>MU225432.1:144239-159856 GCA_018584345.1 Thuja plicata
TACAGCTGCAAAGTATAGGCATAGAAAGCTTCAAGGAGCTTTATGAAGGTGATGAGGACTTCTCAGAAGCATACAAGGTATGTAAAGACTTCAAGAACCATTTCCATAGTCAATTTGTTGACTATACAATTCAGAATGACCTCTTGTTTAGAGAAGGGAAGCTATGTATCCCTACGGGATCTATGAGGGAAAATGCAATCCAAGAAAAGCATAATGGCAGCTTAAGTGGGCATTTTGGCCTGAATAAGACATTAGAACTAGTGCAAAGGTTCTACTATTGGCCTAGGATGCAGAAGGACATTAGGAAGTATGTGGAGAAGTGTTTGGTTTGCCAACAAGCCAAGGGCATAGCATCAAATACAGGTTTGTATCAGCCCTTACCCATTCCTAATAGGCCTTGGGAATGCATTAGTATGGATTTTGTTTTTGGGTTGCCTAGAACCAAGACTGGTTTAGATAGCATATTTGTAGTGGTAGATAGATTTAGCAAGATGAGTCATTTCATCGCTTGCAAAACCACTCATGATGCCAATCACATTGCTCTTTTGTTTTTTAAAGAAGTGGTAAGGATTCATGGCTTACCTATCAGCATAGTATCTGACAGAGATGTAAAGTTCGTGGGTCATTTTTGGAAGACCTTGTGGGAAACATTGGGAACCAATTTGTCATTTGGGTCAGCCTACAATCCCCAAACTAATGGTCAGATTGAAGTGATCAATAGAGTGTTGGTAAATCTCCTTAGGTGCTTGACAAAGGAGTATGGAGTGATTTGGGATCAGATGTTACCACAGGCTGAGTATGCCTACAATGACAGTGTAAACAGGACAATAGGTAAAAGCCCCTTTGAAGTAGTTTATGGGATACACCCTAGAGGTGTGTTTGAGTTAAGGAACTTGGAAAATGTAGAAGGAAGGAGTGCATATGTAGATGATTTTTCTCAATCCATGAAGGAGGTTCATGAGCAAGTAAAGAAGCAGCTCCAAGAGGCTACATAGAAGTTAAAAGCCAAGGTTGATGAAAGAAGGAAAGATCTTCAGTTTGTTGTGGGTGACCTTGTGATGGTTCATCTTAACAAGTCCAGATTGTAGAAGGGAGTCCCCACTAAGCTGCAGATGAGGAGGATTGGTCCTTGCAAGATTCTTGTAAAGTATGGGCAAAATTCCTATAAACTTGACTTGCCAACAGATTTGGCAATCTCTCCTATTTTCAATGTGCAATATTTAGTCCAGTATAAGGGACCTACACCAATAGATACAGAGGTATGGTCAGATGGTAAGGCCATAGCAGCAGATGTTCAGCTTACCCCTACACCAACACCAAGGGCAGTGAAGATTTTAGACGCTCGGGTGAAGTAAAAGACTAGGAAGTGCACCATATGGAACATCTCTTTCAATGGGTAGGCATGTCAGAGGTTGAGGCTACTTGGGTGTCTGAGAGTGACTTTAAGAAGCAAGGAATTGATCCTCAACTCCTGTCCCCAGAGGTGACATAAGTTCTTAACCTTGGTAGTATGTTGCAGGAGCACCTTAGAGATGCCAAGAAAATATGGTAGTCTCTTGTCATTTTGGTGTGCTAGTGTGTGTAAGACCCTCTAGTAGGGAAATGTAATTATATAAGGTCATGTTGACCAAGAGTAGTTTAGATAAGTTTCATTTTATGCTTCATTTTGGGTAGATTAACTCTTTTTGGCTCTTATTTATTGGATTGTCCTTGATGATGTCATCAATGGGTAGAGTGGTGTCATGGTGGCACTTAGGGTCCATGGATACCCTAGGTAGTCTAGCTAAAGTCACCTAAGGTAGATTGGTGGAGAAAACACTTAAAAAGTGTGATTGGCTAAAAGATGTAAAATGTTGCTGTGCAACATTAGCAACTTTTCAAAGTTGCTGACAACATTTTGTTGTCTAGAGGATTTCAAGGTTTTAAGAGTTTTTAAACCCATAGAAGGGTTGGCACATGGGTATCCAACATATTTAAGGTAGAAAAACACTAATTATGGAGGAGGAAGTTCATTTTGTACAGACTGGTATTTTGGAGCCAAGAGTTTTGAATGAAGTGACAGCAGATTTGAAGCATTTTTGTGTTTTCTTTGCATTGGATGGATTAGATTACTGACTGTGATCATTGGAGGTTGTTTTTGGACATGTTTACAAGAATTTTTAGTAGTTAAGTTGCTTTGTAGTTTTTTTGTGTTTGTAGGTTTTAAATTTCTAGTTTGGGACTGTTTGCTATCCATTTTTGGGCAAGGAGCGAAGATGTGGACCTAACTCCACTTCCCACCACTGGTTCTATACAGCCATCTGGGAATGGAGCTACCAAACTATGGAAGGAGGAGCTCTAAAAGTGTTGGCATGCATTTTTAAACACTTTCCCTAGGCAAGCTAAGTTGATAGCCCGATTAGAGAAAGAAAGTGACAGCGAGTTTAAAAGTTGTAGGGGTTGTTCTCATGAGCCAAGAAGGCCATGGATGTGTTGAGATATATTGTTTAGGTACTAATAATTGTGGAGGATTTCCCATGATATCATTTTGCCAAGTTTTTACCCCAAAGACCCAAAACTGATCTAAACACAAGAAATGTGCCATATTCTAGAAGTAGGGTGTACGGACAGTTTCAAAATAAGTGGCCTAGAAAATCCTTGTGGGTTTTTGCCTTACTTAAAGACTACCACAAAAGATTAGGGTGTTCTTTGAGAGATTTTTTCTATTTTTGAGGTTTCCTAAAAACTAGGAGGCCTAATTGTGCAAAAAGGCTACAAGCCCAAAATAATAGGAATTTGGAACTCGATTGGTACATGACCAATCCTGATAAGTTGAGACCATAAATTGGGATCAAGAAATAGTGACATGAAGCCCTTGACCTCCTACAACTCCATTTCATGGTTAGGGCTTGGTAGATGTAGTTTTGAGGACTTCTTGTAGAACACAAGAATGGTGACTTTGACAAGATAGAGAGAATTCTTGGTTGGAGGAAGGATTGAAATATTTCCAGTAAGAAGGGTGGATTGAGGAAGCCCTAGGGGCCCTAGTAGAGGCCTAGGAAGAGTTTAAAACAAACTCAAGGATGTATCAAGAGTTCTCCCTATCAATCTTTGACATCCAAAATACTTCTGTATCACTGCTACTATACGTAGTTGATTTCTGAATCAGCAAAACTTATCTTCAAAGTAATCAATCTTAAACCTAGATGTATTTTAATAAATGACAACCAAAAAGTGAATCACATTTACCAAAATAGATCACTTTCCAACAAAGATTTTGTTGTCCTGAATACTTCTGCACTTAAATCAAATTGCCATCACATGCCTTATGCATACATAATCATATTTATTATCTTCTCACAATATTTTTCTTTTATATTGGATAAAACAAACTATCTTACATATATATCTTTATCCAAAAAATAACTCTGTAAGTCAGCTTGCAATAAACAAAATTATATTTAACAATATATGCAAAGTCAGCCTCAAACTGTCACTCGGGTCCAAAAGACTACTCGGGTGATAAACTGTCACTCAGGCGATGCTGAACACTTAGGTGATGCTGAATACTCAGGCGATGTTGAACAATCGGGTGACACTGTATACTCGGGAAACACTGAATACTCGGGAAACACTGAATGACTATGTGTTCTGACACTAATTGACAATATGTCTTTCCATAAGGTATGCAGAAAGAAGATGGATCTAAAGGTAATAATTCTATGATCAATATTGTCAAAAATATTATGACCGATGCCCATGTTAGTTGCGATAATGAGAAGATCAAGACTTGTGGTAATTTTTCTAGTAATGATTCTTCTTGTAGTAATATTGATGGGATCACTTTTGAGAACTCCAAAAGTTGTGCATAGGAAGAAGAAAAGACCATAGTCGCACAATTAGATAGAAGGAATGACTAGTTGATAGAAAGAATATGTTTACATGTCATATGACTAGTAATATAAACAAGTTTGTGAAATATGAAGAGTATGATGGCAGAATTGTCAGATGGGGTGAAAACATAGGAAGAAAATTCAAGGGAAGAGGTATTGTTTCCTTATATGGAAATAACACAACAGATGATCTGATACATGTTGTTGGACTAACACACAATCTTCTTAGTGTTGGTCAGCTAGTTGAGAAGGGATACATTCTACACTTTAGTGATGAGGGATGCGAAATTTTAAAATTTTTAGGAGTGAGATTAGATCAGGATCAAAAAACAAAAGAAATGTCTTCCATTTGAATAATGAAAAATTAAATTACCAGATTACTCAGATTGAACAAAGTCAGATCAATGCATACAAGAGAAGACAATGAATTAGAATTAAAGATGCATTGCATCAACATTACTTGAATCAGTTGTAGAAGGCCTCAAAGATAATTAAAGGAAAATATAATGCAAGAAAGGAAGAAGGAAAAATACAATAATCACAAGAGAAGTCAACAATACCAAGGTATGTAAATACATAGTTTTTCTAAAGAGAGTCACTTACTTGATCAATCCTATAAAAGTCAATCTGATTTTTGCAAAGGAAAAATAGGTGAACAAAGTGTCAATATACCATTTGAAGTGAAATATTGGATTAAGATAATGAATAGTTCAAAAGGGTTAAAAATACAAAAGGAAGTGACAAATGATGTAGACAAAGAAGTTAAAGAAAAGGGATCCACCAGTCATAACAACCCCAATACTCAAAATCAGGAGTCTGATATGAAGCAACTTAAGGATAATGAGAACCAAAATTCAGTTGAAGGAATCTTCAGCTCAGTGTTAGAGAATTGTAGAAGATTAGACCTGTCTAATCTCAGAAGTTGAAGCTATAGAAGTGTACAATTCTTGTGTAGATGATATGTGGGTTAGAGCCATGGAAGAAGAGCTCAAAATTGCACATGATTTAAAGGATAAGCTTAAGATTAGTTCCGCTAAGCCTAAAACATTGATTATTCAGTGGAGGTGAATAGACAACAATGGTATAGGATCAGAAAAGGGAGAATGATCCAAATCCAACTAGATAAAATCAAAATTAGAGAGGAATAAAATAAAGAAGACCAAGAAGAACAAAGCTAAAGGACAAAAGAGTCAGGCCAAGCTGAAAAATAAAGGCAAGAAGAAGGATAGAATAAACAATAAGAAGATATGGCACAAGAAGCCATATAGGATTAAAAAAGAAACAAGAGAAAGAAACATGTGGAAAGAAGTTCTAAACCTCAAAACTCAAGTGGTAGTTTCTATGATTGTGAAAATTATGGACATAGAGACTCAGATTGCAATAGAAAAGATCATTCTCTTAGAAATAGGAAAATAAATAATGTATTTAAAGGTGTGCGAAGGTTAAATGAAATTATCATAAGGAAAATAGGCATATGTCTTTGTACTATGATAAGGAATGTTAATAGAAAACATAATATTGTCATATGTCTCAGATGTAATGAATCCACACAAACTTCTGAACACTGCAAATACATACAAGGTGTTAAGACTGAAAAGATGAATAATGGTATGCTATAAACTGATAGGAGCATACAATGAGATGAAAAGGTAGACAATAATGATCAAAGGAATGTAAAGAGAGAAGGAAAAGAAAAGGAGGACAAGGAGCAGAAGTACAAGAAGTGGAAAAGAAGAAACAAGAACAAAGAGATTTTAGATATGGGGTCTACATCAGTCAGATCCAAAGGAAAGTCAAAGGGACTTACTCATCCCACTCAAAACTAAGATACAAAATAATGCATCAATCTACAAGAGCTACATGAAGATATCATTAAAGATGGATTGATGTATGGAGGCTACTACTTAGGGGGAGTAGTAAGCATGGTGAAGAAAAGTTATCTAATCTAAATTTGAAGTATTTGTAAGGAGATTCAAGGAAGTATAGTAATCAATAAGTGTTTGATTAATGTATGGATGTCTCAGAGGTGTGTATATGCAAGAAAGAAAGATGAGGTAGTAAAAGAAGAAAAGGAAAAGGAAGCAAAGATTGATATGACAAAGGCAATTCTATAAGAACAATTGATACACCTTTTTCATTGATGTCAAAGGGGGAGAGAGATAGATGTGAAAAACTATGAGGGATGGAGAAAAATTTGACAAGATAAATACAAATGGTGATCAAAGGAGAAGAACAAGAAGGAAGTTGATCAGATTAAGAGATGCAAGATTATGTATACTTACACATAAGAAAGAAGTAAGCTAAGATATAAGGTGTGTACTCAAAAGGGAGAAGGTGATGGAGAAAAGAGCATGTAATCTGATTAGAACCAAGTTAAGCATATTCTCAAGGGGAGTAGAAGAAGTGCTATTAGAGAGACTTATAAGGATAATGAAGGGATATTTCTAGTAGTATTGTTGATCATCTTTCTAGGAGTGAAACTATTGGTTTTTTATTGTATTAGTTATTTTTCACATCACATGTTTCCATCAATGCCAAAGGGGGAGATTGTTGGCATATTGGAAAAGCTAGATGATGGTTATGTTGGCATTGATGTCAACATAGAAGAAGGATTGATCATAGGAAGCAATTAGAAGAATTGTTTGCTTGATCCTAACTTCACTATTGCAAGTTAGCTAGTGGGGCAGGATGTCAGAAGGTCTGGTGAAAAGAGGATATTGTAGAGATGAATTTGTGCATCTAGAGGAAGCATGGTGAAGGTGCTTACTATGTTCAGCCAAAGTTTTAGAAGGTTTCATGATGATTTGTATCGGTAACTAGGTTGTAGAAGGTTACTGGTGGACATGGTGGCAGACTGTGCCAACATGAAGACAAAAAGAGGTTTGGTGTGCTCAATACATTGATAATTTTATGGAGAGAACCTAGGAGTGTGTTGGAGACATACTCAATTGTCTTCAACTTAGAGGGATTGTACTTCAGATGCTTGCAAGGCATAATCTTATGATCGTAGAGACTTGTTGACAATGTTCTTCAATTGTGATGGAAAAGGGATGGAAAATCCAATGGCTGTGATGGATTTGAATGATTGAGTATTTTTAATGATGCAGTAGGATGTTCTTAAATTACATGATTGATGATTTGGTGATACACATGGATCCAAAGGATAAGATTGGGAGATTTTTTGGTCAATGTTAATTTTTTTATTAATGTTCATGTGCTTGGCCGGTTTAGTTGGTAAATCATGTTGTGCAAGTGCTGAATCATGAAATTTGAGAGATTTATGATCTCGAGGTGGTACTTATAGATGGTGGATATGATTTTGCGGTCAGAGATGGATTTTAATCAAGAAATCTAGCATGTTGATTGAAAAATGGTGAATTATGTTTTGCCAACCTAGTTCTTGGTATAAAATGATGAATTGGGGCAAATTTAATGTGCAGATTATGGATGCGAATGCTAGAGATGGCTAGCGAAGGGAGAGCCAAATTCAATGGGAATCAGAAGTGTTTCAACAAGGTGTTGAAGAGAGATCCACACTGTGTTACATTGTAGATGTATCATACATGAGGTAGATTTCACTTACACAATTCACAAAAGTTTAATGTATGGATCATTGTAGTGATAAGATTGTAAGGCAGTGAGCCTTCCTCAGGGTTATAAACTGAAGCTTTTCATTTCAAGAGTGAGCTCTAGGAAGTAAGTCTGAATGCATGTGCATTCCCCATATATTTTAATAAGGTTATACTTCTAACAAGGTTTTTTTTTATTGTGGGTAATAAGCCCCACCGTGGTTTTTCCCCTAATAGGGTTTCCATGATAAAAATCTTGTGAACAAATTGTGTGAATGTCTTTCTAATTTGTATATGCATAAATGTTTAATACTCTATTTATTCATATCATATTTAAGAGTACAAAATTAAAGGGTTTTGAGATTTAAGGGTTTGCGAATCAAGGGTTTGGGAACAACCAACTCGCCCCACCGCCCTACCGTTGTTCACTGGCATAATATTAACATATATAGTTTTTCCCGATCCCATTATGCTTTTAGGTTGTGAATATCAGTGTATCAGAGGAAGTATATCATTACTTCCTCTTATACTGATCAGAAAAGTGTAAAATAAAAAGGCGTTCCATAGAGAGTCATAAGAGAAATACAATGTGTGATTTTGTGTGTTACCTGGATGAAGGTTACAAGTAATACCAGAGCAACAAAGGCCATCGCTGGAAGAAATCAATGTAAGACTAATAGTGTAAAGTTTCACTGATGATATATTTATATCAGAGGAATACCTTATGCACTTTATAGATAGGGAAAAGCAAAATCAAAAAGTATATCAGAAAAAGATTCATCGATGAAAATCTCATCAGGGAAACAAGCTCCATTGAGACAGAGAAGGAGTACTCTGACCACATATGTTATACCGATGGCATCTACGTAAACTACATCAGGGAAACATCTAATTCTTTTTACTAATCATACAACTGAATGAATTGAATATATCTTTAGCGTCAAGAACATCATCAAAAGTCCCCACGATGAAATGTGCTACCACAAAAGGAGATAAAGTAAATACTATCGACAACAGTTTTGTCAATGATTGTCATCAGTTGAAATAAACGTTATCGAAGGAACAAAAAATGACATGCCCAAAAAGGAGAGTTAATTTGATGATGGGTATCGGGGAATCCTTCCATTAGTTACTCCAGTGAAGGATTCAAAAAGGGAGGATTGTCTATATCATTAGTCATCAGCGAGAGTCTTGACAAAGAAAATCATCGGAGGAAGTATAACTATCAGGGTGGAGAAATAATATCACACCGATAGTAGGAATTACCCCGATGATAATCTCATTAGAGAAGAATACTATGGTGCTTCTCTAGTAGATAGACTAATAAAATGGTGCAAATGTAGATTAAATCGACATACCACCGAGAAAGTCCCAACAAAAATAATGAAATTATTTTCAACATTTAGAAATTCAAAAAATGGAGCATTGATGACCAATTGGATAAACATTAATGGTCCACATGAACAATTGTTCCAAATTTTCTAATTGGATTAAGATTTCATCTAGAGGGATTTCAGGAGAGTAGCCATAAAAGCTAGAAAATGAGGGGATAAAGGGATTCTGCGATCAACTCAAGTAGGTTATCCTTCAATTTCCGTTGAACAATTCCTTTGTGAATAGTTTTAATTACGCAAAAAGAAATCCCTAGCAGTAGTTCTAGAGGAAAAAAGAAGAAGACAGAGGAAGTAAAGAGCAGTAAAAAATAGAAAAAGGAGTCAAGTGCTGAAAGAAAACTACACCAAGACATGCTCGATCAAATGGAAGGATCAGGACCAAAATCTACAAAATCTGCCCAAAACAAACCAGATGCTGAGAAGATTGAGGATAGGTATAAAGACATGGGAGACGTATGGATAAGAATCATGGGTTATGAATTATTTTTATTTTTCATTATACTAGGAGAACATATCATGAGCCAGTGTGCAATCCCTGGAAGATGAACTTAGGGAATCTAGTGGTTCCAAACATTTTTGTAAATATTGACCTTCTAAAACTGTTAGCAAAACATTATGATCCTGAGAGAAAAGCAATTTGTAGTCTACAAAATGAACCCTTTGTCCATGTGTCAAGAAATGTTGTAAATGAAATTTTTGATTTAGTTGATTTAACAAATTATCCTATTAATCTCAAGGATTTGGAAAATGCAAATGCCAGATTGGATACAACATACAAAGAGTGGAGATTGCCCCTATCTAGGCCAAAGTGAGACATGAAGATGGTGCCACTCACTAATAAAGGTATTCACCCCTTTAGTGTTAATCTATTTGAAAAAATATATTTCAATACTGATATATATATATATATATATGCAACTCTTAAGGCAAGTAGCATGAGAAAAAATTCCCGACTTTATGTCTATAGATTCTATGGTAATTTCATCAGTTCAAGATCACAACTCTAGAGTGTTTGATTATGCAAAGTATGTCTCTGGGATGATAGATATGGGATTGAAGTCTATCAAGAAATATCAAAAGCATATATACTTCAAACATTACTCTATGCTAATGCACACAACCCTTTATAATGCCCAGGAGATTGAGATGTGGCATGAAGGGCTAAGGATTATATAGGTGGGCATGAAAGGAGAAACACTACCAGTCTAATTATGGACTTCTATTTGGGTTTTGAGATACACCGAATCTCATTATAAATTTCTTTAAAGAACTATTTTTGAAAACAATTTACATAATGTATAATCATCCTAGTGATTACTCTATTTCAACTGAAGTAAGGAAAATTCTAAGACCAAAAGATTTTGATGACAGGGCAATAGTCAACCATAATTAGGGGGACTGGTATGTCCACTAGGATTTCACATTGATTAAAGCTTTTGGATTTGAGGGAGAACCATATAAAATCCCTAAGATAGTTCCAGACAGAGTGACGTATTTGGAAATTGTCAGACAATTGGAAAGCTCAATTTTCACCGATCTTGATGCATACATGAAGCAATCTTTCATTCCAAGGACACTAATTTTTGGATATTTTTCTATTGTTGCTACTAAAGCATATGATTTGATCAGGGATAAGTTATTGGCACATTACAATTTGAAGGAGGCTAACCCAAGGTTAGGATATGACCCTGAAAGCTGTATCAACTTTGCAAAGAAAAAACAAAATCCTAGGTGGGTATGTGCATACCCAATGCCGGAAGAAGATATTTTTAAGAATATGGAAGACAAAGAGGTCGATGAGGTTGTTGAATAATACATCATTGAATAACAGAGAAGGATGCACGAGATTCACAATGTAGAAAAAAGTTCACCCGATGAAGACCCTACTAGTGAAGGGGAGGAACACCCATAATTACAACACGTTTCAAGGATGATCATTTATGACTATACGTAACATCATGATAGAGGTAAGAAAGTTTCCAAGGATCTGAAAGTCAATGAGGGCACTAGGATTTCAGCCTATGAATCTTGTCTTTGATGACCAAATTATAAATTTAGAGGAATTTAAGACATTTTTATATAATTTTAGAGCTAAAAAATCAAGGGATTCAATCCCTACCATCCACTCCTGACAATGAGAAACAATTATTGAATAAACTTAAAATAGATATCAATCATGAAATCAAGATTATGACACCTAATAGAAGAAGTTAGCCACTACAAGAAGTAGGAATAATGGTTTTTCTGAGATGAGATCTAACTACATCATTTGTGTTTGATAGTTTTTTTCATAGTGGTGACAAGGAATACAAGTTGAATGTTGAGGGTGTAAAAGAGATTTATATTGGATCAAGATTTGATCCAGGAGAAGAATCCATGATGATCTGGGCTTTATACCCTGCACATTTAAAAGGCCAAAAATAATTGATATTGAAAAGGCCTTTGGCCATATGATGACACTAAAAGTTAGAGAAGTGGACCCAATTGCAACAGAAGATATTATGGTGAATACTACAAAGTTGAACAGGGGTAAATGAGGCAATTCTTGAAAGAGAAAAATGACTTTAAATTAAAGAATGAAAGGTTGTTGCTGGAAAATGCCACTTTGAGAGATAATATCACGAGGATCACTTCAGGAGATGATAAAAATTTGAGAATTCAATATGAGGAATTACAAGAGGAACATCAGAGGTTGCTAACTCAGATGCAGGACTACAAATTTGAGACAATGTCTATTTTATTACACAAAAGATTTACCAACTTAATGGTGTGGTTTGATAGTTTCTGGAGTTATTATCATAAGAGAATTCTAGAAATATTAGAACATCAGAGGGTAAAGAACAAAATTAATATTAAGCTACATGATATGTACCTTAAAGGTTCAAACACCAGTTCCATTGCTCTTGCAAAAATACTGATATCCAAGCATGATAAGCACACTTAGGACCTAGAAACTCAGTATGGAGGATTTGAAGGAAATATTAAAATGGGATTGCCCAAGCTCTACGCCAAGGATGGATCATTGAATGCTTAGGATAATTAGATGGATTCATGCAAGCATATACTGCAGGAAGCCTTAGACATTATGAAGAATGAGAGATTAACATTTGAAGGAGCTTGTCAACACATGGAGAAAATGATCTAGATTGAATATGAAGCAACGAATGTTATCCATGATACAGACACACATGAATTAAAGAAATATAAGGAGTACCTAAAAAAAGTGAGAGGAACCTCCTACTACAATATGATGAGCATGCATGAAATAACAAAAATATAGAGCAACAGTAGAACTCAGAGTGAATATATTGATCGTGGGCCACTTTGAGGGGGTAACCTCCTTTGAGCAAGCTCAATACAATATATTCGTCAGTATCATTCAAAGGCCTCAGCACACACTTCTATACTAAGTATAATCTAGAAAAGTATTACTACCTATGCATGTGGGATAATAAAATATACTCACGGGATGACTTACAAAGCATATGCGTCAAACAACACTAAACTAACAAAATAAATAGAAGGAACACACAGGTTCCTAACATCCCCTCTCTCTTAGAAAAAAGCTTTGCCCTCAAAGCTTAAGGTGTGGAAATTGATGCTGAATCTGAAGAAGGGGTTCCCATGTAGCATCCTCTAGTTGCATTCTATGCCACTGAATCAAGACCTCAGTGATGGAGCAAGAGCCAAGCTGACAAGTGCGCCAGTCAAGGATTGTCGTAGGCTCTAGGATAATGGATCCTTCCTTGTCCGTTTCAGGGAGAGCATTTTGGGCTCTGACGTTCATACCAATAACTTGCTTGAGACAAGAAACATGAAATACTAGATGAATGCGGGAAGAAGGAGGAAGTTCTAGTTTATAAGAAACTGAACCAATCTTTTGTAGAACTTTATATGGCCCATAAAATTTTGGGGCCAGCTTATGATGCCCTTTAAGATTTAGGGAGGATTGCTTGTATGGTTGTAGACGCAGAAAAACCATATCGCCAACTTGAAACAAGTGCTCAGAATGGTGTTGATCTGCCTGTTGTTTCATTCAATTTCGGGCCATGTGAAGATTACCATGTAAGGTGCGAAGAATCTGATCCCTAGTGCGGAGAACTATGTCAATTACCTAGACTAGTGAGTTGCTAGGAGTGTAGGGAAGGAGCACTGGAGGTGCCTGACCATAGACTGCTTCATATGGAGTCATTTTAGATGCAGTGTGGTAAGAGGTATTGTACCACCATTCAGCTAGAGGAAGCCACTTGGCCCACTGATGTTGTTGTTCTGAAGTGAAGCAACGGAGATAAGTTTCCAAGCATTTGTTGACAATTTTGGTCTGACCATCGGTTTGTGGGTGATAACCCGAACTCATCTTCATTTTGGTGCCAGTTTGCTGAAAAAATTCAGTCCAAAAATGACTGGTAAAAGTTTCATCCCAATCTGAGACAATGGAAGAAGGGAGGCCATGAAGATGGAAGATCTAGTCCATGAAGATTTGTGTAACTGTGGAGGCAGTATAGGGGTGGCTAAGGGCACAAAAATGACTATATTTGGAGAGATGATCAACCACAACCAAGACCACTATTTTGCCACCTGATTTAGGAAGCCCTTCAATGAAATCCATAGAAATATCAGTCCAAATCCATGTAGGGATGGGCAAGGGTTCCAGCAAGCCAGGAAGGAGGGTCGTTTCACCCTTGTGGCATTGGCAAGTATCACATTCAGCCACCATCTATTGAATCATCTATTTCATTCCTTTCCAAAAGAAGTTGCACCTTGTTCACTCATAAGTTTTGAGGAATCCAGAGTGCCCTGCCGAAGGAGAGGCATGGAGTTCATAAAAGATAGCCTGTTGAAGATATGGATTTTGAGGAAGCACTAGACAACCCTTGTATCGGAGAGAGGCACCATCCCAAGAGTAATGTGGTATAGTGGAAGGATTATTGGCCAACTGGTGAATGATTTGAGATAAAGAAGAGTCACTGACATAGCCCTGCTAAACAGATGCTAACCAATTGGGAATTGGCATAGAAATAGCTAAAAGGGAAGCTTGATCATCAAATGTGTGAGAAAGAGCATCTACAACAATATTGTCCTTACCCTTCTTGTAGGTGATCTCATAATCATAACCCCTGAGTTTGTTGACCCATTTTTGTTGTGCAGGGGAGGATACCCATTGTTCCAGGAAGTATTTCAGACTTTGGTGATCAGTCTTGATGCAAAAATGACTCCCTAGGAGGTATGGACACCACTTTTGTACACCATGCAAAACAACCATCATTTCTTTTTCATAAGTAGAGAGGGCTAGATTCTTACCAGAAAGGGATTTTCTAGTGAAAGCAATAGGATGGCCATCTTGAAGGAGAACAACACCCAGTCCATTACCGCAAGCATCACTCTCAATAGTGAAGGGCTTGGAAAAATCTGGCATAGCGAGAACAGGTGTATTGCACATAGCTTGTTTCAGTTGTTCAAATGCATTCTTAGCAACATGGGTCCAGGTAAAAGCATCATTTTTTAACATAGCTGTCAACGGTGCTGCAATCTTCCCGTAATCTTTGAAAAACTTGTGGTAATAGCCAGTCAGCCCCAAAAAATCCTGAAAGCTCTTGAGAGTTTTAGGATGCGGCCAATTTTTCATGGCATCTAATTTTGTGGGATCCACTTGAACCCCTTGGTGTGAAATAATATGTCTGAGATGCTCCACTTCCTCCTAGCCAAACACACATTTAGACTATTTCGCACAGAGTTGATGATCAAAGAGAAGTTGCATTACGAGCTCCAACTGATGGAGACTCTCAGCCCAGGTTTTTCTATATATGAGGATATCATCAAAAAAGACCAGAATGAATTTTTGGAGGTATGGACGAAATATTTTATTCATCACTGCCTGAAATGTTGAAGGAGCATTAGTGAGGCCAAAGGGCATGACTAAAAATTCATAGTGACCATCATGTGTGCAAAAGGATATTTTAGCGATATCCTCCTCATTAACCCTAATTTGATGGTACTCAGAATAAAGATCCAACTTGGAGAAAAAATGAGCACCATAAAGCTCATCAAGAAGTTCATCAACAACCGGGATGGGAAAATTGTCCTTTATGGTGAAATGATTAAGTGCTCAAAAATCAATGCAGAGTCGCCAGGACCCATCTTTCTTGCGGACAAGTAGAACTAGAGAAGAAAAGGAACTGACACTAGGACGAATAATACCTTACTTTAGTAAGTCATGAACGAGCATCTCGATTTTGGTCTTCTGATGAAATGGGTAGCGGTAGGGCCTGATGTTGGGCGTAACACTGCTAGGAAGGAGCTGAATATGGTGGTCCTCTGGGCGAGAAGGGGAAAATCCTATAGGTTCAGCAAATACACCCGAATACTTATCCAAAATTTGTTGTAGATCTGCAGGAGTACTAGAGACTATTGATGGCTGCATCTGAATGGAATGGAGTTGAGCGATGACACCATGTGAATTCTTCTTAAGAATCTTTTCCATATAATGTGAACTGATGATGCTGAGAGACCCTGGCTATAAGCCTTTCAAAGTGTGTTGTTGCCCATAAGCTGAAAACTGCATCCAAAGTTCACCAAAATCCCATAGAATGGGGCCAAGAGTGCGTAACCATTGGGCACCCAAAACCACATCACATCCACCTAAGGGAAAGGAAAAATGTTGGAATAATGATATATTTGTCATCAGTGAATGCACTTAGTGAAAACACTTATTCGGTTTTGAATGCTTACCGAGCTTATCACTCAGTCCACAGCCTATACCGAGCATTCAGTAAAGCTCACCG
>MU225432.1:175348-190977 GCA_018584345.1 Thuja plicata
AAGCACAACTGGAATCTAACATAGAATAACCAAACCTTTCTGGTTGCTTTCTTTCTCTTGTGGATCTCCTCAAGGGCTGAGGTTGAGGTTGTTCTTCCTCTTCTTTCGAACTATCAGAGCTGCTAGATCTCTCTTCATTATTAGACCCAACATGGTCTCTCTATTTAGTCTTCTCAAGGGTAGGAGGAAACTGAACAACATCTTTTTCCTTTTCTTTTTCATTTGGTTGTAGCACAATAGGAGAAGATGTTAGCTCTTTGAAAATAACATTTCTACTATGCAACACCTTACTAGTCACAGGATCCCAAAGCTTGTATCCTTTCACACCAACACTATATCCGATGAAATACATTTGACAACTTTGTTTTCCAACTTAGATCTTTTCTCCTTTGGAATATGTGCATAAGCTTCACAACCAAAAACATGAACATGTCTAATTGAAGGCTTCTTACCAGACCACACCTCCATGGGCGTCTTACCAACAAGAGCTGATGTAGGAGATCTGTTAACCAGATAGCAAGCAGTGGTCACAGCTTCAGCCCAAAACCTTTGTTCTAAACCAGCTCCACTAAGCATACTCCTAGACTTCTCCATCAGTGTCCTATTCATTCTCTCTGCAACTCCATTTTTCTGCGGGGTGTAAGGAGTTATCTTATGTCTCTCAATTCCTTGTTATTTACAGAACTGTTCAAACTCTATGGAACAAAACTCACCACCATTATCAGTTCTCACACACTTGATTCTTTTACTAGTCTAATTCTCCACAAGAGCCTTAAATTCCTTGAACCGACTGAAAACCTGTGTCTTACATTTTAGGAAATATATCCAAGTCCTTCTACTATAATCATCTATAAAAGATACAAAATATACAAAACTAGAGATAGAAGGAAATTTTACAGGACCAAATACATCAGAATGAATAAGATCTAGAAGTCCAAAAGATTTGTGAGAACTGGAGTAGAACTGAACACAATTTTGCTTACCATAAACACAGTGTTCACATAAATTGAATTTGAGATTACAATCATTTAGCCCCTCAACGAGATTTTTGGTTTTCAAGGTCCTAAGACCCTTCTCACCAATGTGACCAAATCTCATATGCCACAACATTGTCTTATCTGCAGGAAACTTGCCTTCCAAATTGTTTGCACCCTTAGGTACACTTATTGCACTGCCATCAGAACCCATTGCCACAGTCTTCTTTACTGCTCATTCAGATGGTGGTGATGAAGTGATAGCCACTCTCTTCTTTGAAATAGAAGAACTATTGCACTGAGAAATGCATGCATCAAGCTAAAACAAAGTACCTCTCCTAGTACCTTTAGCGAGCACCATAGAACCTCTCATCATCTTGCATCCATCTTTCAAAAAGACAACTTGCACACCTACATCATTCAGCATACTTACAAATAATAGGTTTCATGCCAAACCCAGAATGTGCATAACTCCGTTGATTCCCTTTACTCGTCCATCAGGAAATTTGATAGTGACCCTTCCACGTCCAACTATCTTTAGGTGAGAATCATCACCCAAGTACACCTTTCCACCATCAAACTCTTCATATTTTGAGAGCCAGTTTCAATGAGAGGTCATGTAAAAAGAAGCACCCAAGTCTACCAACCACACATCATCAGATGCATGGGCTGCCAAAGCTGCAATAAAAGCATCTCCATCTTCTTGAGATTTTTTGGAAGCCGAATCTGAGCCTTTCTTCTTCTTCTTTGGTTCTTTGCAGTCCCTCCGGAAGTACCCAAATTTATCACAGTTCCAAGATTTCTCCTTGGACTTTCCAGGAGTCTTAGAACTCCCACAGGATTTGGATCTACCCTTCTTTGACTCATTGTCATTCTGCTTTCCTTTGTCATTGGATCTCCCGCGAACAACAAGGGCTTCCTTAGATGAATCTAAAGTCTTTCTTTGCATCTCCTCAGATAGTAGTGAAGACACCACATCATCCATATGGAATGTGACTATAGTACTTCTGAGAGCCATCACAAGATGGTCCCACGAATTTGGCAAGGAACAAAGCAGGGTCATAAATCAATCCTCCTCCTCGATCTTGGCACCAGATGATGCCAACTATGTAATCAATAAATTGAATGTGTTGAGATGATCAGTTACGGATCCACCTTCATCCATTCTTAAAGAATACAACTTCTTTCTCAGGAACAACTTATTCACTAGAGATTTGGCCTGATACATAGACCCAAGCCGTTTCCACAAAGAATTTGCAGTAGTCTCATCAAGAACATTCAGAAGAACAAAATCTGCTAGACAGAGTCTGATGAGACCCTTAGCCTTCTGATCCTTGATCTCCCAATCCTCTTGAGATATCACTGCAGGTCTCACATCAAGTGAAGTAGCCTCCCATAGATTGGGGTCTTCAAGCATGTCTTCCATCTTGAGTTTCCACAACTCAAAATTAGTGCCATTAAATTTCTCCACCTCCATTCTACTATATGAGGAACTTGCCATCTCAATCTACAAATAAGATTCAAAATGCTCTGCATAAAAAAATCCCACTCAACTTGAGATTAGCTCAAAAAACCCTACCCAACAACTAGGATCAAAAGTTGATCAGGCTCTAATACCACTTGTAAGGAAACTCAGGTGCGGAAACAGCTTCCTACACTAATCTCTAAAGGAAAGTATTATGCAAATTCTTTTAAATCCTTACAATTTCATATTTGTTAACTACTTTAACAATGATATTACAGTCATATACCATGCATACAGAAAAAATAGAGAATGACACAATGATTTACCCTGGGGAAAACCTTTCGGTAAAAAACCCTAACACTCCAAAACCTGCACAATATATTATCTTCAACACAATGGTTACAACACACTTACAATGCAAGTTCTTTTAGGAGACAATCAACACACAAAGACTAATCTAGTAGCGCCTGATCATACCAAAAATACACTCTTTTTCTATATCTGTCTGCAACCCTAAAAAATGCTTATATCATGCACTTTCCTTTTTAGGGAAACTTCCAAAGATAGCCGCATTAGGGTTTTACCAATCTCCGAGAAAATAGGAACCCTAAATTTTTTTCCATGGCGATGCCCCGAACCCCACGATTGTGGAAGAGTGTATGGTACTCAGCTTCATCAGTTGCCACATGTCATTGCATGTCTTCACCCATCATAGAATCTTCTACAAATATCTCTTACGTGTCATAGGAATCCATCATAACCATTTCAACCATGATCTCCTTACACACAATTCAAGATGCCGACACATCAAGTGGAGTGACACATCAACATGCCAACTAGACATGTACACACACTTAATTACATTATTTGCAAGAAATACATTTTACAAAACAAATAATAAGAATAGGAATTATCCAAGGTTCAGACACCTTATTCCTAACATAGAACCTATTAATACCCCTTAGTACATCCAAGGACCCTTAAGACCTAATAGGACCCCTATTGTGACATAAAACTCTTTAAGAACTCTTAGAATCTTTATGAACTATAATAAGACCACTTAAGACCTAATAGGACCCCTTAAGACCTAATAAGATTGGACTTAAGACCTACTAGTATATCCAAGGACCCTTTAGACCTATTAATACCAATTAGTACATCCAAGGACCCTTTAGACGTAATAGGACCCTTAAGACCTAATAAGACCCCTTAAGACATAATAAGACCACTTACTTGACCTAATAGGACCTATTAATACCCCTTAGTACATCCAAGGACCCTTAAGACCTAATAGGACCCCTATTGTGGCATAAAACTCTTTAAGAACTCTTAGGATCTTTAAGAACTAGAATAAACCCACTTAAGGCCTAATAGGACCCCTTAAGACCTAATAATACTGGACTTAAGACCTACTAGTACATCCAAGAACCCTTTAGACCTATTAATACCAATTAGTACATATATGTATAATTTAGATAATCAAATACAGGTCTTCATAATTTTATTTTGTTGTTAAATGATTACCTCCATAGTATTAACAGTTATATTATAATGTTGTAGTTGTGTTTGCACAATTATATATGTATGAATATGTATACTTGATATATGTACATCATTATATTCGCATACATATTTATTGGTTTCATAATTTTTACTTTGTTTTAGGTGTTCTTAATGGATCAAACATTTGGTATTCAATCTTGTCCTTTCAAGAAGTCACTGGAAAACCAGTGCTCTAGATAATTTAATGTGCATGATGGAGATATCAAAAAATCTATCTATATCTTGTGCAACACAATTTTTGTGGCCCGCATCTACATGGTGTGGTCGTCTATGAGCATGTCTTTTCTACTCTCAATCAAGTTACATGTAGACTTGAATGGGTGTTGGAGGTGGGTAAGCATGTGGTGGTAGCTTGCAACTGGGAAAAAGTTTTTGAGGGGATTCAGAATATCAATCCACACATTATCTCTGGCAGACTTGGAAAAAAAATTTATTTCACCAAAGAGGATTGTCAAGACCTTATGGTGGATGCATGGGAGCTCTTCACCTATTCATGTGCTATCGATGACTACACTTCTGTTGAAGTCTTCAATGCTAATTATGAAGATTTATTCACACATCAGGAAAAAGATGTTATCATGGATTACTTCTACGAAGTTGCCCTTTTTGTCACTAAAATAAGTCATCTCTAGAATTACTTAAAAGGAGATGTCCCTATCTAGATTGATTACATCATATTTTTTTGGTAACATCCCCTCATATGCGAGGCTGGTCTACTTGAATACAAAATGATCTTCTACATTGTAATTGTGCAAACATGGCTAGAACATTTTTTTGTAACCCTAAATACATAATTATATACTTTTTTAGTCAATAAAAGAAAATAAATTTAGTGTTTTCTATCAAGTTTATTTATTCTTGGGGACTAATGTATGCATACATAATTATGTATATGAATGCATAATTATGTATTCATTTTTGCATTAGGAAAGGGTGGCAACTGAATCCATAATTATGTATATGAATACATAATTATGTATTCATTTTTGCATTAGGAAAGGTTGGCAACTGAATCCCCCATGTCTATTTTATATCATTTACAAATAGACAAAGATACACAATATGTGTGTGTGTGTGTGTGTGTGTGTGTGTGTGTGTGACAATAGTATAAACCTAAATTATAAGTAGACAACGGTAGATAACAACTACAAAATAGGTTCAAAATAAAACAACCAATGCAACATGACATTTTTAAATTGAATCAGATGGCACGAAATATAATAGTCTATCTAAAAAACATAAATCTGAATTCATAAGACAAGATTCCTATTGTAACAACTGCAACAACATTACATTTTAACTAATATCATATGGTACACAATATACATTCCTCTAGTGTATGGTAGTTGTGAATTATACTAGCAATGACATTAACACATTTTATAATCATATTAAATTTATCTTCGATCAAAACGCATAACTTTGATTATCATCTGAATGACATTGTGTCACCCCATCATGTTTGATCTTCTCTATAGAACATATGGCAAAAAAATCTTCTTCTACGATCAAAATACAAAATGCATAACTCGTAATCAATTGCCTATAATGGTTTCAAAATCACTAGGGGTCACAACTCCATGGGAAGAAGAGTCTTTCACACTTGTACCAACAATTGTTTCAGTGGGAATGACTTCTAGGCAACTTGTTATACGAGAAACAAATGCTTGTTTGACATCTAAACTGAGTTGGATGTTCGCAGGAGCACTCCCAATTGGCAAGCCACTGACAACTTATATAGTGGGGAGTAGATGGTCATCATGTTATCTACAATGGGTTTTCATGTCTCCTCTTCCACCCTATTTATCTTTCTCTTCTTGTTTATCTATCTTTGCAGTTGTCTTGCGTTCTCATTCAAACTTTGCCTCCTCTTGTCTCTTAAACCTCTCTTTTTTTTCTTCTTATCCTCATCTTCTTGTAGTTTTCTTGTAGCTTTTTTTTCCCTCAAAACTTTTCTTTTTTTGTATGCTTCATGTTTTGCCTTCCTCTCCATCAATTTCTACTTCATACGCTTTTCCAACTCTTCATTATACTTCCTTTCTACCTCTTGGATATTGAGAAATTCAATGTAGTCATCCAACGTCAAAATTTGGGAGTGCCTACTCAGGAAAAGCACTCTTGTCCGACCACCCCATGTTGAAGGACTGACCTGCTGCAATGGAAGTATCAAGAATTTTCTTGTTGATGATGAGACTTGCTGCCCATCTTGTTGGGTGCACGACACGTAGTCAGCTTCTTCATCACTTATATCATTTTCATCTTTAAAATTTGCACCATTTTCATCATCTCAATCCCTTGCAGTCATGAAGTAATGGATTACATATGCAAGATCAATTTTAGGAGGGGTTGGCATGGAAAGGGTGACCTCTTTTGTCATGAAATTTTTATTCACTCCTAAAAATTGTTTTGTGCTACTGGAACCCACTTTGTTGGACAACTTGTGTAGGAAGACTAAGACCTACTGATGTGGTTTACATACCTTCATTGGATGTAGTTTCCGGCCTAGGGATGTCTAATAGGGTGGTATGTGGTGGATCACTAACACCTTCATCTAATCTAGTTTCCACACCTTTAGCTGAACCCTTTGCATTGTCTTTATCGGGAAGGTAAGCTATGTTAAAGATATTAATTGCTTATTTGGTGTACCTTGCTAAATGCATGAAGGCTTCTGCTGCAGTGTGTTCTGGTGTGGTCTCTAGTGTGAATGCAACATCCTCTATTCTAGAAGTCTGGAATTATTCTTGAACATCAAATTCCACACTAGGCCTCATATCACTTTGAAGTGCAAACCTATTTAGTGGCCAAATTCCAGTCCTATGGAACCCACTCATAATGTTTCCAGTTGTCATTTCTTTCTTGAATGCATGACTTGCAAGAGTCACTAACTCTTCTTAGACAATTTCAATGCGGGGTTTATTTGATATCCATGTTGTTCTTTCTTGTTTGAATTAATTCTTGAAAGGAGAGAAAACACTAACATCCAATGGCTTTAGCCTATGACTGGTATGAGTAGGCATTATTAGCAAGTCAATTCCTAAGCACTTGGATTCTTTTATTTTTTAAAATGCCACATGGCTACCATGACCATCAATGATAAAAAGTGCCCTATGAGTGGGTGAAACCCCTCCAGGAAAGGATGCTGCAAAATGTTGCAATGAGTAAAGAAACCTTTTTCATCCATGCATGCTCCTGACATGTCATGCATGCACCGCCCTCACAGTTTGTGATGTAATTTTTTATGTACCTCTTTTCTTTGAATAAGTAAAACTTGGGAATAAACATTTCATCTGCACTAACACAAGCCAAAACTGTGATCCACTCTCTAATTTTTGATATCAAGTGGGTTACACATCTCTGTAACAATCTAGCAATCATTCTCATTCCAGAGTTCCCACTAGCTTGAACACCGGTCTCATCACAATTCAAAATTCTACTAGATCCATAGTGGTTCAAATTGTAGATGTTCTCTAAGTTGTCATAGAATGATGAAATAAATGAAGGTCATAGCATTATTTCTCAGTCACAGTCCATTCCTCCAACTATTCTGATAGTCAAATCAAGGGGCCTACAACAAAAACCAGATCACCATGATTTTCCTAGCATACCATTCTTGAATGGGTTTGGCCTATCCCCACAAACTTGGGCAAAAATTGTTTGTAGTTGACTGATAAAAAAACCATGCCTAATTTATACCATTTGCTTGCACCATTGGGAAATTTCAGCCTCCTCCTCTTCCGACAAAATGGTACGTGACCCCCTAATGGTTGCTAATGTAACCCCTGTCAGCCATGACCTCAAACTGGTATTGGGCACACCAAAATTGATTGTTGCAACTCTGATTGACATCCCCTTCTTTTCTACATAGGAAACTGCTTGTCTCATGTCATGTTTGGACCATTTTCCTCTTGGCTTTGACTGATTAATAGGTTCAACATTTCAACAATGAGCTCTGCCTGAACACTAGGCTCATTGTCACATGCAATGTTTGTTTCTTGGTTCTTTTCAAAAATATTAATTTCTTAGTTGGGGATTCTATCATTGGATCCATGAAGTGTACTTCACGAGTCACTCTAACTCTAAGCTCATTTTCTTTAGGACTCTATCTTCCTTCTAATGTCATACCTTCTTACTTCTACCTCTACCCTTACATTTACCTCATGCTATCAATCTCATTTTACCTATATGAGGATAATCATATAACACTCAATAATCATTTAACACCAAATTGAAACCCTCAACAACATTTGGAAAATAATAAACATTTAAAGAAAATGGAAGGTATTGAGACAATCATTGTTTAAGTCCACCATTGTGCATACAAGAAAGGAAGCATGCTTGATGTGCACAATGTTACCTGGAGGTTGCAGAGCAGAGCCCAAATGTTTGTAGAGCTAGGAAAAACATATATGTAGTTGTGCACACATGGGTACAACATTTTAATGTGATTGTTAATATAAAATTATGTATACATAATCATAATTATGTCTAGGGTATGTGCACCAAGTTGTGGACTAAAAAGGGGGTATAAGTGGACATATTTTTTTTCTAAAATCAGGTAAACTTGAACTTGGAACATGCGTTTGAGGGTCATGCACTCAAAATAAGAAGATTTGTAAAAAATAAAAATTGTAGAACTCTAAATCTAGTTTCTAAACACTAATTTTTTTTTAAAACCAATAAGATTAAGAGGGTCAAACCTTGCGCGCACAAAAACATGTTCCTAATTTTTTTGGAAAAACATAACATAGTTGTTTCTGTGTGCGGTACAAAAGATATAGTTATATTCAGTAATTTTTAAATCCCTTTGGTAGGATGATAGGTAAGAGTGATATATAGAATTTGTGTATTTTTTGTAATTTTCTGATGAGTATTTTATTTTAGGTGATTTTTTGAAGTGATCGCATCTTGAAAATCTGGTACCTCTTCGTGCGCTGGGCATAACTTGCACCAAAATAATTGAAAATGAAACCTTTTTCTTTTAAAAGTGTATAGAATCAAGTTTAGAACAGTAATATATAATTTATTTGTAATTTTATTAAGTATATCAAAATTTATTAAAACAATGGTAGACATATATCTGTGAGGACAATTCAGACACCGGTAAAGAAAATTAAAGTTTACTATGCTAATGTTGTCCAAAAATAGAAAAATTTATATGGTTAGAAAGCTAAGAAGACGTATGAGATTATGGTGAAAATTATAAAGTTGCCTAGTTGACAGATTGCAAACCTAATGAAGATAAATTCAAGAATTCATCTTACAAGATGAAAAAATGTCTAAAAGAACAAAAATGGAGGGAAAATGAGCCTCCAAGCCTTTGGGTCATTTTCGAAAGCTCTTCCCAAGCCATAACCTGATCGTGTTTCTAAATTTCAAATAAACCGATCGGGTTCTGAAAAGAAAAAGTACTTCAAAACCCGATCGGGTTTTGAAGAAGTAAAACTTATGCATTTTATTCTCCATAACCCGATCAGGTTTTGAAGTAGCTAAAATAAGCTTTTCTCTAGAAGCCATAACTTCCACAAATGGAGTTCGATTGACTCCGTTAAAAAAGTGTAGGAAAGATCTTGAGATGATCTAACACATGATTAACCTACAATCATCTTTAGGTATCAAAATTTTTTCTCTTGTCCATTTGAATCAAGTAAGGTATAAAATAGCTATTCATTATTGCCCATACATGCAACGTATAGGAAAATCAGTATGCTCTGTCTCTCTCATAATCTCTCTCTCTCTCTAGAGAGGTTTGGGAGTGGGAGATAATATGATAAGGAGAGAGAGAGAGAGAGAGAGAGAGAGAGAGAGAGAGCATACTGATTTTCCTATACGTTGCATGTATGAGCAATAATGAGTACCTATTTATACCTTACTTGATTCAAATGGATGGCAGAAAAAAATGTTGATGACTAAAGATGATTGTAGGTGAATCATGTATTAGTTCATCTCAAGATATTTCCTACACTTTTTGAATGGAGTCAATCAGACTCCGTATGTGGAAGTTATGGCTTCCAGAGAAAAGCCTATTTTAATTTCTTCATAACCCGATCGGGTTATGCTAAATAAATGCATAACTTTTACTTCTTCAAAACCCAATCGGGTTTTGAAGTACTTTTTGATTTTCAGAACCCGATCGGGTTATTTAAAATTTAGAAATCCGATCGGGTTATTTAAAATTTAGAAATCCGATCAGGTTCTTAGACAGATTAAGTTTTTTTATAATATTTTCTAGGCTTGGTTACCAAGCCTATAACGATTTCAAATTTTCAATAACCCAATCGGGTTATATGAAATTTGAACTTTTTTTAAAGATGTGTCCACTTTTTTGGTTCACAACTTGGTGCACACACCATATATATACACTTAATTTTTTATATGTATACATAATTATGTATATATATACTTCATTTTTTATATGTATACATACTTATGTATATGTGTAGATAATAATGTAAACATGTAATTAATAAGAAAGCCCAATTTCAAAATTACAATGTACCTAATTATAAGTGTTTAGGCATATGGGAATGTTCACATGCTTCTGTTTTGTGTTGGGAAAGGGTGGATATCGAATCCCTCATGTCCCTGTTATGTCCACCATAGGCCATGTACATGCCTTTTCTTGGATGCATGCCCAAACATTATGGAACCCTATGAACAAAAGATTTGAACACAGCTTCGTCATTATGTAGTTTTGTATACAATATACATGCATATACACATGTATGTATGTAGTATACATGGCTACATTTATAGTTATGTATGTATCTATGTAGTATATATGGCTACATGTGTATACATATGTATGTATGCAGTATACATGGCTACATTTTCTTCATTATGTAGTTATGTATACAATATACATGCATATGCATATGTATGTATAGGCATGCATACATTTTTATGAAATGGATGTCATTTGAAAAAATGATGACAAAAGATACCAAAATGCAGGAATGCAGAAGCAGAATTCATCATTTTATTGTAACCCTTTATGCAAATGGATAATAATTTAACAACAAAATGAAACTATCCACGACATATACAAAATGTAAACAAGGCATACAAAATGAAGCAGGTGATGGAGGAGGTAACTGTGATATGATTAAAAAATGTTTATTGATGTTGTAACTATGATTGATATGGAAATAAAATTAATGATGCTGCATTTTATGAATTTGGACCATACGAATAAATATATAATAAATAGTAAACATATAAAAAATTACTTCATAGACAATAGTAAACTACTTTGTTGAATGATATAATTGATGCAAATGCTTACATGCATTGTAAATAGTACAAATGTTTTAGAACCTAAAATTACATAAACTTGATATAAAACAATAAATTTACAAAATATTAATCTATAATCAAATGAAAACACTTCAAATTAGTGTACCAACCTAAGCAAGGTCTCTTTGATGCTCGGAATGTGTAGAAAATTCTTTCTTCACCTTTGAACTATGCAAAGAATATTCAGACAAAGCAGAGATAGCTAAGTAGTATTTGTAGTAATGAAAATGAAAGTTAAAATTCCACATTTGATCATTTCATACGTAATTAGGAAATGTGTAGTGCAAGTTGAATTCTTATTGCTTGCAGACATTCGGTCATTCCATACTTGCATATCCAATTTAATTATGATTTGTGTGATTTGGTCTGATAAATGTTTTTTTTTTTTTTTTTGTGTCTATTGGGGAGCCTTACACCAATTGTTGATAATGCAGTACTATTTGCAAATGGAGTTAATGCATTTACAAGTGCAAAAAAGTCTAGGAGAAAGTGCATATGATAGCCCCTAAAGTACTTTTATGTTTATTAAATTGTAAATTGAGGGACCAATAATTGCTCATTTGTATTTGTAATTTGAGTTCACTTGTACTTTGGAACCACTTGCATAAAGTGGTTTTTGGAAATATATACATTTTGAAATAATGATAAAGTGACTTTATTTGTGCTAATAGATTTGTATGTTAATCACATGAGTACTAGTAGTGGTTCATTTTTTTAAATTTTTTTTTGTCAACTACTTATTGATGATTAAGCATGTATCAGGGTCAAATAATTAATTTTTTATTTTTTAATTTGTGTGTATTGACTTGCAAGTTATTAATTGTTGAGTGGTCACTATAGAGAAAAGTGAACAGTTATTGGACCCCGATTCACTAGTGGTCCCTTTCCCCTAGTTACAATGTCAAAAAGACTAACAAAACACATACAAAATTAAATATTAACAAAATAACACATGCTAAAACCATCTTTACTATTTCACATTTTTAGTTGTTTTGATTATAATAAGGAAAATTTGTTCCCTTCAACGTAAGGGAAGCTTTTCATTTTAGAAGGTTTTTAAATCCAGTTTACCTTGCTCTCTATGATTTACCCTGCTCTCTATGATTTTTCTACACACATTGCATTCCCTCATATCACATTTCGTTGAGGCATTTTGTTAAACAGTTTGCATGCCTTGTTTATACTTAAATATTTTCCATGTATGCCTACTAGAGCATGTACAACAATAATAGCTGGTAAAATTACCCCTTCCATTGAGCTTTATACATTTGACAAAATCCCTCTATCCTTTAAGGTTGCGGAGAGTGGCTTTAAACCTACCGATTGCATTTTGTTAAAAAAATTGAAGCTTTTTTAAACAAATCCCTTTTGCATATATTCTACAATCATGGCATTTCATGAAACCACATTTCTGTATCCCGTCAAACAGTTCAAGACATTTTGTCGAACACATTACGTGCCTAGTCTGTGCTTCCACATTTTGCATACATGTTTACGAGGGCAGTTGCAGGACAAATTTCCTTTCTATGGTGGATACTGAACAACTTTCCAAAGCTCCCATTTTGGCACAGGCAGAAAGGTTACTCGCAAAAATTGTAGTCTGGATTTATACCAGCCGATTACATTTGATTACAAGTTTATGAGTCATTTTGAACAGACACATTTTGTGCATATCCTGCAACCCTAGCATTCAACGAGACCACATTTCGATGCGGCATTTTGTCAAACAGTTCAGGTGCGTTCTCTATGCTTCAACGAAACCTAAATTATGAATAGTGCAGATTAGCTCAATTCGCTCCAATTTAGGCATGCAGTTCAGAACATATAAGCATGTATTGAAACGGAAATTTTCAAGATGTAATTCCTGTCTATTTTAGAACTAGCAATGGCACCTTAGGGTGCAAATAGGTAAGCGGAAGAGACATTGAAGATCAATTAGGAAAAAAACTGGTCCTGTTTTTTTCATATATTTGTGCAACGAATAAGGTCATTGGCTTAATATTTAGACAATGATTTTTGAACAAGATAGATTTGAATAGGGAAGTGATAGCTACAAAAATAAAGTTTTAGAACTTTTCAATTATGAAGATAATTATGCTTCATTATCATAAACCTTAAAATAAACACAATTTAATCTTAATTATGACATAAACCTCAACCCTTATTGTAACCCTCACTTTAACCACAAAACTAACCATATTTCTAAATATAACATCAGTCCTAGCCTTAACCCTAATCATAATACTAACTATGATGTAACCTCTTACCCTAACTATAATTGTAACTTTAAATCCTATGCAATAACCCTCATGATAACACTAACAATGATGTAACCTTATCCCTAACCATGATCATAATCATAAACCTCGAAACATAATCCTAACTCTAATCCTAATCAAAATCTTAACACTAACCATGATATTAATAATCATGTAAAACCTAACCATTGTATTTTGTTAATAATATTACGTGAATTAAACTTAAAAATATAATTATAGACTATACATGATTACAAATATAATTATTTTATAATGGCAGAGAGGGGGAGATGGCGGTCACAAAGGGGGAAGAAAGTTGAAGGATATAAAATTGGTGGCCACAGGAATGGATTCGGGGTTTTGAACTAGTTAGAATCAGCCAGCGCCAAAGGAGAGCCATTAGACATCATTCTGCCAGAAGATATAGAACTGGACATTGAACTATGGAGCAAGATGGCAGTTATAGAGAGATTCGTCAGAGCGAGATTGTCCAGGGTTGAAATAAGGAATTGGGTGGCAAACAAATGGAGCCGAGATATTGTTCTGCAATTCATCCCTAAAAGCTTTTTTGTGGTGCTGTTTAATAGCAAAGCTGTCAGGAATGGCATTTTGAATCAACAGAGTCAGTTCCGTGATTCGATCCCCCTGTATCTTCAACCTTGGCAAGCGAATTTTGCCCCAGTTCACCTAGCAGTTTATAAGGATCCAATTTGGATCAGATTATATAATCTCCCAATAGAATATTGGGGTGATGCGAGCCTGAAATGTATAGGGAGATCTTTGGGTACGTTGTTAGAAATAGATGAAGAAATCATAGAGAATGATTCTTATCTATATGCGAGGATTAAGATTGTGGCGGTCAAGAAGATCCCTTCGTTCATCAATCTCAAATTTAGAGGTTGCGTTTGGAAGCAACAAATAGAAATAGAAAAACCAGGACTAGGATGCCTCAGATGTGGATTCAAAGACCATATTTCAAAGGCTTGTTCGGTAATTGTTAAACCAACAAAAGTTTGGGTCAAGAAGAGAGGAACCCAAAAAATGGTTACAAAAAATGTTTCTTCAGAGCAACGGAGGCAACATAGTCCGTGTACTCCTATTATTGATAAGGTATCCAATAGCCCTGGTGAGTGTTTGGGATTGGCAGAAAATAGCTTCCAAGGGATGCCAACCATATGACGGAGACTCCTATCAAGAAGCAAATTTATTCAGACACAAAGATTGAATATGAAAGAGATTCAGAGGAGAATTTTATCCTGTCAGACGGGATGGAAAATGTTGATCCGAGGAATATTAGCCAATCGGTCATTATTTTGGGGAAGGCCAAAGGTGGTAGGGGAAGGAGATCTAACAAGCAAAAGAGAGAAGAAAGGGCCAAGGAAAACGGGATTATTGATGTTTTTGATTTCTTAAGAAAAACCAAGGGAGAAGAGGCCTCCCTTAGTGAGAGATGAAGATCTCAACGTGGAATGTCAGGGGTCTATCGGCCCCTGACAAAAAATGCTTGGTAAAACGAGTGTTAAGTAAGTCAGATAGCGACATTATTCTTATTCAAGAGACTAAATTGAATTTAGATAAAGCTCTCAGTTTTCTTCATTCCTGCAACAAGTGGGAAGGTTGTTTTCAAGAAGCCAGAGGAATGGTGGGAGGTCTCAGTTTGCTTTGGAACCCCAAACTCATCAAGATGACAGATTTGGGAAGAACAACCTACTGGATGTATGGCATAGTTAAATGCTGTGAGACCCACCTCAGACAGTCCTTGTTTCACTGCTTATTTTGTTATACTTTCAGTGTTTTCTATACTTTCAGTGATTATGTACTTAGACATGCTTTGACTATCAGTGAGACTTTTCGTACTTTTGAGAATCGGTGGAATCCTTTGTTATATATTCAGCACCTGATTTTGTAATCAGGGTACTTATGAGATGATTATATTTTGATTTAGTTGCAGCTTATGTTGATATTTTATATGGATCTAAATGCATGAATGTAATATGATGAAATGGTTTAGGAAACCAATGCTAGGATATTTCAGTTCTAAATGCAATGTGGTTTATATGCTTACCTATATTATTG
>MU225432.1:217519-231547 GCA_018584345.1 Thuja plicata
GAAATTAAGTGATTTGGGTTCTTCCTCAGTAGAGTATATGCTACAAAAATATAAATAGAAGCTTAAGTTTAAACATATAAATTTTAAACAATGAAAACTTTAATAAAAGTTACAAGCTCTATTATATTAGATTTAAAATATTTGAATGATATTACTCATACATTTACTTCTTTATACTTGAAAATAAAAAAATCTAAAAATTTCAAAATCTAAGAAATAATAATTCTTAAGATGCTTTAATAAAGAAGGAAAGATTAAAAGCTGAATTAAAGTATTAAATCTGAATTATAAAACTCACCACAATGTCTTAATTTAATGAATCTCTATGCTGGTCTAAAAATAAAAAACTTGTAAAGTTTACTTGCAACTCGTTCCCTAGTAGAGTTGTCAATCTGTTGGTGCTCAAATCGACAGATTGGACTTCTAATAGATTTTGCTTATCTAATGAAGATAGATATAATCAATTTGCCAACGAACAAGGTTTCAATAACCTCCTACAATTCTGATTCCATGGAACCAAGGCTGGTGGGCCTGGACTTTAAAACTTGTCTTCAAAGTCTTCTTAGAAATTTCCTATAACGGATCACTGATAACTTTAACTCCTGCTTCTCAATGTGTCAATAAGATTACAAAACTAAAAATATATTTGTTAATGAAATATAATGTATTTAATATTTGCCTGATATCATTGAGATATGAAATGGATTATATGAAATAAAAGAGTAATTCAAAAACTTGAAACAATGAAACTTTATACCAAATTTAATTAACTAGAGAGACCAGTGCTTTATTTCAATAATGGGCAAACAGAGTCGATATATCTTCAAACTTACGTTCAACTTCAAAGACAGCTTTGAAACAAAAGCTTATCACCTTAAAGGCATTATGAAATGCGCATATAACTAAAAGTTTAAACAATACTTCAATTTAATACTATTTCTCAAATGACGAACTAGTTGATCAATACTTTAATCAATAAGATTTTAACCATACGAAAATGAGAAAGAAATAATTGAATATACAGAATGTAAACTTAAATTGAATTAAACACAAATCAAAACTCACTTTAAATAATTTCAAATTTGTTTATCTGAAAGACTTGATTGTAAAGAAATAACAAGACAACTATTGCACAATAAATAAAATACCGACTTATCTCTGGTTGACAAGAAATGGTGAATTGGATCTTTGCAATCTGATTTCAAATTTGACTATCTTTCATTCCATCACATCAATAATTTCGACATATCAATCATTATCTTGTTCCAATGTTATTCTCCTGTCCATTTGCAGATTTTATGACTGAATATAAATATGAAAACGAAAGGGTGTGTGAAACATCACACCCTTTCCCTAAAAACTAATCCTCAACCGACTATACTTATCAATTATATTGTTTTAAAATACAAATCTCTACTATTCATTAACTATAAATATCAACCAATTCAGTTGCACCTAAATCTGCCCAACTTCAAAACAAAACTATATATAAGCATCTCCATAATCACATTGGTAATCATTGCTTTTATCGCTAATGACGGTGGCAACCAGCATGATGGTTGTTCCCTGGATGCAAAATATGAATTGGACTGCCACACAATATATATCTGATCCCCCTTACTGTTGTAAGCATATTGATTTCGATGCCAAGTCCACAGTGCATGAGTTTCATTTTTCACCTCAAGAATTCCATGCCCAAAACTGCTCTCTCTGTATGCGATAAGGTCAGGCTGCCTATCCCAACAAAATTTTCCCTGTTGCTGGACTAGATGTAAAATTATAGGCATATAGACCTTCATAAAGGTGTTCGATGTGGAAGAAGGTTCAGGGCAATTTCCTCGATCATCAGCATGACTTATGGGTATTTTTTACTTGTTACCACCATCTCCAACAGTTATATACACAGGTGCACATGGAACCAATGTATAGTTGAAAACTTGGTTTGATCTCTCATAAGCATGATCGTGGCCATTGAATATAGCATCAATGCCATATTTGTAAAGAAACTCTTCCATTTCCTGTCGCATGCAATCAGCTTCATGGTAATGAGCTTTGTAGCTGTACCAAGGTGGATGCCAAGTAGCAACAAGCCAGGGAGTTATACTCCTATCAACATTAGCCAAATCATGCTTCAACCATCTGTATTGTTCCCTTGTCTACGTTTTGATGTGGTGTTTTAATCAATTTTTTACGCAACATTTCTCAATGCTTAGAGTTGATAGTAATCGGTCTGTCAATGGACAATATCACTATATTTTCTATTGATATGATCGTTCTTTAGATATTCAATGACCATGTATTCTGGATTGGTGATTGACCATTTTCCACATCTATGAGAAGAGGCCAGGTCACTCACCATTTCATTGGCATTAAAACTTTAGAGGATTTCCGCCAATGGGAGTGATGTCATTATTCCACATATATGCAGGTGTCGCTGATCTTTGAAGACTGTTTGTATGTCGTGTTTCATCATTTGCCTTTATGTAATGTTTGAAATCTGATCATCATTGGCACTAAAACATCTACCACGTCTTTTGCAAATGTCATCGACCATGCTATTTCCGCAAAGGAAGGTGGAAACCAACATTTTAAAACATCGACCCATATTGTTTGCATGCCACCTTTGTAATGATGTCGACATCATTATCATTTTAATATTCATCACCTTTTTCTACCGGAACAAGAATGGGTACAAATCACTTTGTCGACATGGGTTCCACCAAGGTTTAGGAATTAGGGTTGAGGTTACAATTTACATCATAATTAGGAAATAAATAGGGTTAGGCTTAGGGTTTAGCATTTATGATTTAACATTTATGATTAGGGTTTGACAATTAAGGTTAGGATTAGGGTTTAGCTTTTAGGATTTAAGATTATGGTTAAGATTAGGGTGAGGATATGAATTTACATTATATTTGGTATTATGGTTATGGTTAGGGTTTGTTTTAGGGCTCAACATTTAGGATTAGGGTTAGTATTAGGGTTTAACAATTAGGAAGGATTAGAGTTTAGCATTTAAGATTATAGTTAGGATTAGGGTTAGGGTATGTGTTTACATCATGGTTAGTATTATGGTTAGAGTTAGGGTTTCTATTAGGGTTAAGGTTAGGATTAGGGTTTAATATTTAGGATTATGATTTAGCAATTAGGTATAGGATTATGATTTAGCATTTAGGATCCAGGTTTATTGGTAACTTTGTTTCTATTACCCCTGCTGCTTTGTCGGATCATCACCTTATCTCTGCCTGTATTAGGGTTATTAACTTGACTCCCCGTTGCAAGCCTAGCAACCCAAAATTCATGCTCAACACCAGCCTCCTTCAGGATGAAGGCATTCTCTCTACCTTAAACCTTATTAGACTTATCAATAAGAATTATCCTACCCTTCATTCTAATATTGATAAATGGAACCAAAACATGAGTGCTTGGCAAAACTTGCTTCAGAGCATTGGTAAAAAGAATGCTAAAGACTTTAGATTCACTGAGAAAAAGCTCTCTACTGACTTTCTCTCGACTGAAGAAAATATCCATTCCAACCCCACAGATGAGAATCTTGTTTTTCAACTCACCAAAGCTAGAGACTCTCTTAGGAAGCATCAACATGTGAAGTCCAAAGGTGCCATCATTAGATCTCGCGCCCATTGGCTCCAGCATGGTGATAGAGGCTCCAAATTTTTCTTTAATCTTCTCAAGCAAAAACAAATTAATGAGTGTATTAACATATTGAATGTTGATGACATTGAGATCACAGATCCTGAAGATATCAAGTTTGCCTTTGTTGTGTTCTATCAAAATCTCTTTGCTTCCGAAGACACTACTGAGGCTAAGAATCTTAGAGATAAATGCAGGCCTCTTATCCCCAATAGAATTACTAGTTGTGATTCGGATTTTCTTAGCAAATATATTTCTTTAGAAGAGATCCAAAAAGCCATTAATACTTTAAAGAATGACAAGGCTCCTAGGCCCGATGTTCTTCCTATAAAATTTTATAAAGCTAATTCCAGCTGGATATGCAACGACCTGCAAGATATTTACTCTGAAGCCTTTGATAGAGGTTCCCTTGGTGACTCTATTAACAGGGGGATTATTAAACTTATTCCTAAAGATGGTGATAAGGCTCTCATCAAGAATTGGAGACCTATCACCCTCCTCAATGTGTCTTATAAAATTCTTGCTAAAATTTTGGCTCTACAGCTTGAGGGTATCCTTCCCATATTTGTTAGCTCTACTCAAACCGGATTCATTAAAGGTAGATATATTTTGGAAAATTTGGTCACCAGCGGGGAAGCCATGAACTGGGCTAAGCATTCTAATCAAGACTCGGCCATGTTTCTTTTAGACTTTGAGAAACCCTATGATAGAGTCAAGTGGAACTTTCTTCTCATGATGCTCGAAGCCTTCGGTTTCCCCAATACCTTTTGCAAGATGGTCATGATGCTTCTTATAGATGCCTATTCTCAACTTGATGTTAATGGTTCCCTCTCAGCCCCTTTCTCTCTTGGCAGATCCATTAGACAAGGTCGCCCCCTTGCCCCTTCCTTGTTTGTGATCACCTCTGACGCTCTTTCTTACATCGTCTGAGATGACTCCCTCTCTCCTTGTGTCAAAGGCATCTCTTTACCTGATAACTCTGATCTTATAAACTGCCAATTTGCGGATGACACTGCCTTATTTTTTGAGAGCAATGAAACCAACTTTGATAATATGATTAATAAACTAAACTTTTTTTGCTCCATATCTGGTGCCCGACTATCTCATTCTACATCGATTCTCCTTGGATGGGAGGATCATCCTCCTGAATGGATTGGTAAATATGGTTTCCAATGGGGAGGTCCTCACAAAATTGTTATGTATCTGGGCATACCCTTTTATGTGGATCTGCCCCTTAAAGAGATGTGGTTATGGATAAAAGTGAAGGTCAATAAAAAGCTGTCCAAATGGCATAATAGATCCCTCTCTCCAGCCAGTAGAGTTCAAGTTTGTCAGAAAATTCTTTCTTCCTATAACATTTACTATTCTTCTGCGTGGATGTTTAGCAACTACCAAATTCTGGAAATCCAAAAAGCTATCAGAGGCTTTCTCTAGTCCAATGGTAAGGGAAATAAAAAAATGCATTTTGTCAAATGGGATTGGTGTCACACTGATAAGACCTTGGGATGATTAGGGATCAAAGACCTTAGACTTCAAGGGATAGCTCTAGCTGCCAAATGGATATTCCACTCCTTAGAGGGCTCTGAACCATGGAAAGTTCTGGTTAGGAATAACATCCAATGTGGTTTCCCTAAAAATGCCAAATCATGGAAGAATCTCCCTCTTGGGGATCTTATTGAAGGGAACTTCCCTGTCATTGTTCAAGGTTCTACTATTTTTTGATCCATGTGGAAATCTTGGGAACATGTTAGGATTTCCTCCTCTCGAGGACCTTCCATGATTCTGACCTCCTACATGGTGAGTGATCCATTTGGTGGAACCTCTGTATATCTGGTAAACCTCTTGTCCTCTCTCAGTGGTGCTTGGCTAGATCTTGGGCAGGGCTAGGAATCTCACAATTTATATGTTTGTTTGAAAATGATGGACTTATAAGTTGGGAGATTCTCAGCTCTAAGTATAACATTCCCCACTCTCAAAAGAAAACTTATAGTATGATTGTCAAAGCTTGCAAAGACCTTCCTAATATCTGTCACATGGATTCTCATAGATTTTGTAATATGAAGTGACCAGATGGTACTTTGGTGACTAGAATTAAAGCCAAGAATATCTACAAAATTCTTTGCCATCATTACACATATCAATAAACCGTGGTATTCTGACTTAGATGAAAATTCTTGGAAAAATATCCTTAACAAACTCTGGAAAAGCTCCATTGAACCCAAATTAAATGCTTTAAATGGCAGTTGCTACTAGACAGGCTTCCCTTGAGAAAATACCATAACAATACTGAAATCTGTGATGTTTGTAAGCTTCCTAATACCTGCAGGCATATCTTATTTGACTGTATTATTGCTAAGGAGATTTGGATGTTATTTGGCATCTCTTATCCGAAGTTGGTTAATATTTTTGAAATAATTACTAGTTATATCCCTGATTTACAAAAGGACTCTAATATTTTTTGGTATATTTTATCCTCTAACATTATGTGGCAGATTTGAAAAATCAAGAATGAGAGCAAGTATCAAAATATTCCCAGAACTCTTACTGAGTCTTTCAGAAGACTCACTTTTTTTCAAAATCTCTTCACAGGTTATGGTTAACATGATGATTGATAGGGATAAGCTGAAAAGATTCCTGGAAGTGAGGCATGCTACGATGTTCATTTTTTAAATAAAGGATGACTATGACTGGAGAAGGACTAGATAACCACACTATCTTTGAAGAAGCAATCAACAAGCTGAACTTGGAACTTAAAAGGGACAAAAAGAAAGCTTCCGATGATAAAATCCTTATGCTGGATCAGCTACAGGATAGGATGAGCACTGTCTGGATGGAAGGATCACATGGTTCGACTACCTGGGCCCGTTCCTACAAGGACCTTCTGCATTAGTTGGTCTTCTCTATTGTTGTTGTTGTTCTCTCTTTCGTTTAGTTGTCCGCTGCCACCTTATCTTGCTCTATTTGATACACTCGACTATGTTATAATGTATACTATTTGGTACTCTTATGTTGGATTCTTGTGAACCTCGATTGATCCCGGTGTGAGGCAGCGCCTCCCGGATCTCTTTTGTTGAAACTCTACTGTTTACTCTCTTGTTTTAATCTCTCTATAATTAATATAAAAAAATATCATCTATAATAATAACTACTTTTATTTATGTATATAAACCAGTACCTCAAGGTGAGAAGTTATTTTTGGTGATTATTTGTTACTAGGCTAACTAGATATGGTCTCTCCCTTGTGCCATGAATATGAATGTTTTCACAGTGAGTTGGAAGTTGCATTATGTAATAGACCGGACTGTCCTATGTGTTATTATTTGCCTCTTCCAACTCATGGGAATTTTGTCAAACAGTTTGCAGGCAACTATTCATACTAAGTTCCTGATTCATCTAAGTTCCTGGTTCATCTTTGTGATTGTAGCAATAGTTCACTGAGTTGGTTTGTAACTCAACGGGTATGATAGCTTGATAGAAAATAAGAGATTAAGACTAATCATATGATTCATAAACAAATTCCCAGATTGCAATCCTTCAATTAAAATCTGAACAATACAACTTTCCAGACTTCCCGAAACACACAAGATTTATTTCAGAACTTATATTCCAATACAAAAAATCAGAGATAAATATTATTTGCAGACCTTATACAAGTTGGAAGAACACAATATTCAGATTGGTAACTACAGTTCACAAACCCAGGAGCCTCATATATATACGCAGGCTGCAAAATGGGTTGTCGACTGGCCTGGAGGTGTCTAGACTCCCACGTTTTCAACCCAGAAAACTACCTTGACTATGGCGTTTTGATTTCTAAATCGAGCACTCTTCTTCCTAACTGAATGCCTCTCTTTTTACTGGAATAATGTACAGACCTGTATGTTGTGCACGTTTTGGCATCTACAGATTTGGCGTCCACACGAAAATCTCTTTCCTTACAAGTCTTCCAACGTCCAGCTTGGTAATAATTAGTCACTCATCACAAGACAAATTTGCAATGCAATCGAGCTTCACTCTGCTAAAAACACCAGCATATAGGGATCGAACCCAGCAGCATAATCCAGTAATGCAGATAAAGATGAGAAAAATCCTATCACATGAATATCATCAAACTTCCTTCCAAATCTTCCTGATTGTATGGTTACAACAACGAAGAAGAAACGTCCTCAAAGCCCTCAGTATTAAAGCCTTCAAAAATTTCTCAGTATTCAAACAATCTTCAACACTATTCACTATTCATGATACTGTTCACGCTTCTGTAGCAAAAACCCTATCCACGCCACTTACTCATTCATTTAGTTCCCTTACAATGCCTCCAACTCTCCACAATCGAGCCCACAAAGGGACTCTAACTTATTCACATGTAGCTGCTGTGTTTTCTAGAATCAACTCTTCCTGGCAACGACACAAAATCAAATAACAAACATCACAACTACTGATAATTATTACCTTGAACCTCCGAATCGAATCTCAAGAGTGTCTTTCAACGACATCAAGATTGATAGCATAGAGGGTTTGAATCCTCCAAACCCAAAGAGAAAAATCTCCACAATTGCCAAATTCACACAATATCCAAGCATAAGCAAACATACCAAAATAGAGTTTTCATTCCTTTTTAAACATTTCCTCATCCATTTTTCATCTCATCTTCTCAATATGGGATAAATAACTTCTTTTAAAAATAACATTTTCCACTTAGAGAATAAAAAGTACTTATAAATAATAAAGTGACTTTAATAAAATATATTTTAATATATTTGTCACTTTATTAAATAAATTATTTAAATCTTCAGATATTAAAATAAAATAGCAAACAAACTCAAAATTTCATGTATGATAGCTCGTCGGAAAGAGCTCGATGTAACGCTCCAAGTCCAATACTGAAATGCCATCTACTGAGCCCTTTGATGACTTACTATAAATCATAAGTATTTGGAAACCTCGTTAAAACACCTCTGATTAGCCTGAAATTGGACATGCCTAGGCCAATTAACCTCAAGATCCCATCAAAATCCTAGTTAATTCTTGGGACCAACACAAAATGGGCTAACGACACATCATTTGATGTTAGGCTAAAAATGGGGACATTACAGTCCGCCCCTTTTAAATTGCTTGTCCTTAAGCAATCCCACTATAATCTAATGGTTACTAACTCAGACCATGCTATATCTTAGTATAATTCTAGGGTCCCAAATTAATCTAGTAGATATGTTACACCATCTACTCTGAGCTCTATCCTACTGAACACCTTTACGAATGACATCATGTCCACCTCCAACCAAAGGAGCCATCAAGAATGGCATGAGTTGAGTTATCTCCCTAGAGTACTGCTCTAATAAATTATCAAACTGGAAAACTATGTGAATGAGTTCTGGAATGTCAACACAGATTGTTACATTCCTCACAGCTGATGAGTTGTCGACCATCTAGTTTGCAAGGTCCTGAATTAGACTCTGAACACAATCACCATGCTAAAATTGTGCCAAACTGATCATGATCAATAGACTATGATACGCAAACTGCACTCTCAACCCATGGATCCCCATAGGATAAACAATATCAAGACCCGAACAAAATTCCCTAATCCATCACAATCCTCACAAAATGAAAAAATATCCTGCTCATCTTCCCTAAGAAACCAACCCAAACTTCTTTCCCAAAACCATCCTGAAGATGACAAAGCTCTGTCAAAATTAAGTAGAGTTTCCACCAAGGAACGTCTCTACTATCGCCCACTGGCATCATACCACCAACAATAGTCTGCACAAATTTCTGTGAGCGCACAAGATTGTAGGAATGTCGTTCTAAAACTATAAATTGCAGCATCAATTCAATACATAACCAAATCCTCATCAAAACTTCCCTCCAATCCACTTGTAACAACTATAATGGTCTACTGTATACACTGAAATAGGGGGTAACAACAACGTTACAACCAAACTGGGAGACCCTAACCCAAGGTGTAAGTCAATCATGTTGATGTTGCACCACTTTGATAACACCTAACTTGTCCAATTAAACCCAAACTCAAACATCTGCTCAGACATGTAGCTAGCTAGAGAAAACAAAGTGGAAAACTTGCCAGACTTGGACTACACATCTGTCATCAGAAATATGTCATGTCGGAATGGACTCGTACACCCCTTTTCTAATCTCCCTCTCGATACCACCAGTGACATAGTTAAGTCCTATGTGCGTGGATTGAAGGTAAACTGATGAACAAATGTCAATATGTAGTCGAGGTGAATCACTCCTTGCACCAATGAAATATTAGAGTGATCATGTGTAATTCCCTTTGTGCTAGAAACAACAGAGGATGGCTCACAACTCAAAATGGAAAGATCAACTCTATTAACCATTATAATCATGAGTATCGTCCAAACCTTCAAAGATGCCTGAGCCTATGACCAAGTTTGAGATGATTGAGTCAACGACAGTCCAATCCACCCATAGTGGTCTCCTTCAAATATGTATGCCACCCAACATAGGTGCGTAAAAACAAATACCAACCCCTTTCAAGCTACTGGTATAGATCAGAACAACACAACACAACCAATAAACCAAATCCAAAATGAAGTACAAAGTATCTCTACAACCCAAAGGGGGTAATAAAACCTCATATTCCCTTCCTCTAACTCTGAAAAGGAAGTTCCAATCTCTCCTATCCAAATCAATAGCCGCTGCCATCAAGGAGCAAACTAGTATAATTCTGAACAACATAAAAAAAAAAGCCATTAATTAAAGACATATGAGATAAAATCCATGAGAGAAATGCTGGAATATTGTAGCCAACAAGCTCCTCTCCAAACTATAAATAGAGATTACTCATAAGGGTGTAGAAATCATGTTGTACCATCTCATACTTATGGATTTCATCAATCCCCTCAATGACATGTTTATTCTCTAATGTGCATCATACTCATGGGTCACTGATGGACTAGCAATGGTCTTCCCCATTTTGTGTAAGGAAGAGTGGGACATGCTCAAATGTAAGTAGAGATCATCAATTTCTTCCTCTTTCCTTCTCAAGGTATCTGAATAAATATATACAAAATAGTAAACATATAAAAAAATTTACTTCATAGACAAGAGTAAACTATTTTGCTGAATGACATAATTGATGAAAATGCTTACATGCACTGTAAATAGTATAAATGTTTTAGAACCTAAAATTACATAAACTTGATATAAAACAGTAAATTTACAAAATATTAATCTATTTAATCAAATGAAAACACTTCATATTACTGTACCAACCTAAACAAGGTCTCTTTGATGAGGAATGTGCAGAAAACTCCTCCTTCACCTTTGAATTGTGCAAAGAATATTTAGACAAATCATAGATAGATCTAGGTAGTATTTGTAGTAATGAAAATGAAGTTAAAATTCCTTTTATAAATTCATTCGAATGTGCAAGGTGATTGCATTCAATTGTGGTAGTTGATTTTCAAATTTGAATATTGGAGAGAAACATTCAATCATTTCATACTTAATTAGGAAATGTGCAGTGCAAGCTGAATTCTTATTGCTTGCAGACATTCGGTCATTTCATACTTGCATATCCAATCTAATTCTAATTTGTGTGGATTAGGTCTGATAAATATTTTTAACCAGTTGTTGACAATACAGTTACTATTTGCAGATGGAGTTAATGCATTTACAAGTGCAAAGAAATTTGGGAGAAAGTGCATATGATAGCCTATAAAGTTCTTTTATGTTTTTTAAATTGTCAATTGAGTAACCAATAACTGCTCATTTGTATTTGTTATTTGAGTTCATTTGTACTTTGGAACCACTTGCATATAGTGGTTTTTGGAAATCTATACCTTTTGAAATAATGATAAAGTGACTTTATTTGTGCTAATAGATTTGTATGTTTATCACATGAGGACTAGTAGTGGTTCAGTTTTTTTTTTAATTTCTTTTTGTCAAATACTTATTGATGATTGAACATGTATCGAAGATCAAAAAATTAATTTTTGATTTGTTTATTTGTGTATTGAAAGTGAACAGTTATTAGACCCCCATTCACTAATTGTCCATTGCCTAATTACAATGTCAAAAAGATTAACAAAACACACACAAAATTAAATACTAGCAAAACAACAAATGCTAAAACCATCTTTACTATTACACATTTTTAGTTGTTTTGATTATAATAAGGAAAATTTGTTTCCTTCAACGTAAGGGAAGCTTTTCATTTTAATAGGTTTTTAAATCCAGTTTACCCTTCTCTCTATGACTTTACATTGCAGTCCCTCATATCACATTTCGTTGAGGCATTTTGTTAAACAGTTTGCATGCGTTGTTTATACTTAAATATTTTCCACGTATGCCTACTGAGCATGTACAACAATAATAGCTGGTAAAATTACCCCTTCCATTTGACAAAATCCCTCTATCCTCTAAGGTTGCGGAGAATGGCTTTAGACCTGCCGATTGCATTTGAGGTTGCGGAGAGTGGCTTTAAACCTACCGATTGCATTTTGTGAAAAAAAATTGAAGCTTTTTTAAACAAATCCCTTTTGCATATATTATACAATCATGGCATTTCATGAGACCACATTTCTGTATCCCGTCAAACAGTTCAAGACATTTTGTCGAACACTTTACGTGCCTAGTCTGTGCTTCCACATTTTGCATACATGTTTACGAGGGCAGTTGCAGGACAAATTTCCTTTCTATGGTGGATACAGAACAACTTTCCAAAGCTCCCATTTTGGCACAGGCAGAAAGGTTACTCGCAAAAATTGTAGTCTGGATTTACGCCAGCCGATTACATTTGATTACAAGTTTATGAGTCATTTTGAACAGACACATTTTGTGCATATCCTGCAACCCTAGCATTCAACGAGACCACATTTCGATGCGGCATTTTGTCAAACAGTTCAGGTGCGTTCTCTATGCTTCAACGAAACCTAAATTATGAAGAGTGCAGATTAGCTCAATTCGCTCCAATTTAGGCATGCAGTTCAGAACATGTAATGCATGTATTGAACGGAAATTTTCAAGATGTAATTTATGGTTATTTTACAACTAGCAATCACACCTTAGGTTGCAATAGGTAAGTTGAAGAGATATTGAAGATCAATTAGGAAAAAAATTTGGTCATTTTTTCCATATATTTGTGCTACTAATAAGATCATTGGCCAAATATTTAGTCAATGATATTTGAACAAGATAGGTTTGAATACAAAGTGATAGATACAAAAATATAGTTAAAAAACTTTTCAATTATGAAGATAATTATGCTTCATTATCGTAAACCTTAAGCTAAACACAATTAAATCTTAATTATGACATAAACCTCAACTCTTATTGTAACCCTCACTTTAACCATAAAACTAACCATATTTCTAAATCTAACATGAGTCCTAGCCTTAACCCTAATCATAATACTAACCATGATGTAACCTCTTACCCTAAGTATAATTGTAACTTTAAATCTTATGCAATAACCCTCATGATAACACTAACAATGATGTAACCTTGTCCTTAACCATGCTCATAATCATAAACCTGAAAATATAATCTTAACTCTAACCCTAATCAAAATCTTAACTCTAACCATGATATTAACCTGTAAAACCTAACCATTGTATTTTGTTAATAATATTACTTGAATTAAACTTAAAAATATAATTATAGACTATACATGATTACAAATATAATTATTTTATATATAATTATTTTTATTATATATTTCTCAACATAAGTATTATATATATTTTAATTTAAATTATAATTAATATTTTTTATTATAGCAACAAATATTAAAGATAAATTAAATAGTATATAAATAGTATAACGGTTGTTATTTAGCAAGAATTGCTGGGCTTTTATTCTTGGCCCCAAATTTAGTGATTAATAGGGTATTGCCTTGTCTCTCCGTAATGACGGGTATCATATATCATATATATATATATATATATTATAAAACAAGTGCTACATAGTGGCATGCATTTACCGTATTTAGTTATAATTATATATATAAATTTAATTTTAATTTTATTATAAATATTGTATATATTTTAATTAATAATTATTTAATAAAAGTAAAATTATTTTAGATTAAAAATTACATAAGAAAATTTGTATAAAATCTAAAAAATAATATTTAATAAATTATGTTGGTATATATTATAAATTCATTTGTATAGTTATAATTGTAAAAATTTAAAATATAATTATAAATTATAAATGTAAAGTAGAATTTAAATAATAAATAAAGAGTTAGTGAAATACTAAAATTATATAATATATAACATATATGATATAGTACTTTTATATTATATATTATAGAATAATATATATTATATATTAGAAATTGTAATATATATATATATATATATATGTATATATATATATATATATATA
>MU225432.1:252293-272155 GCA_018584345.1 Thuja plicata
TTAAATGAGTTATATCGTGAGGATGTTATTATATCATGATGTTTTATAGAGGTTCATGTTTTGAATTCATGCATATATGATGTATTATGACGTAATTACTATAAATGTGTTGATTTTGGATAATGGTAGTAAACGAAATGTTTAACTTTTGATTAATGATTAATCATGTACTGATACAGTGTTTGGTTTTGAGTATGTCTGTTTGGATGCAGATGGACGCGTGTCCGATGGCTAAGGAGACAGGGACATACAGATGGACCCAGGTCCGAGGTACTTTCTTTTGTAATTGTGATATGTACCATTTTATATATGATTATCTTTGCTTCATCTATGTACTGAGATGAGCTGATGTCTGGCGTGCAGGTCGACATCCGAATCACTGAGTATCGCTTAACTGAAATGATCTTTTCTTGTTGCACTTAAATTGTTGGAAGTCCGACATGTGGTCGACTTTCCTTATTGTAATCGTCATATCGATGTTGGTCCTGTGATGACCTAGAATTTCATCTTTTACATATCTTTATGGCATTTTGTAATTAATGAAGTACGACATGATGGTCGGTTTCCTTCTGTATTGTACATAGCTGATAGGAGATCATATGATGGATTCTACGTATACTTTATGATGACTTAATTGTGCAATAATTGTCTTTAGTTATCTTGCTTATTGCGATGTGAAGGTCGTAACTATGTAGTTTTTCTTTCAACTAACATGCGAATGCAAATGGCTCGGCTGGTCTTTCTATATCTTCGACCCTGTTCTCTTGTCGACTTTTCCGCTTTTCATGTTACTTGATGATGTGGCATTTTGTGGGTAAATGCAGTCTTTACATGTATAAACTATTGTCTAACTAGTGTTTGAATGTTTTAGATATGTGGATACCAGCTGTTCCTTCATGGGAGAAGGAGTTCTGCAAGCAATCTGTCAATCTTCCATGGAACAAATTTTGTGAAGTAAAGAAATATACAATTTACTATCCAGAGATAGAGAAGTGGAATGATTCAGCAGCAGAAGAGGCTTTTCATCAAGCCAAGAGGAGGTATTTTGCAAATATTAATGACACTCCTTGTGACATACCAGAAGCTGATCCTGATGCATACATTGATGTCATTGATTGGAATTCACTTGATATGGGAGAAGTTGACTGGCCAGATGAATATGCATCTGATTCAGAAACATCTCCTTTCCTCAATTTCTTGAAACATGTATAGTTATTTGTAAAGTTGTTGACTTATAACTACTCAACCTGAATTACTTCATCAGTGGAAAGTAGACTTGTGGTCACTAGAAATGTCAATGATGCATGTAGCCAAGAAGATTTTTGAGTTTCTGGGTGGGGTTCAGAGTTTGAGAATGAGAAGGAAGTAATATGTTATTGAGCTGTTCTTAATTTGTAATAAGAATAAAAAAAACTGTACTGTTTAAATTTACACCAATGGTTGATTTCATGGATTCTTCATTATAGTTTTAACTTCATGATATCAAGGAATGAAATAAGTACAAATTAGTCCAAATGTTTTACTATCTTATACTCTTGTTGTGGATTTGAAACAATGTGGATTCAATAAGTCAAATTAGATTGACAACTAAATAGAACTCAATGATCATGAATAGCATTATTAATTTTAATTCAAGCAAGATATTTAAGCATCTCAAAATTAGTTCTAATTATTTGAAATAAGAGTTATATTGAGCTCCTCTTCCACTAGCAAGCAGGGCATAAAATTTTTGGTTGATTAAAACAATAGTTATGACTAGAGATTTTTGGTTAATTCAAACAATAGTTATGACTAGAGATTTCAGCATTGGATTGGATCTACACTGAAAAAACTAGTGAGGACGTTCTTTTCCTTTCTTACATAACAGCCTCTATAGAAACAAAATTCTTCATTGAAATTAGGCTTACGATATTTTTTTTAAAAATGAAAAAAACAACCATCCCTTCATATTTAATTTCCTCAATCAGCAACAACCTTAATCTCATTCTCATAAAATCTTATGTTATGCTTAAATAGACATATAATTTCAAAAGAATAAACAAAAGTTAATTTATGCTTAGGTGAGTATCACAACATAAACAAAGGGAGTTAATTGTTGCTTATATTTTCATAATTTCCAAATAATGAATTTGAACATGAAGATTAATTTTCAGCTAATGAAATAAAGCAAAGTTCATTATGGCTAATGCATGTGTGATTTCATGCAAACTAGTTGTGCTGTATATTTGCATGGGTGTTTCTTTCCATGCAACACTTAAAGTCTTGGGCTAAAGTCCAAAATGTTGGGCTGACTGATTGCATCATTATGTAATATCTATTACTGGTTATTATCTTTTTTTATAAAAAAAATTTATTATTATTTTTTTCTAATTATAAGAATTAATTTTCAATATCTTATTTAATCATTATGAAACAGAAATTCAACATCATAAATGTATGATTTTTCATTAAATAAGTTAAGTTCATACAAGAAATCAAACTGGTAGACCTAAATCTAATTCTTGAAGATTCATTTGAAATGACCTTATCTACATATCCCCTTTTGGGATCAAAGGCACCAAAAATACATACTACAATAGAATATTTTAGGTACACCATCCACACAAGGGCTAACTCATATGTACATAACATGCACACACATAGATCATGTACTAAAAGAGAAGTGGTTGTTAGAAGAGGGTGCTGCAAATATGGCATCAGTTTGTTGGACCATTGATGTCAACTATGTGGTAATATGGGTTTGTTGTCATTGATGTCAACTATGTGGTAATATGGGAGATTATTGTAGACATGAAGTAATGTAAGATATTTTTAACATGGTATCAGTGAGTTGTCATTATTGACGTCAACTATGTGGTAATGTTCTTTAGTTCAACATTGTGGTGAACCGTGATACCCTATCAAAATTATAAAGAAATTGTCTTTTAAGGTCCTATAAAAAATGATCTTCCAAGGCAAAGACATGGCGTTCTAGCATTTTTACGCATAGCAAGATATTATTTTTCAGCTCATAAGTTAAGTTTATAAAGCTGAAAAGATGACATATCCAAAGTTTCCAGTCACAGTTCCTTCCATAGTGGAAGTTAGAGATGATACCATATTAGACTGTACTAAGATAGTATATAAGGTCTCAAAGGAGAAGTCAAAATTATTTGCATTCAATCACAGTAAATGATATGAGCAAGTGGATTTCTGGATATTATCAAAGATTTATAAGGTATCTTCTATTCAAGTTTCAGTTAATTTGGAGGACCACAAGTTTTGTATTCAAGGAATTATGTTGATATAGATGAAATGGCATGATTTGTCCTCACCTATACAAGTGATTCTATTCTTTCTCTTGTAGGAGGTTGTGTATTTCATTTGTATGAGCTTATGTGGACTCTTCACATGTCTCATAAATGCTCAAGATCAAAAGAGAATGAATTTTCTCCATGACTCCAGTACCTTAAGGTGAGAAGTTATTGTTAGAATAGGTAGAAACCTAATCTCCCAACTACTCTAACAGTTATTTTTGGTGATTATTTGTTACTAGGCTAACTAGATATGGTATCTCCCTTGTGCCATGAATATCAATGTTTTCACAGTGAGTTGGAAGTTGCATTATGTAATAGACCAGACTGTCCTATGTGTTATTATTTGCCTCTTCCAACTCATGGGAATTTTGTCAAACAATTTGCAAGAAACCATTCATACTAAGTTCATGATTCATCTTTGTGATTGTAGCAATAATTCACTGAGTTGGTTTGTAACTCAATGGGTATGATAGATTGATAGAAAATAAGAGATTGAGACTAATCATACGATTCATAAACAAATTCCCAGATTGTAACCCTTCAATTAAAATCTGAACAATACAACTTTCCAAACTTCCCGAAACACACAAGATTTATTTCAGAACTTATATTCCAATATAAAAAATCAGAGATAAATATTATTTGCAGACCTGATACAAGTTGGAAGAACACAATATTCAGATTGGTAACTACAGTTCATCAAACTTCATTCCAAATCTTCCTGATTATATGGTTACAACAACGAAGAAGATACTAACCTCGAGGAGAAATGTCCTAAAAGCCCTTAGTATTAAAGCCTTAAAAAATTTCTCAGTATTCAAATAATCTTCAACATAAAATACTATTCATGATATTGTAGCAGACCACTATTCATGCTACTGTAGCAAAAACCCTATTCATGTCACTGTAGCAACTTGCTATCCACGCCACTTATTCATTTAGTCCCCTTACAATGCCTCCAACTCTCCACAATCGAGCCCACAAAGGGACTATAACTTATTCACGTGTAGCTGCTGTGTTTGTTTTCTAGAATCAACTCTTTGGCAATGACACAAAATCAAATAACAAACTTCACAACTACTGATAATTATTACCTTGAACCTCCAAATTGAATGTCAAGAGCATGTCTTTCAACGACGTCAAGATCGATAGCATAGAGGGTTTGCGTCCTCCAAGCCCAAAGAGAAAAATCTACACAATGGCCAAATTCACACAATAACCAAGCATACCAAAATGAGAGTTTTCATCCCCTTTTAAATATTTTCCATGTCCATTTTTCATCTCATCTTCTCAATGTGGGATAAATAACTTCTTTTAAAAATAAAATTTCCCACTTAAAGAATAAAAAATACTTTTAAATAATGAAGTGACTTTAATAAAATGTACTTTAATATATTTGTCATTTTATTAAATAAATTATTTAAATCTTCAGGCATTAAAATAAAATAGCAAATGAACTCAGAATATCATATATGATAGCTCATCGGAAAGAGCTTGATGAAATGCTCCAAGTCCAATACTGAAATGCCACCCACTAAGCCCTTTGCTGACTTACTATAAATCGTAACTAAGTATTTGGAAACCCGTCAAAACACCTTAGATTGGCTTGAAACTAGAAATGTCTAGGCCAATTAACCTTAAGATCCCATCAAAATCCTAGTTAGCTCTCGGGACCAAGACAAAATAGGCTAACGACACATCATTTGATGTTAGGCTAAAAATGGGGACATTACAATCAGCCCCTTTTAAATTGTTCATCCTCAAGCAATCCTGTGCTATAATCCAATGGTTACTAACTCAAACCATGCTATATCTTAGTATAATCCTAGGGTCCCAAATTAATCCAGTAGATATGTTACACCATCTACTCCGAGCTCTATCCTACTGAACACCTATATGAATGCAGACATCATGCTGACCTCCAACCATAGGAGCCATCAGGAACGACATGAGTTGAGTTATCTCCCCAGAGTAATGCTCTAATAAATTATCAAACTGGAAAACTGTGTGAATGAGTTCTGGAATGTCAACACAGATTGTCAGATTCCTCACACCAGATGAGCTTCCAACCATAGAGTTTGCAAGGTCCTGAATTAGACTCTGAACATAATCACCATGCTGAAATTGTGCCAAATTGATCATGATCAATAGACTATCATATGCAAACTGTGCTCTCAACCCATGGATCCCCATAGGATAAACAATATCAAGACCCAAAAAGAATTCCCAATCCATCATAATCCTCATAAAACAAAAAATATCTTGCTCATCTTCCCTAAGAAACCAACCCAAACATCTTTCCCAACACATCCTGAAGATGACAAAGCTCTGTCAAAATTAAGTAGAGTTCCCACCAAGGAACATCTCTACTATCACCCACTGGCATCATACCACCGACAATAGTTTGCACAAATATCTGTGAGCACACAAGATTGTAAGAATGTTGGTCTAAAACTACAAGCTGCAACACCAACTCGATACATATCCAAATCATCATAAAAATTTCCCTCTAATCCACCTGTAACAACTATAAAGGTCTATATTATACACTGAAATAGGGGTAACAACAATGTTACAACCAAACTGGGAGACCCTGACCCAAGGTGTAAGTCCATCATGCTGACGCTACACCACTATGATAACATCTAAAGTCCAATCAAACCCAAAATTGAACATCTGCTCAGACATGTAGCTAGCTAGATAAAATTAAGTGGGAAACTTGCCAGACTTGGACTGAACATCTATCATCAGAAGTATATCATGCCAGAACGGACTTGTACACCCATTTTCTAATCTACCTCTCGATACCACCAGTGACATAGTTAAGTCCTATGTGTGTGGATTGAAGGTAAACTGATGAACACATCTCAATATGTAGTCGAGGTGAATCACTCTTGCTTGCACCAATGGAATATTAGAGTGATCACGTGTAATTCCCTTCATGTTGGAAACAATAGAGGATGGCTCACAACTCAAAATGGAAAGATCAACTCTATTAACATTATAATCATGAGTACCATCCAAACCTTCAAAGATGTCTAAGCATGTGACCAAGTTTGAGATGACTAAGTCAATGATAGTCCAATCCACCTATAGTGGTCTCCTTCAAATATGTATGCCACCCAACATAGGTGCGTAAAAACAAATACCAACCCTTGTCAAGCTACTGGTATAGATAAGAACAACACCACACAACCAATAAACCAAATCCAAAATGAAGTACAAAGTATCTCTACGAACCAAAGGGGGTAAGAAATCCTCATACTCCCTTCCTCTAACTCTGAAATGAAATTTCCAATCTATCCTATCCAAATCAATAGCCGTTGCCATCGAGGAGAAAACAAATATAATTTTGAACAACATAAAAAAATAACCATTAATTAAAGACATAGGAGGTAAAATCCATTAGAGAAATGCTAGAATATTGTAGCCAACAAGCTCCTTTCCAAACTATAAATAGAGATTACTCAGAAGGGTGTAGAAATCATGTTGTGCCATCTCATACTTATGGATTTCATCAATCCCCTCAATGACATATTTGGTCTCTAATGTTTTTGTATCATACTCATGGGTCACTGATGGACCAACAATGGTCTTCCCCATTTTGTATAAGGAAGAGTGGGCCATGCTCAGCTGTAAGTAGAGAATGTCAACTCTTTCCTTCTCAAGGTATCTGAATAGATCTCAACTAAGTTGAGAATATGATCATGGTCTAAAAGGTGTAAATAATTTGATTTCATTATTCCCATACCTTCTTTGATCTCTTGCACACTACTAAGAGAAGACTCCACTTCAGTTCCCTTTTGTCTTCTCTCTAACTAAATCCTCCAGAGGTAATTTTCAACCAACTTATGCATCATATCATAATGAGATAAGGATTCCACAATCATATCCTCATTCACCATCAACTGGTTCCTCAAAAAAAAAAAAACTGTAAGGTGTATGAACACCTTCTCCTTCACAAGAAGAAGCATCCAATTATGACAAGAATTCTCCTTCATACAGAGAGAGTGAGTCAACGGTAGAATTATCAATATCGGGTGGTCTCCAATGAGGATGTCCATTTTCCTCATGTAATATGAACCAAGATCAATAACAAGCTAGAAATCACACTCTAACTCAATTCCAGGATCCCATATACTATTTCCAACAAGTAAATTGCTACAACCAAGGCTAGTTCCTGTAAGAATTTGCAAATAGAAAATAATGAACAAGGATATAGAGGTCAAAGAATAGCACAAGAGAGATAATATGAACAAGAATAGACTTGTATTAATGATGCAATATGAAAATATGAAGATGAAGATCTTATTGTTCTTAAATAATAGAAGTGCCAACATATATAGGAAAGGCAATAAGAGATAATGATAAGGAGAAGATAAGCTATCACCTATGCAATGTGGAATCACATGTCCACAAAAGGTGGATCATCCTCCATATACAATGAAGTATGTGAAATATGATGAGGGCGATAATGTGATATGTGCACTAAAGGTGGATCTCACACATGAGATAACAACTATCACCACCTAAAGTGGAATTTCTCCTACACCATGTGGTCAATTAAGATGCAAACTCCCGTGTGTCTCAATGACAAACTACTATGCAATTCATTATCCTAAGTAAGATTAAGTAAAGTGTAATTAGGAGTATTTAATTACACTAACACCCCCCTTAAGTGCAACTTACAGGAATGCACTTAAACGCACAATGTAAGATGGGTCCCAACTACTAGGCCATGTTAGGTACCCATGTACAATATGAAAATGCAAGACATGAAATGCAATCTCTCATAAAGAGGAGAAAGAGGGAAAACCTCGTGGAAAAAACCATCCCCCAAAAAGAGAGATGAAAACACACAAGATGCATGAATGGGTGGAGTACTCAAGACCCCCCAAGTATGACATACATCATGTATATACAAGCAATAATTCCCCCATAGGAAGGAAAGATGGAGACGTGATATCCCCCCAATAATGAAGATGATCCAATGTTGATGAAGTGTACCTGAAAAACAAAGAGAATCCAATGCCTACAAGCAACGTGTCTGCCCTTAGGAAGAAATAAATACATCATACGATGGAGAAGCTATCCATGTTAAAATGGAAGGAGTAAAGAAGTCCCCAAGTATGCATCTTTGAAGACTGAAGAGGTATCTCCATGCACAAAGAATCGATCAAATCATCAAAATGAACCATGAAATGTGGCAAACCAAGTGAAGGAGAAGAATCAAGAATGCCAATCTCCAAAGAAGGTGAAGAAGTGTCCTCAACTATGATTTTGTCATCAAAGAGAAGAGAAACCCCCTCAAGTATGTCACCCAAATCTGCAACATGAGACTCAATAAACAATGTTGAAATACCATCCAAGTAGGCATCCCACATTGCAAGATATAAATCATTATGATCATCCTGATGACTAGTAGAACTCATGTCTAATGAAGCAGGAGATGGAGGAGTAGGAATCTCAACACTTGTCTCAAGAACACAATGATTCAAGTATCCAAATTTCTCCTCACCTACAAAATTCACCCTTGGTAAAGGGGTGGGTACATCATGAACATCATCATCATCATCAAAAAATATGAAAAATAATACAACCGTGATGTATGATTAACAACTCCCATAGATATGACATCTCTAGCCTCTATGTCCCTAATTTAGACATGACAAGAAGCGAACTCAACAATTTTACCTTGTGCCCCATGAGTAATTTGATAAATAGAAAGGAGATTAGTGGTCAAGGATGGTACACAAATAACATCTTTAAATGTCCCCTCTCCCTTAGGAATAGAACCTTTCCCACAAACCTTCATGTATGTGTTGTTACCCATCAATATGTTAGGAGAATTAAAAGGCTGAATAGCTGAAAATATATCCATCCAAGATGCCATATGATGTGAAGCATCTAAATCAAGAAGCCATTTACCTTGCTTGGGATGTATGGAAGCCATGAGTGCTTGTCCTTTATTTTTATCCTTTCTTGATGATGGAGATGAAGAAGTTTCCAAAATTGTAGGAGGAGGAGACACTGATGAGGGAAACTTAATATTGTTCTTTTGAAGAATGCGAGTGAGCTCATCAATCTTCTTATGGAAACATTTATGCTCATCATGTCCTAGATTTTTACAATATGCACGTTCTACCTTCTTCCTTCTAGATGATTCCTCTCTTAAAGAGGACTTGGATTCAGATTTTTGTTGTGAAGGAGAGTTGTCACCTTTATCATGAGGATTAGGATCCTTATGTTGCTTCTTTTCTTTTCCATGGGAACCCTTTGGAGTGGAGTCATTTGAAAGCAATGCATGATGTGTTGAAGGCTTCAATTGACCCATGTGTGCCAACTTTGCTTGTTTGCTTGTGGGTTGAGTTGCAAATTCATCAAGAGAAGGCACTGTGTATGCACTATTAAGAGCATCCATAGCAGCATAGAATGTAGAAACAAAAATTGAATATTCATGTCCTAGCTTTGAAAGAATAGATAAGATCAATTGTTCATTCTGTTTAGTAATGCCACAATTAGAAAGCTCCAATTTCATATAATTGAAATTAGAGAAAAAGTCTTAAATATTGTCAAAATTTCTAGGATCTAAACTTATGAGCTCATTCTCCAATTTGAATTTTCTGATTCTATCAGGTTTACCAAAGAGTCCCTCTAAGGTGTTCCAAGCATCATGAGGATGGGTGCAATATGCAATATGATATAGAAAATAATTAGAGATGGATGATCTAACAGAGCCAAGTTCTTTTTCTCATTTTTGCAGCACCTGTAGCTAGTTCTGGATCCTGCCCAAAACATATTCTAAGCAATTCAATACTTAACAACTGATTAGAAATTGATGCTTTCAATTCATAATAGTTATATGGAGTGAGGGTTTTGACTTTTGAAAAGTCCATAATGCAGCCAAAGAATTACTGAAACCAACTGATAAATCCTTCAAATGACTTATGCAAATCAAAAAATTGAAATCCAAGGATTAACCAAGTGCATATATAGCCACAAAATGACCTATTTATGAAAGTGATATTTCAACTCCAAATCACTAAAAACTGATTGAATATATGGAAACTAGACAAAAAATCATGCACTTTCAAAAACAATTGCACCTGAAAATGTTACTGTATGTGCCCAAACAAAGCTCTAGAAGTTGCAAAATGCAGGATTGGACAGGTATAGTCATGAAAATATACAAACTTTGATCAATCTGGCCATAAAAATTAGAAAATGATTGCACCACTAGAATCTTCACAAAATTCTACCCCAAATCCAGAAATATTGATTGAAAACAGGAGTCAATTTGAGCAAGTTATGAGCCTCTGAAGTTGAACTGCAAAATCAAAATGCTCAATGGTGAAGGAAGGAAAATTCAAACCAGTGGATTACATCAGCAGAATACTAGATTAAATTTGACGGTCTGAAGGCCGTCATAGGAAGGTAATAACCCAATGCAAATGACGGTTTGACAACCATCAATTTTAGCCTTGTGAAAACTTCTACCCGGCAAAAAAGATGACATGGACTGTTGACTGTGCACTGATGTGGCTTCATACGGTGACATGGCAGTTAGACTAGATGTGACACTTCACCAAGTGTTATAGTTTGAATGGTCACAGTGGTATCTGATGTGGGTGGATGTCTCATTTGGCCGAAGTGCCCACGTGCCCTCCTATTATTCAGTGCGTTGACTGGCTAGCAGGTGGAGGGTTTGATCGTGTTGGCCGCAGGGTGCTCAGAATGCAACTCATCGGTTTGCAGAGAGCTCAGGGCTTAGGCTTGCCAAGCTAAGATTTGGGTGAGGCAAGCCGAGCTTGAAGCTCACCAAGCCAAGCTTGGGTGTCGCGGTAAACTTAGGGACTTAGTCTTACATGCAGCAGAAACAAGATAGATGCATACTTTTTATACAAGCCGACCCAAACCATAAACCAAATGTGGTGAGAAGGTAGATGTAATGGGATTAAGGAAAATTTCATGCATGTGGGGATCGAGAATTGACTGGACAGTCTCTGTTGCTAGCCTCATCTGTCACCCTGTAGACATCCGATCTGACAAAACTGGACCTTTGTGCCCTAAATTTTTAAAAAGAAAAAAATGCCCAAAAAATGCAGAAAATTGACTAGATCTAAAAAATGAAAATTATGAAATTTGCAGGTCGGGTTGCCCAAGCCCAATTTGCAAAAAATATTTTTCCTTAGATTTGAATTTCATCAAATATCAGTAAATTTATAGTCAATTTTCACCAAAATAGTCTCTCAGACGCAATGGTGAGGCCAAATCTGACCCAAACTGCTCCTAAGCCGCTAGTCTTCATCTCTTCAATGCTTGCACCAATATCTCTCCAAATAGGCTATCCAAAATGTTCTAATGGCTTTGATCCCATGCAAGAATTTGCAAATAGCAAAGAATGAACCAAGGATCTAGGGGTCAAAAAATAGCACAAGAGATATAATATGAACAAGAATATACTTCTTTTAATGACGCAATATGCAACTATGAAGATGAAGATCTTATTGTTATTACATAATAGAAGTGGCTGCATATATAGGCAAGGCAATAAAAGATAACGATAAGGAGAAGATAAGCTATCACCTATGCAAGGTAGAATCACATGTCCACCAAAGGTCGATCATCCTCCATATGCAATGAAGTATGAGAAATATGATGAGGATGATAATATGACATGCACTAAAGGTGGATCTCATACATGAGATAACAACTATCACCCCCTAAAGTAGAATTTCTCCTACACTATGTGCTTAATTAAGATGCAAAATCCTAGGTGTCGCAATGAAAAACTATTATGTAATGCATCATCCTAAGTAAGATTAAGTAAAGTGTAATTAGGAATATATAATTACACAAACAGTTCCAATTTCTAACTCAAAGAGTGGATTATCATTTGTATTGTCATCACCCATCTCAAACAATGGGTTATCAATGAGCACCTCAAATGGATTCTTCCGGTAATGTTTATGTAGACCAAGCTAACTGCTGCGATGATGGATGCCAAAATCGGAACTATGGTTCCTATCATTAGTGACTCCATAGGTATCCCAAATATATTGTGCATCTTTATTATCATTTTTAGTAGTAAATTGTGGATTCACACCATCAGAGTTTCTAAACTTTTGCTCAAAGTCACCCCATGCAAAGATAAATCAGATATCGTTTCAAGCTCTTCTTCAGAATCATCAATACTATCCTTCATACCTAAATCCAATGTGACAAAAGGCTGATTGTCTTTTTTAGAAATAAAGTGCTTGTGGTCCTCCTCATGAGTGGTTACCATTGTGAAAGATTCACTCCCAAACTCATTAGCAGTGATGTCTTCATAAACTCTCCTCTCCAAAGGCTTTGTTTGATCATCCAACCTATATCTATCTAAACCATCATCACTAAAAATATCTGAACTCAAACCCAAGGCTATTATTTTTTCCTTCTCTTCATGCACAAACTCATCAATATTAACTCTATACATGTCCAAAGAGTCACTTCGAAAATCTATCACGTGGTTTTTATCTACGAAGGCACTATCTTCATTCAAATTATATGCTATGAACTTCTTTTCATTTTGTTGCTTCTCATTGTTTCTTTCACTAAAATAATCCTTTCCATTTACTTCTACTTTCTTTGTAACACCAAATAAAGACTCTACCCATTCTGGAGGCTCACGCACTTCCTAATGCAATTGTTTTAAATCCTTGCCAACTTTAAGTATAGCTTTGACAACTTTGCTTCAATTCTATCTTCCCTTCTAGTAGTTGCTCCTCAAAAGTCTTCATCTTCTAAATGGCCCCTTGAGGATAGCAGGATACACCTACTTTGATACCACTGTAATAAACTAGACTATCCTATGTGTTATTATTTTCCTCTTCCAACTCATGAGAATTTTGTCAAACAGTTTGCAGACAACTATTCATACTAAGTTCCCGATTCATCTTTGTGATTGTAGCAATAGTTCACTGAGTTGGTTTGTAATTCACCAGTATGGGTATGATACCTTGATAGAAAATAAGAGATTAAGACTAATCATATGATTCATATAAATAAATTCCCAGATTGCGATCCTTCAATTAATTTAATCTAAACAATACAACTTTCCAGACTTCCCAAAACACACAAGATTTATTTCAGAACTTATATTCCAATCTAAAAAAAATCAGAGATAAATATTATTTGCAAACCTAATACAAGTTGGAAGAACACAATATACAAATTAGTAACTACAATTGACAAACTAGGAGTCTCACATATATACGCATGCTACAATTGGGTTGTCGATTAGTCTGGGGGTGTCTAGACTCCCAGATTTTCAACCCAGTAATCTCCCTTGACTATGGCATTTTGATTTCTAACTCGAGCACTCTTCTTCCTAACCGAACGACTCTCTTTTTACTGGAATAATGCGTAGACCTGTATGTTGTCCACATTTTGGCATCTACAGATTTGGAATCCACCTGAAAAGCTCTTTCCTTACAGGTCTTCCAACGTCCAGCTTGGTAATGATTAGCCACTCAACACAAGAGAAATCTGTAATGCAATCGAGCTTCACTCTGCTAAAAACACCAGCATATAGGGATCGAACCCAACAGCATAATCCAGTAATGTAGATAAAGATGAGAAAAAACCTATCACATGAATATCATCAAACTTCCTTCCAAATCTTCCTGACAGTATGGTTACAACAGTAAAGAAGATACTTTCCTGGAGGAGAAATGTCCTCAAAACCCTCAATATTAAAACCTTCAACAATTTCTCAGTATTCAAACAATCTTCAGCATAAAACACTGTTTACGATACTGTAGCAGACCATTATTCATGCTACTGTAGCAAAAACCCTATAAAATTACTATTCATTGCACTGTAGTCATTCATTTAGTTCCCTTAATACAATGCCTCCAACTCTCCACAATCGAGCCCACAAAGCAACTGTAACTTAGTCACATGTAGCTGTTGTATTTTCTACAACGACACAAAACCAAATAACAAACATCACAACTACTGATAATTATTACCTTGAATCTGCAAATTAAATCTCAAGATTGTGTCTTTCAATGACGTCAAGATTGATAGCATAGAGGTTTGTGTCCTCCAAGCCCGAAGAGAAAAATCTCCAAAATCGTCAAATTCACACAATATCCAAGCAAACCAAAATGAGAGTTTTCATCCCTTTTTAAACATTTCCTTGTCCACTTTTCATCTCATCTTCTCAATGTGGGATAAATAACTTCTTTTAAAAATAACATTTTCCACTTAGAGAATAAAAAGTACTTTTAAATAATAAAGTGACTTTAATATATTTTTCACTTTATTAAATAAACTATTTCAATTTTCAGGCATTACAATAAAATAGCAAACAAACTCAAAATCTCATGTATGATAGCTTGTCAAAAAGAGCTCGATGAAATGCTCCAAGTCCAATGCTGAAATGCCACCTGTTGAGCCCTTTGTTGAATTACTATAAATAGTAAGTATCTGGAAACCCTGTCAAAACACCTTCGATTGGCTTAAAATTGGAAATGCCTAGGCCAATTAACTTCAAGATCCCATCAAAATCCTGGTTAACCCTAAGGACCACAAAATGTGCTATTAACACATCATCTGATGTCAGGCTAAAAATGGGGATATTACACATTAGGATGTATTTGGGCCCATTGAATCTTGTTTTAGATTCAAACAAGCTATCCTTTGTGGTATATGTATTTGGTTCTTGATTTGTGTGGTGCTACACATTTCATCTAGACACTACTTTGAAGTTGACTCAATTGATGTTTTGATTGCTTAAAAAGAGTATAGATTAGAAATTAAACCACTTGTAATTGTGTGGTTGTGGAGCGTATGCAAAAATAATTGTGCTAGAGGCATTAATATGACGACAACACCATTTTTGTTGGAAGAGAAAAAGTTGGAGGTAGTGAGCCAAAAGTGTTGTGAAAATTAATAGTGTAGAACAATATAAAGAAGAACAGTAAACCATAAACATAAAAATTTATGTGGAAAATCCTGGTAAAAGTATACTACAAAAAAACCACAAGAAAAAATCTCTCATATTATTTTCTGAGAATTTTCACAATTACAACAATCCTCTAAAGTACATGAAAATATGACTTCTTGTAGCATATAAAAACTGAATTGAAAAGTCTTAATTGAAAACTACTTCTTAAAATAGAAAGTATGACTTGTACAACTAAAATTTTAAACCATGTTGAAATTGATAAAAACAATAACCCCCTCCCCCCCCTTTAAAATTTTAATACACATGTTTAAAACCACCGCGACACCCCATAATGACTATTCGACGCTACTAGACTAACACTAGAACTGACTTCACATTCTAACAAAAAGAAGCAGACATGATTGTGTTCAAGCGTTGCAGTGGATATTTTCATCATCTTTGATGTTTTAGATTACTTTCTATGCGTGTTAAATCTTGTTAGCGGTGAAACTCCATTTGGTTGTAGCTATAAAAGCATTAATCAGGATGTTGCAACTTCCTTTATATCTTTAGCCCATAAAGTTCATCACAATCTTGTTATATTTGTGAGGCTAGGTTTGGACTGTAGCTCCAAACATCTTGCTCACTATGGTTTTTCCCTTGTTGGGTTTTCTATATAAATTTGGTGTTCTCATGTGCATTTGCGTTGAATTTTTTGCTCTATTTTTTATTATTGGTAATCTATTCAATTATAAAGAAAGGTGTGGTTTAAAAGGAACTTATGTTTCAAGTGAGATACTAATTCACCACCTCCTCCCCCTCTTAAGTGCTATTTGAGTGCACGTTTAATATGAGGATGTTAGTGCATTTTATACTACACTATGAGTCACATACTTTTTTAAAGTTATATACCGATTGTGATGATGAGAAAAGTATCACATGCTACTTGTTGTCATCATCAACACGTTCATAAGCGTAACAACATAAAACCATCAATTATTAACTATATCTTTTAGCCCACTAATCATCTAAGTCATCACACAACTAAATAAGTTACATAATCAACATTTTTTATGGTCTTTCTCAAGACTCAAAATCAGTGTTAATACTATCAACCATCTATATTGATTTAATAATGAAACCTTAAGGATCATATCATAGGTAGACATAGCATAAGAGACAACACAATTTTCTAATACACTTTTAGTTTTCATTTTTCAGTAACCACTAACCCTAATACTCTCACCAATATATAGATAAGATCATCAACCTTTGTTACATAGGGAAGACACATGTTCAAAACAAGGCTTTGGAAAATGCTAATGAACAAGAGAAATATGTATCTCTTCAATCATTTGAGCCTTTCCAAACTTCAGAGGGTGCTCTTAAAGGTCCTTTCAAGATGAAATAAGAAAATATTATAAAATACATCTTAACACACAAATGAATTTGTACTGAGCTTTGATAAAAAAATTTATGGTGTGGCAGTTTAATGTACAAATGACTCACACCTCTTTCTTTTGGACAACTAAGTTAATTGATGCAACACAAGATGCAAATACTTCATCAATCCCTATTGATGAATTCAATGGTAGTTTCTTACAACAACATTAACTCAAAAAATTCATTGTATAAAAGTCCTCTAAAGATTTATCAAACACATATTCATAATGGTTATAATATAGATCGACAATAATAAACTATATATATATATACACACACACACATAAATACACACATACACACACACATACATACACATATATATACATATGTACACATACACATACAAATACAAATACACATGCACATGCACATATACAAATACATATGTGTGTGTGTGTGCACCAGAGCTTGTGTGTAGGTTCAATCAAATTGGTACCTATTCCTATAGAACAAAGTCAAATCTTGATTAAACCCTAAAGATATAATAAATCTCAACTTCTATATGAGTTAGTATACCTGGTTCTATGTTGTAATGCTTAGATGATCAAGCACATCTATATTTTAGACACTTCTCTACTTGATAAATGACCATTAGTTTAAAAGATTCTTATATCAATTTTGAAATGATTTTACTTCTACTATTAATTTACAAAGAAAAAATAATTATAAATAGAATCTCTTGCTGAAAAATAGCATACACTGATATACCAAAACAACAAATATGAAATTAGGGATTCCTTGAATCCCTTAAAACTATTAAAAAATAAAGGAGACATAACAAAAAAAAGTGACGTCTTATATAAATTTCGTAAAATATTTTTCAAAGCTATGACATATCTTATAAGTTTGTTAAAAATTGGTTACATGCATGTGCACTTGTCAAAGGAAAATCTACAGCTCAACTTGGATGAGCTTTCTAGTTAGGCATAGTTTAGTCGTTAGTAATAATAGTTTACATTTGGCAGGATAGTCATTAGCAAATATACTTTATGTGTTGGGTTGTTGTGGTAATGTAATTACAAGTGGTTTCTTGGGAAGTTGTAGGAACCAACAGTTGGTATTCTCAATCAACCGTCGGGTTCTTTATATATGTGAGACTGACCTCGAGAATAGGTTACTTTTGCTATAGACATTACATGGAATAAATAATATATCATTTTTCCAATATTATGTGCAATGTGTTCATGCTAAATTATTGTTTATTCACATATTCTATTAAATCTTTGTTTACTCTGTGCATAAAATAGATACACATCATGGAGTATAAAGGAATAATAGAAATAACAGACTTCAACATAAGTATGCACCTTTCAAATGATAGCCACCAACTTTTCCATCCCTCTATTTCCCCAACACAAGTATCAATAAGATTGGTCCACAAATTAATTCAAATAGCCCCTCCAAATAGAGGTAGTCTGATAAAATTACATGATAACTTTCCAATCTTGACTTGAAGAATCCTCCAAATCACATGTTGTTTACTCGAAGCTATGTTGAAGAAGACTACCTCAGAATTGTACCAATTGACAACCTGACCTTATATTTTTCAATATTTTTCTAAAGTAGATTTAATGCATATGGATGTCCTCAATGATGTATCCCCCATTAATAGGTTTTCATCCGTGACCTATTGATGTGATGACGGCTTGATGCCTTAGGTAATCAAATACCTTTTCACTATCCTTCCTACCTGTGCTCAGATAACAATTTTACTAGAAACTTTGTCATGACATAAATAGGGCTAGGGAAATTGGATCCCTTGCCTTAATCCATAAGTTGAGTCAAAAAACCTTGCGGGATGCCATTGACAATGAATGAGAATCTAGGAGTAATAATGCAACTCTTGATCCAATCAACCCAATTTTATGAGAAGCCAAAACACTTCAAAACATGCAACAAAAATAATGGTTAACATGATCATAAGATTTATGTATATCAAGCTTGACCAACATCCAATCAGTATTATCCTACCTTACCGAGTGGACATCCTCATATGTGATGATGATTCCTTCCACAATTGACCTCGCAAGCACAAATCCACTCCACTCCTTTGAAATAATAAATTGTAAGAGAGGTTTAACCCTATTAAAAATGACCTCAGAAATGATTTTGTATACAACATTTCATAGTGAAATTGGCTTGAAATGCTCAAATGTGCCTAAACCATCCTTTTTTGGAATAATGGTGATAATGGTATTGTTTAGGTATTTGCACATGTATTTGTTGGCTTGGGACTCCTGAACCACTTCCCAAAACTCTTGATGAAGTATATCCCACACCTTTTGAAAGAAAATGGCTGAAAAGCCATCCAACCAAGGGGCCTTATGTCTACCTAGTGAGAATAAAGCTACTTTCACCTCCTTTAATATGATTGGCCTCACCAAGGCTTTGTTTTGTTCTTCATTAATGATGTGGGGAATGATAGTACCCATATCCTCAACCTAGTCACCATTATCTTGATCTTGATTAAGCAAGGAGGAAAAATATCAAACAATTGCAACATTGATGTTGTCTTGATTAGACAACAAATTACCATTCATTTATTTGATTACACTAATTTTTTTGGTGATCCTTTAATCTTTGACTAAGGAGTGGAAGAATATTTTATTCCTATCTCTTCCCTTAAGCCAACATTCCCTAGATTTTTGGTTCCAAAAGAGCTCTTCCCTTGCCAAAACCTCATGCATCTCCTCCAAAAAACTCTTTTTGTGTTCAAACTCAAACCCATTGATAGCTTGCTTAATGAATTTCTCATTCAGCTCCTCTAACATCTTCCCAATTGTATCCTTTTCCAAAAAATTCTTTTGAAAGCCCATCTATTCCATAATTTTATCTTTTCTTTGACGAATTGGATATTTTTAGAAATGCAAAAAGCTTTAGAACCCACTTTCTTAGGAGCCTCCTTCCACCACACAACAATATGTGAAAGGAGCTAAGGATTTCAAAACCACATATACTAGAATTTAGTGTTGAGATTGCTGAAACGCAATGCAACCAAGATCACCTGCATGCAAAGACTATTACACAGAATGAAGACAGACGGAAGAGAGAAGGATCCGAAGCTATGGCGGCCGATAGGCCAGAGAATGAAAAACCATGTTGATAGAAATGATATTCTATATTCAACAATAAATGATTTACAAACCCCTTATCGAAATACAAAGAGGACAATCCTTATAAAGGATGTC
>MU225432.1:273746-284939 GCA_018584345.1 Thuja plicata
AAACCAACTGCGCGCGCTTTTGAAAATACCTAAAAACACATTAAAAAGTGTTTTTTTAATATTTTTTATTTTATTTTTCACGTCCGTACGACCCTCAGGTAGGGAAGAAAATTTTCCCAGAGCCCCGGTAGCCAAAATAGGTCGAACTTTATGTGATTTCGACTCTCCCGGGCCTTTTGGACGCAATGGTGGAGTCCTTTTCGGCTCAACCAGCTCTGAAAAATAGAGACCCCCCCAGAACCAGAGACAAATGCCGAAAAAGCCAGAGAAACCTCCAAACCCTCGAACGCTTCACAAGAACTCGAACAGCTGACAGCAGGGAAGCTCTGATACCATGTTGAGATTGCTGAAACACAATGCAACCAAGATCACCTGCATGCAAAGACTATTACACAGAATGAAGACAGACGGAAGAGAGAAGGATCCGAAGCTATGGCGGCCGATAGGCCAGAGAATGAAAAACCATGTTGATAGAAATGATATTCTATATTCAACAATAAATGATTTACAAACCCCTTATCGAAATACAAAGAGGACAATCCTTATAAAGGATGTCGAAACCCTAAAAGGGCAACTGCTAGGAAATAGAAACTTTCCTAAGACTAAAGAAACTGCCTAAGTGAAACTTAAGCACTAAAGAGCAATTGCTAAATTACTCTAACATTTAGAAGATGACCGTATAGGTATGGAATATCCCTAACAAAAGAGAGCAATGGGAAAATAATTCGATCCAGAAAAGGAACAATCAAAGACTCAAAGGCGAGTTCATACTATTCATATTTGTTAACATCAAAGAAACAATAAAGTCATTCAACAATATTAGAAAAGCCCTTCCTCCTATTTATCCAAGTAAACAACCCATCCTTCGAGTGGATTTCTTTCATCTAGTTTTTGAAAATGAAATGCCGAAAATTGGCTTGAATAGATCTATGAGGTAGCCTATCTCCACTCTTCTCTAAATCCCATCTAGTTGCATTAAAATCGCCACCCACAATTACTGGTTCTTGTGTAAATTTTTATAAATGGGTAGTAATTTGATTCCATACCACCCTCTTTTGGCTGGTCACAATTGGTCTGTAGACATTTAGTAAAAAAACCTTTTGTCTTCTTTCATTGAGTAAACATGAACCATCATCCAGTTAGAATCTTTAGTTCTTTATGAAACTATAACTTTTTGCAGATTCCATAGTACAACCAAACCTCCTGATGCTCCCATGACATCCACACCATATCCCTTCCCACCTTTTCTATGATTTGAGAGATAGGAAAAAGTCAGTACTCGTCATTTTGGTTTCATACAATAAAATGATGTCTGAATTCTCCTAATCCAAGCAACACTTGATCAATACCTTTTATCAGGAGCATTGTAGCCCCTGATATTCCACAAAAGGGCCATCATGGCTCCTTGGGAAGGGTTCCCTTCCTGGAATGTAGACTCCTTTGATCTTTGGCGCTACTAGCCAATTCCAAATGGAACTTATTTGAATTTCGTCCCCTTGTTTTATGCTCCCTAGTCTTAATATTTTTTGGATTTTGTCTATGTTTGACTTATTGATCTTTTTTCCAGTATATCCTCCTCCTCAGAACTTAAATCCCCCTTTGATTAGGATAAACCCACATCCCTCTGTCATAGGGGGAACACATCGACTGACAACTCTATCAGTATTCCAGTCTCCCTTTATCTCTCCTAGTTGCTCTAGAGCCAAGTCTGCATCATCAAAAATGCCTGCACCTACACCCAATAAGGAATGACGAGTCAGTGGGGTACGTGGTTTTACTTGTAGTCTCATTAGATCATTTACCACATATATGGTTGCATGATCTCATTTAACTCCTCAGAGTTTCAATTTAAACGAGATTGTTTCTTAGAGGGGGAATGAAGAACATCTATTTGAATGGTTTGTTTTACTGGAATACCCATTAGTTCTGTATTATCCTTCACTACATCAAGTCTCATGTCTTGCATTAGATTTGGTGATTCCATTCCCCCAAGGTTAAGGTGTGCTTGTACTGAGTCCTTCTCAAATTTGGTCTCCTGAACTTGACCAAGAAGGCCTTGTGAATATGCTCGACTCTCTATGTCCTTTTTTAGAAATCTGCAATGAGGCCTAAATGAAACATCCTCATCTCCTTCCATATCACCTTTTCCTCTAGATTTTTCCTTATGATGATCATCTAACCCATCACCTATGTCAATATGGTGTGTATTACCACATTGTATCTTTCCTAATTTGTATTGTAGTATTGGATATCTCTAGTAATCGATAGGTCCTCCCCACCTTTGTCATCTTGGGCTTTATTAGGATTATTTGGCATGCAATGGCCTCGTCGCTTAGGGTTTCCATCCTTAAGAATTTCATGTGGTTCTTATTTCTCCTCATTCCCTTCCATGTTGATAATATTTTGGATGATGACATCGACAGTACTCATTTTGCCTCTATCTCGTTTTAAACATTCCCATTCAATATGACTTAAATTTTTGCAAACCCTACATCATTCGACAACATCTTTCACTTTGACATTTTTTCCACACCCCAACATCTGACACCAAGTTGATAATTTTAGGAAGGGGGAAGCTAGGGTTCCAACTAATGCACAATATAGCATACATGTTGAAGTATTTCTTTTCCACTTCTCCAACTTTCAAAAATCTTTCCAATGTGTTCCTAATCCTCTTTGGGTTTTTCTCCTCCCAATATTCAAAAGGTAAATTATACAACCTGATCCAAATTGACCCTTCATCCACCTGGGTTGTTAATGGTTTGAAATTTTCCTCCCAATCTTTAAAATAAAAAACCTTTCCTACCCATAATGTGTGGCCCATTATTCAAAATCCACTACTTTGCCTGACCTATTTCACAGATTACTAAAAAGAAAGCATTAGGTAGAGTTTATAGTTCTACTTTAAAGGGCCAAGAGTCTTCACACCATTTTCTAACCTTTGATACCATTGGCCATTTCCCCACCTTTTCATAAATAGTCCTTTCTCCTTGAGCCAAGAAACATAGACATTCCAACATTCACTATAAACACTCACTGATATATTTTTGATTATTCAGGGACACTACATACCTTTTTAGACTTGGTTTTGGTACCTTCTTTCGCTAGGACCCCATCAATATTCTTCTCCTTTGGCTTCCACATCTTTTTGCCACTTTTTTTCCAATTCATTTCCTCCTTCTTCTGAGGTCTTAGATTTCCATTGCCATTCCTGGTCTAACCGCTACCTCTCTCCACTGAATATGGGGTGAATCTATTTCGTTGACAAGCACCAAACCCCAATCCCTTGTTATCAAAGGATTCTTGCATTCGAGTTCTTCTAGGTGGTCTCCATGGTGCACTAGGCAATAATAGGTAGTAATGGGGTGCTTCCCGACCTCCCCATGTCCAGTCGCCTTCTTGTCTTCCTGCAACCTCCCTCCAACGACTCCTTCCTCCCATTACTCCCTTTAGGCCTTTATACATATAATTTTATTTATACACATTTTTGTTTCATATAAATAAAGAGATATTATAATTTTTATATTAAATAATTTATATTACAAAAAATTTAATAATATATTTAATTTTATTAACAATTTTTTCTACGTAGAATATTTATAATAAACCGTCAAAATTTGTTATAGGTAATATAGTATTTTATTTAATAATATAAATATATGTTATTTTATAACATATATGATAAATATATATTATTAAATAATACATATGTTTCTATTTTGTTTATTATATATTTATATTAATTTAGAACATTTTCAAAACATAGTATATGAATTTTAGAAACTTGTTTTACTAATTTAATTTAATTTAAAATATTAGTATTATATATATTTTTATATTATTTATTATATATTTATATTATTTAGAATCCTTTTAAAACAAAGTATATAAACTTAGAAGCTTTCTTAATTAATTTAATTTTTTTCATAAATTACTAATTTACAATTATTTTTTAATTTTATATTATTTTTATCATAAATAAAAGTTTCTAATAAAACATATGAATTTAGAAACATGCAAATTTTTTACATATATTCCCAATTTATACTTATTTTCTACTTTTACAATATTTGTATCTATATTTTCAAATTCATATCACTAATGATTTTTTTTTCTTATCAACATACAATTACATCTTAAATTAGTTAATTTTTATTATATATAATAATATATGTTTTAAAATAGTAATTAGATTTTTTTTTTATGAATAGGCTCTTTACTATTAATTAAAAGTTATAAAGTACATATTCACAAAAAGGGGTCAGGGGAAAAAGTCACCCCGCAAGAGTCACACGGCCCAAGGCCAGAAATAAAAAAAACAACTATTCATAAAAAAAACCTCATGCAGCCAAAGCAGTGGCTGCAGAGGGAGGATCCTGATCTTTAGGATTACCCCACCCAATGGTGGGGTTAGGGTTGGGGTCAGGAAGTGACCACCCATCATTATCTTCTTTATCTTTATCTTGCGCAATTTCTCCATCCTCCACTCTGGGAGGCAAAATGGCCAATGCCAAGTGAGGAAACTTGTCAGAACCAGCAACAGGAAAAACACTAGGAGGTGGCAGATCCTAGCCTAAGGCATTGTGCTGCGACTGCGGAGAAGCTGAGTGACCCTGCCATGCACCTCTGCTGGGGGAGCGAGGGTGAGCATGATGAGAGTGGGGAGTGAAAGACCGCCTGCCAGAGGAGTGACAACGATGGCAAGTAGGAGTGTTGCTAGCAGAAATAGGGTCTGGCGACACGCGAGAAACAGTGCAAGGGGCATTGCTCCAGTGCTGCAAGAGCTCCTACAGATGCGCCACTTCAAGAGCCACCTTATCTGTCTGAACTTGTATCTGCAGAAGCACATTATTACATATACAATCTTTAGAGTACATAGATATACTGGTATCAAGAGAGTTGTGAGAAAATAAAACAACATTTCTATCTTTCCATAAAGTAAAAAGGATCTCCATCCTGAAAGTATGCCAGATCTGGGAAAATTGAAAGGGGATTCTGGGAGAATCTCCCAATAGGACCATATGCCAAGAAAAAAACTCCAACCTTAAAGGCCGAAACAAATCATGAATCCAGGCCCAATACTATTGAGCTCTTCTGCAGAACCAAAATATATGCATGAAAGACTCCAGTAGGCCACAAAACAAACATCTAGGGTTGGGGACTCCCATGTGTTTGAGTCTATCACCCAAAGGTAAGCCTTGGAAGAGAACACACCAAGAAAAATGAGCATTTTTTTGGCTCAGTGATAGCAGGCCAAACTGTGAGAAATTTGTTCTACCAGGTACCATGAGATGAATGCAAATGCCATCGGTGGTTGAGGGCATCAACCATAGGAAGATGAGGAACCAACCAAGAATAACCAAGCTTGGGATTGTAATTGGAAAATGGTGTTGCTGGATACCACTTCCAATCTTTCCACTAGGGCCATGAAGAAGAAATGTCGAGCTTATGAAGTAATTGAGGAGGTATAGCAGAAACAAGCAAGTCAAAAGTCATACGATCAGTCTGATTAAGACGGAATTGTATCTGCGTATCTTCCCAAGAGTGGATATTGAAGGTAGCTCTAGAAAAAATGTCCTTAGGAGTGCGGATGCCACGCTTATGAAAGCGGAGAGCATTGAAACCTAGCATTTTGGAAGAGGCTGCCCTTGAATCTGGAAAAGAGGCGACCACCAAATGTTATATTGATTAAAGGATAGACCATCCCTAAAGCCATCTCCACCCCAGTGAAGCCAAGGTTTGAGGGCTTCCCAAGCTTTCCAGATACTTTTAGCAACAAAGGAACCTTGAATTTGAACAAGCTCTTTCATGGTGAGGAGGGTTTGAAACACAATCCCCTTCTAGGCCGGCCTGTGAGAAGGAAAACCAGACAAAATGTAGTGTTTGAGAAGAATTTTCTAGGCTTCATCTCCTATGATGGCTCTGATGACCCATTTGGCACATAAAGCAAGGCCCTGGTTATGGGTAGAAAGAAGGCCAAACCCACCTGAAGCTTTAGGCAAACAACAATATAATTGATAAAATATTTAAATTTAAAAGAATCATTATATTATTCATATATTAGAAAAAAATTTACAATCAATATTTATCTTAAAAGGTAAAATGAAAGGCATTAAAATGACAAACTCTCTTAAAAAAGTTATATGACAAGTAAGGGTGACGGTCAAATTCTATCAATATAATTAGGAATACATATTTTACATATAATAAATATTTTAGTTTTAAATAAGTAGTGCAAATAATCTAATTACTATTTTAAAATATGTATTATTATATATAATTTCTACACATTCAATAAGTTTCTAAATTCATTGATCTTATTTGGAAAAAAAATTTAATCAATAATAATATATAATAAATCATATAACCTTGTTTTTATAAAAATAATATAAAATTAAAAAATAATTGTAAATTAGTAATATATACAATACATCAAATTAAATAAGAAAGTTTATAACTTTATATGTTTTATTTTAAAAAAAGATTCTAAATTAATATAAATAAATAATATAAAAACATTATATTATGTACTAATATTTTAAATTGGTAAAGCAAGTTTCTAAAATTTATATAGTTTGTTTTAAAAATATTGCAAATTAAAAAAATATATAATAAAAAAAAATTAAAATATTTATACTATAAATAAATTTAAATGTTAAGTGGAAAAATGACCAATACAACTATCGAATTCTAGACCTAGGTGGAATGGTCTTACAACTACACATTCCATTGATTCCAACATCCGTACAGAACTAACCCTTCACTTCAACCATCACGTTTTATTAGGAATAATAGTTCACAAGCACAACTGAGAGGGGGGTGAATCAGTTGTGAGACATATTATTAAATATTAAACTTTATAAAGCAAAACTTCAACTCAAATGATAACACAGTAAATGCCAACACAATAACATAATCCTTGTTATCGAGGAAACCCTGTTAAAGGTAAAACCCCGCTAGGAATTAGCACCCACAAATGATGTACTGAGAGTATAGTATCCATGTTAAAATATTTAGCCCTATTAGGAGCTTATTACAACATTACAGTACATAGTCCCTGTTAAAGGACATACCCTGTTAGGAGTCAAGAGTAATAGTGGGCTCACTACCCAAAGAAGGTTAAAGCCACCCTCAAGGATTTATAATCTGAATAAGTGTATATAAGAAATATACAATCCATTGAACTATGATGAACTACAACTGATTGTGTGTTTGAAGTCATTTGTTGATAGTAAACTGAGTTACAGATATGATGATAGACATTAATCAGTTAATGTATTGTCATTGATGTCAACTTATTTGAGTATCATTATGATAACAAAAACCTATTATGAATTGAAGATCTGGAACAAAAAAGGTTTATGTGGTCAGTAATTGAAGAGTTTTCTATACACCGAGAGATAGTGAAGACCGAGTAAATATAGTGTATACCGAGTACAATGATAACTGAGCTAGGGATCACTGACACATCATGGTATTGATCGAGAAATTTAATCAAACTAAGGAAGACTAGAATGATGAGCTAGAAATTGATGATTCCGAGGTAAATGATAAGGTTTGTTATATTGATCAACCAGTTATGAAAATTCAAGGAAGATTAGATGACAAAGATTGAAATGTGATTTTAACACAACTGTCAAGGAAGGTTTAAGCAACAAAATCAATGATGGAGATTAAGTGACAAAATCTAAATGATGGAAATTAAATGAGTTATGATGTCTATATAAGAGACAAGAGATTCATTATGAATCACATGATACACCTAATGCGCACATTCAAAGTTTATGCATGACTGATCAAACTGGTTAAAAACATAACCAAGCATTTTTCGTAGACATCATTGAGTGAAAGAGGAAAGAGCATTATCGAGCAAAACAGAGTATGAAGAATCAAATGAACTGAAGAGAACAAATTGATCAGGGGTTTTATGGACTTAGCATAGTTCTAAAAATCTCCAAATAGAGTTGTATTTGAATAAGATCATTACTGTATCAGTTTAACCATTGTTGCAGATAAATCTCTTTATCTCGAGTAGGACGTGAAAGTCTTTATTATGAAATTCTAATGAATGTTGAGTGTTTTCTTGTTGACCCCATAGTGAATTATTGGTTAAGAGAGAACTATTAGTTTTAAATCCTCTAACTAGGTCACATTTAACAGTGTGCATTGTAACCTTTAATAGGGTTGGCTCTTAACCGAGCTCACTTCAGAAGAGTAAAATATTTTGGGTTTACCGGTCCCAGGTGGTTTTTCCCTTAGCAGAGTTTCCACGTTAAAAATATTTATGTCAATGTGTATGATTGTTATGGATTGTTATTTTTCTTTACACATTACTTTATTTGTATTGATCGGTAATCACAGTATTGATTTACTGCTACTCAGTAAACAACTAAACAACTACATCAATAAAGTTTGAGATTATAGTATACATTTCACCAAGTTGAATTATATGTTTGAAATTGTTTTTATATACAGGTATGTGCACCAAGTTGTGGACCAAAAAGGGGGGTATAAGTCAACACATTTTTTCTGAAATCAGGTAAACCTGAACTTGGAATAGGCGTTTGAGGGTCATGCACTCAAAATAAGAAGATATGTAAAACATAAAATTTATAGTAATCTGAATCTAGTTTCTAAAAAACTAATTGGTTTTAAAAACCAATAACATTAAGAGGATCAAACCTTACGCACACAAAAACATGTTCCTTATTTTTTTGGAAAAACATAACATAGCTGTTTCCATGCGCAGTACAAAAGATATAGTTATATTCAGTATTTTTAAATCCCTTTAGTAGGATGATAGGTAAGAGTGAGATCTATAAGTTGTGTATTTTTTTGTAATTTCTCGATGAGTATTTTTTTTCTATGATTTTTTGAACTGATCGCATCCTAAAAATTTCGTGCCTGTTCGTGCGCTAGGCATAACTTGCATCAAAATAATCGGAAATGAATTTTTTTTTAAAGTGTATAGAATCAAGTGTAGAACAATAATATATAATTTATTTGTAATTTTATTAAGTATATCAAAAGTTATTAAAAAAATGGTAGACATATGTCTGTGAGGACAATCAAGACACTGGTAAAGAAAATTAAAGTTTACTATGCTAATGTTGTCCAAAAATAGAAAATTTTATATGGTTAGAAAGCTAAGAAGACGTATGAGATTATGGTCAAAATTATAAAGCTACATAGTTAACAAATTGTAAACTTGATGAAGATAAATTCAAGAATTCATATTACAAGATGAAAAAACATCTAAAAGAACAAAAATGGAGGGAAAATGAGCCTCCAAGCCTTTGGGTCATTTTTCAAGCCTCTTCCCGAGCCATAACCTGATCAGGTTTCTAAATTTAAAATAACCTGATCGGGTTTTGAAAAGAAAAAAGTACTTCAAAACCCGATCAGGTTTTGAAGAAGTAAAAACTATTCATTTTATTCTCCATAACCCGAGCGGGTTATGAAGAAACTAAAATAGAGTTTTCTTCCGGAAGCCATAACTTCCACATACGGAGTCCGATTGACTCCATTCAAAAAGTGTAGGAAATATCTTAAGATGATCTAACACATGATTAACCTAAAATCATCTTTAGTCATCAAAATTTTTTTCCATCCATTTGAATCAAGTAAGCTATAAAATAGGTACTCATTATTGCCTATACATGAAACGTATAAGAAAATGAGTATGCTCTCTCTCTCTCTCTCTCAAAGAGAGAGAGAGAGACAGAGAGAGAGAGAGGGAACAAACTATGCCCTTAAGTGGCAATGAAAAATTAGAAAATCAGGGTTAGTCAATTTGACATGAAAATTTCAACTAGATATCAACCTATTATCAACCTAAATTTCAACTAGAGTTAGTCAACTTGACGTGAAAATTTCAACTAGCCATATGAGAATGTATACAATTATTTACACACCCAGTTCAGGGTTATAAGAGAATATTTACTTAAAGCTTATAGGGAGTGTGTCAAACAAATTAGGAGTTACAAGAAAAAATGGGAGTTTGTTGAGCATAAAGGGTCCTCTGATTTCTAGGTTTATAACTCTGTTGAATATGTGGGGATGAGAGGAGGTAAAGATGGTGTAGAATTTAGTCTTTCATTCAATATTCTATTTATAGAGTAGTTATTTTATCTGGAAGCAAAAACAGATCAACTTGAATGTAATTTTGATTAGAAATAAGTCTACAAATGTGATCCTGTTGATGATAGTCAGGAGTTGGCCATTAATCATGGGCTCACCAAACAATTGGCCATTATTCAGGGCCCTCCTGGTACTAGAAAAACATTTACCAGGTTGCAAATTGTAAAGGATTTTCTTCATAAGATTTAAAATTCCTTTGGTCCCATTCTCATAGTGTGCTTTACTAATAGAGGTCTGGATCAATTTTTGGAGGGAATATATGAATACTAGAAAAGTCTAGCAAGGTTAGGATCTAGAACTCAGAGCTCAATTCTTAGAAAATGTGCTCTTGACCAGGGACAAGAGAACAATATCATATTGTTTTCTTTGGTAAGAAAAATTTAATTCCTAATTTGAATGTAAAAACATCATAAAATATAGGATTTATTAACATTCCAAACAAAACTTGTGTTTCCCTTTCCAGGGCTAGAATTGGTTTGTATATCTTTGGAAATTCCAAGCTAGTCTTAGAAAATTATCCAGTGTGGAGTGATATCATAAAGCATTTTAAAAATAATGGGTATGTTGGTAATGGAATACCACTATACTGTCCTAAACATCGAGATGATACTGGACATGTTGTTACCAAATCTCATGATTTAAGGATGTATGGCGATGGAAGTATGAGCTTTTGTACCAGGAAATGTAAAGAAAAATTAATTTATGGTCATCTTTGTCGTAGGAAATGTCATCATGGAGGACATGTGAGAATTGGATTTGCAAGGCCTGATGTATGAAGAAGTTTGAATTTTGTGGACATGTCTACTGGAAGGTCTGTCATGCAACTTACTATCACCCCTTTCGACATATTGGAACAATCAAGTGTGTCTGAAGGGGTCATAGGACCCCTTAGGACACACTTGAGTGTTCTAATGTGTCAAAAGGGGTCATGGGGACTTCCTAGGGGTCCTAGTACATTTTATCACGTTTTAGGACCCCTAGGAAGTCCCCTGACCCCTTTCAACACATTTCAACACTCAAGTGTGTCCCAAGAGGTCGTAGGACCCCTTAGGA
>MU225433.1:29070-40191 GCA_018584345.1 Thuja plicata
TTTTGAGAATTTGATTAGATGATTTGGGGAATGAATTTAGAGGAAAATAGATGATTAATTAATGATTAAAAAACTATTAATTAATAGATGAAAATTAGTGTTTTTAATGTAAAGTCGCAAGCCTGTCTATTTTTGGGTGTTTACATTTGCCCCTCTTTGATACGATGTGACTTGTCACAGTGTGTCAAAGAATTTTCAAATTTGATCCTGTCCCAGCTTGCCCTAGTGATAGCAAGTGGACTATATGCCCCCTCAACAAATTAAACATAGAAAATGCGTCAGATGAGCATTAATTTGTTGAAAAAGTGAATCACTATATGATGATGATGATGAATGCATTCCTATGTTAGTTATGATGTTATTGATGATGGATGCATTGATTATATGATCTACTATGCACATGTTTTGGATTTTTCTCATGCAATAAATGAATGCAATCTACCATGCATAAATTTTTTGAGTAATGCATGTGTTAGTTAGAAGGAAGTTAGTTTGGAATGATGTGCTCTAAGATTGATCTAATAGAATGGAATGATAGAAAGGATGTTCTTTTTTCTTTTTTGATAGATATGATTTGATAGAAAGGATGAGTGTCCCAAGTCGCTGCCCCTGTTTCCAATATTTGTCATCATTGCATCTTTTTTTTTTTGTATTTTCTGAAATTTTGAAGAGCGTCAAATGATCCAACTCACATACCACCTGGATACCGCCACGACCTCTTGATAGTGGAAGGAGTAGAGAGATTGAATAGAAAGAGAACATAGTGCACCCAAATATTGACCATCTAGGTTCAACTATGTTCCCTATTTTAAAAGAAAGAGAGCCAAAAGCACCCAAATATTGACCATCTGGATACCGCTTGTCCTCTAAATTAATCTAAAACAAAGAAACCAAGATAGAACTCCTATGCACCTCTTGATTTCTGAAAGGGAAAGCCAAGAAAACAAGATAGAAATCCTACGCCCCTAGAGTCCATCTAGATAGCATCGTGAGCTCTTGTTTGCAACATAAAAAGGGAAAGACCATAGAAATCAAGATAGAACTCCAAAACACTCAGAGTCCATCTGAATAGCGCTATGAGCTCTTGATTATATAAAACCAAACAAGCAAAATAAAAGAGAAGGAATGTCCAATTCTTTCCTAGGGTTAAGCTCAGATCGTGGAACTACGTGTCTGCTAGATAAGTGACAACACCTACCGTATTTATCCTAAATCATCATGGCCCTGAAATTGAAGTGAACATTCAACAGACAACAACCAAAGAAAATAAGTCATGATCTATCATAGCTACTCTCCTCACATGGTGGATCCTGGAGTAGCGTAAGAACATAACCGCGAAATATAGACTGACATCTGACTGACTTGACTGACCTAGTCAACATTTTTGCATGGTTCCTTGATGCAGTTGGATTCTTTTGATTGGCTCAATTCTTTGGATAGGCTTGATTGGCTTAATTGCTTGAGTGTGTCTGGTTTCAGTAATAGATTACTCATATAAGACTGACCTGTCTGGTTTGAGCGTATCCATCACTGTGTAAGATGATTGATATGATTTGATTGATTGATTTGATCATTTTGGCAGCTGATAAAGCTATGTTAGATGGCCCAATGCTGGTTTGCAAAGCTCATGATTGTGACATTTGATAGATTGGCTTGTTCGCTAGTTGCTTGCTGATTGATTTGATAGATTGATAAAGTTGTGTCAGATGAGCCCAATGCTGATTTGCAAAGCTCATGATTGTGACATTGATTGACTGGGCGTGATCTCCCTTTTCTCTCTTGATAACTGACTTGGTTTTATTGCTTGGGATTTTGAAAATTTTTGAATGTTTTTGATAAAGATTGATTTTCTCAAAATATTTTTGATCTTTTTTGGATTTTTTGATGAGTTTTCCATTTTTTTTGGATTTTTTTAGGACATTTAGAATCGCCCCCTAGTCTGGTGGACCAGTACTAACCATGGATAAGTGTTGGTGCTCAAAGGTGAATGTGCTTCTAGATATAGCTTGGTTAGTCATTCTTGCATTTGAAATCTGCTCAAGCTTTTGGAGTTCATTGATGGTGAAGCTGGATTTGAACACTTGGCGCCTGTTTGCCAGGTTCTCACTAAGAGAGCAATTTTGTTTCTCTTTAATTTTTTTGCTTTTTTGATTTTATCATCATCAAGGCACCTGATTGCCAGGTTTTCACCAAGGTAACATTTTGTATTTTCTAATTTTTTTGGTATTTATGGATATGTAGATAGGTGCCTTAACCATAGAGACCTCAAGGGTAGAACCTCTTGAGGTGCATGTTGTTGATGTATCCAGGGAGATGATCTCCTTCTGGTGTCGCTAGTATGAATGCCCCACTCTGAGTAGAGCTGATAATGATAAATGGGCCTAACCAGTTAGGCTTGAACTTTCTGGGTTTGACTCGCTCTGCTTGGTTATTTTGATTTTCCATGAGGACAAGGTCTCCTACCTCAAATGTTTGTGGCTTCACCTTCTTGTGATAGTTTCTTCTAAGGCGATTTTGATAGCCTTGTAAGTGGTGGAAGGCATGTTGTCTTCTTTCATCTAGTAACTCCAGTTCACTGAGCCTTGATACTCTATAGTCCTCATCTGTAATCAGGTTCTTCAAAGATATCCTTAGAGATGGGATTTCCACTTTGAGGGGCAATACTGCCTTTGATCCATAGACTAGGGAGAAAGGAGTGGCTCCTGTAGGTGTTCTCACACTAGTTATGTATGCCCATAATGTAGGACTAAGCTATAAATGCCAGTCTCGCCCTGATTTGTTCACTATTTTCTTCAAGATTTTCAAGATTGTTTTGTTTGTAGCTTCGGCTTGGTCGTTCCCTTGAGGATAATAAAAGGAAGAGAACCCTTGTTTGATATGGAACTGTTCACATAGCTCTTCAACATCTTTGTTCTGGAAAGGTGTACCATGATCTGTCAAGATAGTTTGAGGGATCCCGTATCGACATATAATGTGGTTAAGTATGAACATTGCTATTTTCTTTCCAGTGATGTAAGTGAGGGGAATTGCCTCCACCCACTTGATGAAGTACTCGGTTGCTGCTATGATGTATGTGTGTCCATTTGCTGAAGAAGGTGTAATTTTTCCCACTAGGTCAAATCCCCACGTGGAAAAAGGCAACGGTGATGTGATAGGATTTAGTTCCTGGGTTGGTGCATGGATGAGGTCTCCATGAATCTGACACAGTCTAAACCTTTGAACATGTTTGTGTGCATCTGTCTCTATTGTGGGCCAATAGTATCCCATGCGGATGATCTTCTTAGCTAATTTGTTGCCACCTTTGTGGGTTCCACAAATTCCTTCATGTACCTCGTACAAAGCTTTTTGGGACTCCGTGGAAGTGAGACATTGTAGTAGCATTCCGTCTAGACTTATTCTATATAAAGTAGTTGAGAGGATGGTATACATAGAGGCTTGGCAGATGAGGGACTTTCTCTGGTTCCTAGATAAGTTGGGAGGTAAGACACTTTGGAGATAGTTATAGACATCTTGGTACCATGGTGATTTAGGACCAACAAGGATGCATGCTGATTCTGTGATAGATGCTTGGTGTGATGGCACCAAGAGTTGCTCTACTAGAAACTGGAATCTTGTTTCATTGCCTGGAATATCAATCAATGATGCTATGGTAGCCATTGCATCTGCAACTTTGTTTTGTGCTCGTGGGACTTGCTCGAAGAAGATGTAATGGAACTTGGTGTGTAGTGTTTCCATCTGTGCTTTGTATGGTATGAGCTTCTCATCTTTGGTCGTATAATCATTGCTGACTTGACTAATGATCAACTGTGAGTCTCCAAAGACCTTTAGGTTCTTGATTCTCCATTGAATTGCTATCTTTAGACCGATGACCAGTGCTTCATATTCTGCTATGCTGTTAGTGCATGGAAAGTTGAGTCTGAAAGACTTTGGAATTGTATCATGATCTGGAGTGATAAGCATTATCCCTGCCCCCACACCATGGTTCATGCACGACCCATCAAAATATAGTTGCCATACCTCGATCGTTGGTTGTAGTGTCATACTAGATTCGTCAGGAAAGTAAAAAATAATAGGCTGATGGTCCTGAATGGGTGCCTCTACTAGTTGATCTGTGATCACTTGCCCTTTGATGGCCTTTTTGTCTATGTACTCAATGTAAAACTCACTTAAGATCATTACCCACTTCATAAGTCATCTGGTGAGCGTTGCTTTGCTTAGGAGGTACTTTAAAGGATCAATATGTGCAATCAACTTTGTTTGGTGACTCAACATATAATGTCTCAGCTTTTGGGAAGCGAAGACAACTGCAAGGCATGACTTTTCAATTGGTGTATAGTTGAGCTTATATCCTACCAATGTTCTGCTTAGATAGTAGATGGCCCTTTCTTTACCTGCGTCATCATGTTGTGCCAAGAGTACACCTAATGCTAACTCCATTGCTGAGATATACAAAAGCAATGGTCTACCTTGGACTGGTGGCACCAATATAGGAGACTTAAGGAGGTAGTCCTTGAATGTTTGGAATGCTTGTTCGCATTGCTCTGTCCATATGAATTTGATGTCTTTGTGCAGTAGATGTTGGAATGGGTGGCACTTGTCTGCTAGCTAAGCTATGAAGCGCCTGATTGATTGGAGCCTTCCTTGTAACCCTCTTAGTTGTCTCAAGTTTGATGGTGGAGGCATGTCCAATATTGCTTTGACTTTCTCTGGGTCTTATTTGATGCCTCTATGTGACACTATGAACCCCAGTAGCTTTCCTACTGTGACATCGAATGCACATTTATTTGGGTTTAAACAAACTTTGTATTGCTGCATTTTGTCAAAGATTGGTCCCAATACTTGTAGATGATCTTTGCGAAGCATTAACTTGGCTAGTATGTCATCTACATAGTCTTCCATTGTTTTGTGGATGAGATCATGAAATATTATTGTCATAGCCCTTTGATATGTTGCACCCGCATTTTTGAGACCAAATGGCATGACGTTCCAGCAGTAAGTGCCCCAAGAACATGTGAAAACTATTTTATGTTGATCCTCGGGTGCGATCCTTATCTGATTATACCCTGAAAAGCCATCCATGAGTGATAGCATTTGATGTCCAGCGGTTAGATCTACTATCATATCAATGTTGGGTAAGGGAAAGTCATCTTTGGGACAAGCTATGTTGAGGTCTCTGAAGTCTGTGCAAATCCGTATCTGACCACTCTGCTTTGTAACTGGCACCAAGTTAGATATCTCGTCTGCGTATGGTATAGGTCTTATGAACTTAGCATCCAGGAGCTTCTTCAATTCTGCTTTGACTAGCAATGAAACATGGGGATGCATCTTCTCAGCTTCTATTTGACAGGTTTGGCATTGGGTAGCAATGAGAGATGGTGTAGTACTAGCTCTAGATCTAACCTTGGCATATTCGAGTAGGACCATGCGAAATTGATCATCCTTGCTTTAAAGAAGCTGATAAACTATTCTCTCTCCTCAAGGGTGAGTGATTTTGCCAAGTATATGTTCTTTGGGTTCTTGTCATCTCCCAAATTTACTTCCTCTGTTTCTTCTGTTAGTAATTCTGATTTCTCCTCTATCAAGGGGAGGATTTCCTTCTTTTCGTCTTCTAGCACCTCAGTGAGGTTTTCGCTAGAAGATACGTCTTGTTTTATCGTTTTATCATTCTTTTGTTCTTTTTTCTTTTGTGGACTGGAAAGAGGAGCTGCCTCCTTGAAATATGTCGCTCTGTCGATATCAATGGAGAAGCCTGCCTTGTGGTCTCCTGATGGAATGCCTTCCCTAAGTCCCATGAAATCAACAATAGCCTTGTCGTTCTTGAAGACATCTAAATCAGGGGGTCCTTGTTGATCCCACTCTATTAGCTCTGGGTGTACAAGACAGATACTTTCATGGTTGTTTGACTCTAGTTGATTGAAAGGGACTACAGCTATGGTTCCCACAAAACTGGACTATGATGTGAACGCACCATTCGAGGTTTGATAAATGACATGCTTATCTATGCAAGTTTGTTCGGTAATGGTTAGTTGGTCAAATAAGTCTTCTAGGTTTATGATAGTGTATGACCGAGGGGAATAACATGGGATCGACGGTTCAGAGTTGTGAAAGGATCTCCACTCATACTCGTGGGAGTCAGTCTCAATAGAATGCTTGTTGGATGTCTTACTTCCTTCATTATCATTGATTGCTATGTGGAGGTCTATTCAGGTTTGTTTGGTTCCCTCTTCGGTGGGCAACAACTATGCTAATATGTTGCTTATTAAGACATGTTCTGTGTTGTGCCCTCGGTGCATCTTTGCTATTTGTTCATGATCAATTTGGATGTCTTGGATCACCAGACCAGTTCCTAGTTGCCCATAGCCCAACCCTCTTTTGTTTCTCTGGGTTGGTGGGAGAGACAACTCCATAAAGCCCTGTTCCCTTGCCCCTAGACCAGTTGTACCACTGTACCCAAATCTTTGTAACATTGTGTAACCATTACCATAGTTTGATAGGGGTAGGGGTGGTCGAATTGTCTTTGGTGGGTCTTGGTATAACCAGGTACTGGCGTCTTGTTTGAATGGCTTTTCTTCCGCTATGTCTTCCCATCTGACAAAGGTTGTGGGCGGACATCTGAATAAAGTAGGTTGCAGAGTTTCTGTTATAATAACAGGTTGTGGCATGCCATAAGTTCTCAGGCTCTGAGACATGTGCATGATGGTAAAAGCCTCTTCATATCTGTATTCACCACAACCCTTGTCAGTAATGGATATCTTGCCCGGTTTCTATGTGATATCTTTAAGATTTGAATCTGAAGAGGAGGGAATACTTGCGTCCTGGTTAATGACTATCTTTCCTTTTATTCGCGTGACATCCTTGGGATTCGAATGTGAAGAGGATGGGATGCTTGCATCTTGGTTTGATGGTACCTGGTTATTAGTGTTGATTTGGACTGCATTATAGTATTGGAAAGGATTGGGATCTCCCTCTATGATGATTTCCTCTCCCTGGTGTGGGAACTTGATGCATTGATGGTATGTCAAGGGTACGACTTGCATTTCATGTATCTAGGGTCTCCCTAGTAGCATGTTGTATCCCAACTCAAGGTCTAGGATCTGGAAGGGAGTGTTTTTGACCACTGGACCGATACAGATAGGTAGAATGATAATACCTTTAGAGGACCTTTCCTCTTCATCATAAGCTTTGATATTTATCCTCCTTGTGACATCAATGCTTGATTCTGAATAGCCCAGTTGCTTGATTAACTTTAAAGTACAGATGTTTAACCCAGCTCCACCATCAACAAGGACCCTATGAATAGTGCTTTTGTGGACCTGGACAAGTAAGTGCAAGGGATCATTATGTAGGGGTTTATGCGGCGGTACATCACGGTCCATGAATGTGGCATGTTTGTTAGAAGCTATATAGTTAACCATCATTTGGAAGCTCTTAGGTGTTATGTCCCTTGGGACAGCTGCATTCTGAAGGGCTTGGTCAAGTGCCAATTTATGCTGCGGAGATATGTTCAATAGGTCAAACATGGAGATCTGGGCAGGTGTGCACTTTAGTTAATCCACTATGCTTGGCTATGGATCTGAGTTTGCTTTAGGATTGGCAGATATAGTAGATGAGGATGGTACTCCTTGCAAGATGACTCTGGCATGATGCGTTGTTACAACACATTTATTACCTTGGTCTTTGATAGTGATTATAGCCACATGGCTATCTGAAGGGTTGAGGCAATTGATAACATTATCACTGTTGGCATATGTATAGTTGACTTGTTTTGCCTGTCCACCATACCCGAAGGCTTTCCCCTTGATGTGATCATGAAAGGTATCATTGAAGATAGTGTGATTAGTTGTGCCTTTGGTTTGGGTATTTGTTACATCAATGACCCTTGTGTCAATAAGATCTTGGATAACGTGTTTCAATCGGTAACAATTAGATGTTTTGTGCCCTTTCACCCGATGAAACTCGCAGAAATCTTTGTCATTATACCACCTTGGTTTGTTTTCATCTTGTTCAAAGTCCCTGATTTCTGGGAGAGTGATAGTGTTTGATTGTATCAACTTGCGTAAAGAGAATTCTATCAGCTCTCCTAATGGTGTGAAATCTCGTTGCTGGAATTGAAACCGTGGTCTGCGTTGATTCTATTGTTGACTGTTTGACACAACGGCCGCTTGTACAGGAGGAGGTTGGTTTTGGGTGTATGCTTGTTGAGTGGGCCCTGTGGGTTTTTGGTTGGCCATAGGTGCGCCTTGTAGTGACACCTTGGGTTGTGCATAGTTGACTGTCTTCACATTAATGACACCATCGCTAGTGACATTTTTGTTTTTGTTCCACCACTTAGCTTTGTCCTTTGTATTTTTTTTGTATTCATTTGTGTTGGATATGCAAGGATTCCTTGTTTGACTAAGTTCTGCTCACAACAAACCCCTCGTTTAATGAGTTGTATGAAGTTTGGAGCTAACTGTAACTCTGTTGTGAATGACATGTCTGGAATTAGATTGTCAACAAACATGACTATTAGGTCTTGTTTGGGCACATCATATGTTATGCGGTTTTCTATATTCCTCCATCTCTGTAGGAACTTCACAAAAGACTCTCCATCCTTCTGTTTGATATCGCAAAGGTCCTTGATGCTGACCTTGCACTCGATGTTATGATGGAAGTGAACTATGAACTTTTCAGCCAGTTCACCCCAAGACCGAATGCCATGAGGTAAATGTGAGAACCATTCCATTGCTGGTCCGGCCAAGCTTTATGGGAATAGTCGCATTAAATATGTTTCATCATGGGTGACTTCGACGCAACTAGCAAAAAACTCTTGAATATGTTCAATAGGGTTGGTATTGCCCCCATATTTGTCGAATTTAGGTACCGAGAAGTGATTTGGGAATGGAGACATGTGGAGAGAATGGTCAAAGGGGCATGGGTATAAATCCTCTGTGGTGTAGGATTTAGTTTGCCCCTGATTTTTCATATCCATCATTTAGGTTTGAAGGGTTTGCACTTGTTGCATTAACATGTTTGTTTGATATTGAGGTTGATGTGTGAGGACGTTTCTCTGTGTTGTAGTGGGTATGAGGCTGTGCCTCTGTGTCCCTTGAGTAGGAAGATAGGATTTCATCCCGGGGACTTGATATTGGTTTCCCACCGAGTGATTTTGAAATGGGGGCACATGAGTAGCCCATGGTGGGATTTGATACGTTTGCTATTGTGTTTGAAATTGGGGTTGATATTGCTGCTGCTGAGGTTGGGGTTGAAGCTGGGGTTGCTATTGCTGAGTTTGGAATTGAGGCAACTAAAGCTGGGATTGTTGCTGCAGGGGTTGGATTTGAGGCAACTGAAGCTGGGGTTGGAATTGAGGCAACTGAAGTTGGGATTGCTGTTGCAGGGGTTGGATTTGAGGCAACTGAAGCTGGGGTTGTTGTTGCGGGGGTTGTAATTGAGGCAACTGAAGCTGGGATTGCTGTTGTGGGGGTTGGATTTGAGGCAACTGAAGCTAGGGTTGCTATTGTGGGGGTTGGATTGATGTCAGAATGGGAAAAGGTGTAGCCTTGGGCAGGCATTGAATGTAATTTGTACCTGCAGAGATGGATTCCTGTGGGCATGAAGTATTGATCCCAAGACTAGTATGAGTTGACTGCAGCATCGTCATAGTTTTAGAATAGTTGATGTTTGGTGTAGCTTGAGAACTTGATTACCCCGACCATGTGACCGAAGGTGGGAGCATACTAGTAACCACAGGTGCACTTAGTTGCAAGCCTATCATGTTTTGAGTGGAAGATGTGTTGGCCTGGTTCATGTCATTGGTTTGACTGGGTATCGTTGGTGTTAATGTGGGTAATACCAATGGTGGGAAGATTTGAGAGACAATAGGCAGTATCTGAGGAGGCTGAGTAGTGTTTTGACCTGCGAGAGGGTTTTCAGGCCATATGGTTGATACATTGAATTCAACGGGGAGCTTGACTCCTTTCTTTATCAGCATGGCTAAGAAGCGTTCGGGATTCCTCTCTACAACAATGTCAATTACTTGTGTGGAATAAGCATATTGCTCTATATCATCTAGTTCCTCTTCTGTGACATTTTGGAAAAGAGTTGCCCCACGGGGTTGTTCAAGGAACAGAGTAGAACTGGTATTTATGAAAGGATAATTCTCTTGCTCTATTTCCCAAGCGGGGAATCGATTGATATATGACTCATCAGGTTGTGTTCTAGCCTTAGACCTTGTGTAAGGCCCTCCATGAGGTGTTTGAGACATAGCGTGGTCTAGGTTTTGTAACTAAAACTAGTGATATAAAGCAAACAAAGAAGAATATCCTTTCTAAGGAAGTCTGAGTTATGTTTAGGAGAAGGGTAATTCTAGGGACAGATTTTGATATAGCTTGACCTCAAAGTGGTGATGATGTAAAAAGATACGATTTTCTGACCTTTGCCTTGGACAAAGTCACTTTGATAAGGATGATGATGTTTGATATGACGAGATCAAGGTATTTTGAGTCTGATCTTTCAAACTAACAATGTTTTTTACATTAATCATGCTTTACAGAGAAGGGATGATCTTTAATGTTTAGAGATTCACACAATGTTCTTGATGCTTGGTATTGGGGTGGGCAATGTCTATGACTTGAGAAGGGTCAAGAATTTGCTAATTGAAACGAGTGTGTGATCGCAAGATGACTTGAATGCTAGAACCAAACTGACATAGTAATGGCGCACGAGAGCTTGAAATCTTGGATCCTTCAAATGGTTATGAAGGGTTTATTATATAGGAATTGGGGATAAAATGAACGGTTGAGATCAATCCCAAAGATAGGGAGATGAATGGTTGAGATCAAAGGGAACTGGAGAAGCCATCAATAAACTCCACCTCTTTAATTTTTAAAGAGGAGACAAAGTTTGGTTGACTGAAGAGCTAATTGTGAGTTACCTTTTTAAACTGAAGAGGTGGGTGAAGTTACCCATGTGGACTGGAGAGGTGGGTGAAGTTGTAATGTCCCCATTTTTTTAGACTTTGGGATTAGCTTGGTTTGGCGACCCTCGCAAGCTAATCGGGTGTTCAGAGGGGGTCAGATTGGGGAGCCAGCATTGGGATTCCATTCTGGAGATTCAGTTTATCAGGTCTGCTCTTCGTTC
>MU225433.1:54552-87943 GCA_018584345.1 Thuja plicata
CATAAACAAGGAACATAAATGATAAATCCATCACATACGTTACACGTAAAATGTAAATTGTAGCTGAAGTAAATAGAAATCATATTATCTAGGATGCCGGTTCGAGTTTGGGTTCGAGTTTGGAGTTCAAAGGACCGGTTCGCCGGTACGGCAAAATTTTGAAAAGGGGTTTGGGTTCGGGTTCATTTATACAAAAAACATGTAATTTTTTATATATATATATACATATTTATGCAGCCTAGAAGCACGAGTTAAGATTAGAATGTCACATAGTATCATAAAAACATTTAAACAACAAAAACACTTGTAATCGCATCATGAATCATGATCATACTATCATATACTTCAAGTGCAAGTTCAACATCAAAGATTCAAAACATTAAAATTAAATCATAACATCAGTTCAAGTATCATTGTTTGAAGTTCAACTAATGGATTACTAATTTATTGATATTCTTCTTCTTCGTCATCATCATCTTCTATATGGAGCCTAATAAGACTCGAAGGTTAATTTTTCCCCACTTTTATCGGTGCAGTTTCCACCCCAAATTATTAATAAGACTCGAGAGTTATTTTTCAGCTCCATAAGACATCAAATCATAAATGTATGTAAGATGAAGATCCATGAAACATATGTCTATCACTATTGGATAGTTGCATCCATTGGTCGTTAAGAGACATATCTTTCCAAATCGCACCTCGCCATGAACATTTGTTATTGTTCTAATCACCTCTTTCTACTTGCACAAACCAGCTTTAAATGATTAATGCAACTAAATCTTTTATTATTTGTTTGACTAATGAATTGCTGCCCTTCATAGATTGACTGACTTGCTGATTGTACCATAATCGCTGTCTGTTCCTCTCCACATACTATATACATTGTTGTTAGTAAACCTTAAAAAATCGAATCATAACTAGTATAGGATCGCTGACATTAATTTAGTGATTGCTTGTTTGAAAGATCTTCAATCACTGCTGTATGATGGTCTATTTTCTGTCGACAACCATCCAGAATTACTCTTCATGGTCTCTTCTGTTTGATACTAATCTTCAGAAATGGATTATGCTTGTAATATTTGTACTAATGTTCCACACACTGCCGGTCTCAGACTTTCAATAATCATAGCAACGGACTTATTTGAATACCAACTTCACCTTATTATGGCTCCTGGCTTGTGATATTATTGCTACGAGAAAGTAATGATGAGTTTGCCGCATCTTCATCTTTCATCAGATACCACAAGTAAATCTTTAAACAATTAATTCTGTCTGTCGAGACAACCTAGCTTAGTATGTATTTAAAAAAAAATAAAATTATTTTTTTATATTTTTAACTTCACTAAACGCCAAGTCGTGTGGCCGATTCATGCCGATTCACGATGGCGATTCATGCGTTTTTTGGCATGAATCGCCGATTTGGCGATTCATGACCAAAAAATCGGCGACCCGATTCGGCGGTTCATAAAAAATCGTCCAGGCTGAATTGAATCGCCAAACCGGCGATTCCGGTGATTTCCTAGCGATTCTCATTACTTTGGATTTTATAGACCAAGTTTAATAGTTTGTGTTTTCTATGCAGACTTGAAAGGAGGTGGCCTTTGATGAAAGAAAAGGCAGGTTTTTGTTGATGATTGCATTTTTAATTGACAATTGCTTTTAGGCTTGCACTAATTGTGGTGTGTGGAGGGTCAATATGATTGGTTGTGTATTCTTTAGAAGTGTTGAGAAATGAAACTTGATTATAGCAAGAGTATCAGCTTCCCTATTTACTTCTTGACAGGTGTATTATGATTGGTGACTTCGGAATTTGCCGACTAGGTGACGAATATGGTGTAGGATCAATTCAAGTTTCTAATTGTGGATGCTGGCTTGTGAGGAAATGTTATTGAACTTGTATTCTAGAGCTATCAAAATTACTTCCCAATTTGCTAGTGCTTTACCCATGTTGTTTGGGACTGTGCTCAATTGGAAATCCCCATCAAAAGCATAAGCTAGGAGTTCCTCCTAAGTCCTGACAAATCCCAGTTGCTCCTACCACACCTAGATTACTTCTAGAGTTGCCGTGTGTCTATATTCTCACTTATTGAAGGGCTTTCTTGTATCTGGAGACAATTCTGAGTTTTCATTCTTTTATACCCATTTATTTGTGGAGCTTCCCACAAAATGTCTCGCCTTGAACTAAATCTCTTTTCAGCTTTTTTATTTTCTTTTTCTACAAATCCTAAAGCATGTGATGTAATTAGTGCATCTTGTTGCCAGATGACTTTTTTGGACTTTGGACATATTTTACACAGAGGATGATCAAGATTTTACAACTATACATTTCATTCAGTTGCAAGGTGATCAAGACAGGGAAACCATTTTTTAATAAAATTAAAAAGGATATAGATCCACAGCGAGACACCAGAATTTTTTAGTTAAATATGTCAATTAGTATATAATGCATAAAAAACTTTGGTCTTGTATTTTATTCATTTTTCAATGAGTGATTTTGCTCAAGTCTGGAGACTGCATGAGAGATGTGGAACAAAGTTTCCTGGTATTCAGGAAGCATGTTTGTACCATTATCCTGTACTAGAGACATGTCCCATATCCCAAAGATGCATCTCTTGATTTCACTGGCCAAAATGACAGCCAAAAGTGGGGCATTATGACATCGATTGCTTTTAGGCATGCACTCATTCTGATTACTAATATTCGACAATGCTCAAAAAGTCAAAAGTGATTGAACCATTTCTTGTATCCATACCCGTTGCTATTAATAGAGTAATTAAGAACTTCTCCCTATTGTCAAATCAAGAGGCAGGTAGAAATTAGTAGCAATAACTCGGAAACAGTTGTGATTAATCGTGATTCGGCCTTGCTGCTGATGTTTTGCCCAAAAGAAAAATCTCTGTTTCTTTTCAATAAATTGGTCAACCCATTTTTTTGGTCAATGGAACATGATGTAGTTATTATTGACCTATTATTTGTCTTCAAAACGTTTTTTTAAATTTTAGTGACAGCAATTTAAAAGAAATAGTACACCCTAAGTGTAAATGATATTTTCCTGATTAATTGGAAAAATCTTGATCTTTTGGTTTGCTAAGTAATTGCCTAGAAATATTTCTACTACTATGGAACAGACTTTATGTATGGTGAAGTGAATTTTGCTGCAATATGCCTGATTTATAATTCTTCTTTTTGCGACAGCAAGCCACTACTCTTATAGTTTGCTACCAGATTCACCACCTTTTCAAATTCCATATATGCCATTGGATGATGTTTTACTTTTGCACTGAACATTTAACTGCCCAATCTTGCTGGACTTTTTATATGGTTTTTTACACAAGCTTTCATTCTCATGAAGATTTTCTACTTTTTGTGTTGTCAGATTCTAGGTTCACCCAACAAGAGCTTCCTGCATGTAAGCCTCTTTTGACCCCAGGATGGGTAAGTATATAAATCTATTGAGGGATAGACAAATTTTGACATTTTAAGGTTTTTAGTAATGTGGGTCATCTAAAGAAATTATTTCAAGGTTGACTCTGCTTAAACATTATATGTTTCCAAGGTGGTGCATACCATATAACAACGCTATTACAACACATCACACCCTGACTTGTCTCAAATTTGCTTGTTTTATTTGCAGGTTATCTCAGCATTCATGATAGTTGGTGTTATCTTTATTCCTATTGGGGTTATTTCTCTTATAGCATCAAACAGAGTATGTCCTCTTCTTTGTGTTTTTTATTACCATGTCTTGCAAGCAAGTTAGTTTTGCCTCTCCGGCCCATGAAAATCTTTGCAAAATGCAGATAGTTTAGTTTTTCTGTATTCCTAAGCATATTGATTTTTCTACCCTGATTTTAGGTTGTTGAAATTGTGGATCGTTATGAGATTGATTGTGTGCCTTCTGCCATGAGAGGTAGCAAGGATCTTAGGGTTGAATTTATCAAGAGTAATCAAAGTAAGACTTGCAACAGGACATTAACGGTAAGTTGTTTAGTATGATTGTTATGATTCACTTTATATGAGTATAATTTCTATTTTGTAGTCTGTTACACGAGCAAGAAGAGGACAAAGTTGAACTTTTCATGATTGGAGCTATAGTGGTAAACATATACTTTTGAATAATAGTAAAGAGGAAATTCTAATATAATTTTGTTACTGCACAGGTACCAAAGCATATGAAGGCTCCAATTTATGTATATTACCAGCTTGATAACTTCTATCAGAATCATCGCCGGTGAGGGAATGTTCACACATTTTGCTTTTTGATAAATACATATATTTCTCCTAATCCACATTGTTTGGTTATTGTACATAAATAGCCATGTCCACAGCAATTGCATGTTGATAGTAAAATTTGCTGCTTATTTTTGAGCAGTCTTAAACATTAATATTAAATGAAATTCTTAATAATATTTCAGAGATGGCAATTTTGTTTTTCCAGATTTTGGGGATTTCTGAGGGGCAGCTATGAAGATACTATTTAGAATTAAAATTACAAATAAATAAAAAATCTTAAATAAGCTATAAGCCTATAACAATCTGAATTTTAAAGAAAAAATACGATATTGTGAAATTGCAATGATATTTTATTGATCCAATAATCCATCTAATAATCATAATGACATTAATATAATATGGTTTTTAAGTTTTATTTATATCAATGAAAGTTACAAAATAGCAAATACAAATGAGCTAAGGATCACAAGTTACAAATGTCAAAATGACAAAACAAGATATGCATATTCAGTTAAAGGAACAAGCTCAGAAAATGAAATCATTATCTAATGGAAATCTCAGAAACTGCTCCATGTCAGTGGAACTGCAAAACTCAATTGGCTCCTACAATGTGACCTCAAAAATCATGGCTGCACATCCTGGTCCTTTTTAACTTTTTGCATCGCCTTGGGCTCTACATCCCTCATTATCTAATGGAAATCTCAGAAACTGCTCCATGTCAGTGGAACTGCAAAACTCAATTGGCTCCTACAATGTGACCTCAAAAATCATGGCTGCACATCCTGGTCCTTTTTAACTTTTTGCTTTGCCTTGGGCTCTACATCCCTTTATGTGGCTGGACTCTGTTTGTACACCGCTTGTAATTAATGAAATGTCAGGCACTGTGTACATAAATAAGCTTTTCTGCTCCCCTAGAAATCAGTTTGTTCATCTTAAGAGGGTGGATAAAGCTACATGGGGACGAGTTGCTCTCAATAGCAAATGAACTAGAAACTGGCAAGCATAGGTGATTGGCATGCACAACAATTTGGGGCGCCTACATATTTCCCACTATTTGATGTCATATGCCAGAGTGTGTGCGCTAATCTTTGTTGAACTCTTTTAGCCAGAGTTTAACAAATTCACTTTATTCAATTTATTGATGAGGGCCTTCATGAGGCCATTACTCACCTTGTTGTTGTCAACTAGAACAATTTGTCAGGCATTTTTGCATATACTATTTTGGATACAATACATATGCAGCCACGTAGACAGCTGTTCAGCTTCTCTCACTTCTGCTGAATGATCGGTTGAAAGTTCTTACAGTAGAATTGTAGGATGGGGTTTCTCTAACAAATGGTGACCTTCATTTGTCTAAGCATTTTATCTATTCATTTATAGATTTCCCTAAAATTGGGAGATAAGAATCCCCAAATTCGATGAGGTTGAAAACAAAGAGTACAAAAGATGATATGGATGTATCTCACATCTAACCGAAAAAATATCATCAACCAGTTTTTTACCCTCTTCACCTACTTTGTCTTGTACTCTTCTCATGTAGTCCAATTATATGTCATAATCAGAAGTTGCAAGGGCTCATGCAACTCAAGTATCCTCTTTCTACAGAATGAAGTGTGAAGTAAATTAGTTCTCAATTGGTTTGAATAATTCCTTACTTGAAAGAGTTAAAAACAATGTAATGAATTGTGGTGGTTGCAAATGGGCATGCACACGTCCTTTGCATCCAAACTTCCCTTTTTAACCCAAATGATTTTTCTAATGTCCATAAGTGATTGTTCATGGCATACACACAAGGGTCAACTTTCAACTGATTTTTCTAATGTCCTTAAGTGCATTGTTCATGGTATACACACAAGGGTCAACATTCTAGGTAGACTTACCTGATGTAACCACCTGCACTACATTTGAAGGGCCAACCTCCTCAATGATATCTCTGAGGATATGAAATTGAAACTCCTTGTGCTTTTTTGGGCAATCAATCACTGTTAAGAAGGAAGACTTTGCTTACACATAACTATGGTTGTGATAAGTGGATGATGTTTAATGTCCATTTACCCATTCATGATTATGCTACAACCATATGATATTCTTCTTCTTCAATAAGTTAATATAGGAATAATATTTTCCAAGATTGTGGTCCTCAATTTGGTCTTGTTAGGAGGCAAATAAGCAACATCAGCTTTGCTTACCTTTGCCATAGCTTCGTTGAAATGATAAGATCAAAAAACATGAAAAAGAATAATATTTGGTGATGCTGAACCGTAAATATTTGGCAAAAGTAAATCTTGAAAATGCAAGGGCAAAATGTGACTTCATAAAATGCAAATGAAAATAGGTTTTTGGGTGTATCTTTAGATTGGTTGGTCTTGTACATTACCCACGAAGGGATTAGGGCTTCTTTTTATTATTTTTAACCTCATATTTTCTAGGTGCGGGGTGTTAAGCATATATACGGAGAAGGGTGTTAAAGCAGCTATGCAAATGATAAACACAATCACACATCAACACACGAGAATACCAGATATACATGGAAATCCAGATTGGGCAAACCATGGTGAGAATAGCTACTTGGATCTACTGCCCAATTCCAGCCTCATAAATATAGCAAAGAACTTACAATATTTTGTAGGCACCAACTCACAGGAATCACAACTCAAGATGGAGACACCAATCCCTGACTAGATTTGCAGGCACCAACCCACAGGAGACACCAATCCCCTGATTCAAGAAGTGAGCACCAATTCAGATAATGAGGCATGGACCCTCACAGTTCAATCTACACTCTCCCAGTGTATATAGGATTTGCATCTTACTTTGCACACTTCAACACATTTGCATTGCTCCTAAGTAAACAACTTGCACAACCTTTGTCACTTACACTAATCACTCACAATTGGAATGAGCCTAGATCGACAATATATATGCATTCCAATATTAATTATAACCTTTTGTCGGCCTAGAACATATTTACAATATTTGCAAGTCGGCCACAAACATTTTCCTTATACTAAACGTGTAGTCGGCTTAGTCCTAAAGCCAACATGTCACACCGGGAGTAGGGACATGCTATGTGTTACCCAACATGAACTCAGCTGGTCCCAAAGTACCTTCACACGCTTCCTCCAGCTGGCACAAGTTAGCATTCTCTAGTGCCTCATTAGAAACATTATGATGTCCCCAATTAGGAGCTGGGTCGGCTCTCTTTTTGCTAATGTTTCTAAATAAATAAATGAATATTATGAATAAATATAATTATTAAATAATTTTGTTATTGGCTTTGTAGGGAATTTGCCCTAGATGAATAATATTGTTTTAGGCTGACCTGTCCTAGACGAATAATATTGTTTTAGGCCGACTTGTCCAGCTGTATTAAGTCAGTTTCCCTGGCTGGGCCGATCTTTGCCAACTCAGTTATATAGGCAGGTGTTATGGGAGGAAAAAGAATCAAGAGTTTATTTGTCAAATGCATTAATGATTAAACGAATGCGATGACCTTTTCGGCGCAAACCTGGAGGTTACAAAATTGGTGGGATAGAACCTGTACCAGACTACCAGTCGCTTGCTCAGAACAATATTATATTCTTCAGCCATTTCCTGCCCAACACCATTATAGGGTCTAGGAGCTGAGCTGAGGACTTGCAGGTTGGGCTTAGACCACACCCTAATCAATGAGTACCTCTATTGCGCAAGAGTCTGGAGCACTTCCAGGCGCAGAGTCTTGGTAGGGTAGATGACCTGTGCAGTGTAGCTGGAGTCTCCTTTGCTGTTGTGTGCGACAGAGCAAAGCAGACATATCGGTTATATTTTTTTTTATACTAAGATAGTTTATAAACTTTATACATCAAAACAGGATATCAAAGACGAGATAGTTCATCAGTACATCAGAGTAAAAACTATACCAAAACTACCAGTTTAGCAGACGTTTTCTTATTATAATAATTACATCATGCCACTCTTTGGGCTTAACTCAAAAAAAAGATTTCAAACAGAGAGCTACCAATGATCATCCCTTTGATTAGTCCTGTTGCTGTTAACATCAAATGTATCATTACCACCATGCAGGTTACCACTTGACTGTTGATGAATACCATGTTGCCACCGTTGGTCATTGACATCTTCATTTGTGCTAGTCCTTTGTTCATCTTTATCTTTATCACTGCCAGTGAACTGTTTCAGTCCTTGTTCTTCTGGATTCAGCATGCCTGCATGATCTTCAAAGTAGCTGGAGGATAGGATGTCTTCTTTGTACAGGTCCATTGCCCCTTCTCTGACCAGTGTCATAAACCTGTCCCTGGAAACCTCCATCACTGCAGATACCTGTGTCATTATTTGAAAGTGTATGAGTTTAAAATTAAACCCATTAAGGACCCTCTTTCTTTGCTGAAAAACATCTTCATTCCTCTGTTTCCAAATCATCCACAGAATTTCCAAGGTAAGCACAAACGAAAATTTATTTATGAACAAACCAAAAGGTTCAGCAAAGCCAATAATAATTTCATGCCAAGATAAACCAGGCCTGCAATTCCATACAATGGGAGATCCAAGGAAAAGGGACCAGATACTCAGCGCAAACTTGCATTCAAAAAATAAATGCTCAAAAGTCTCAGGACAGTTACAAAGAGAGCACAACACAGGGTTAATGCCAATAGATGAAAGCACAGATCCAACAGCAAGCCTCTTAAGCAACAAAATCCATCTAAAGTAAACTTTTTTAGGCTGTACAGGATAGTGCCAAAACAGCTCAATCACAAAGTGCCATCTAGAACAAGACCAACTTGAGTTCCAGCTATGATTAATCCACTTAAGTATAGAATCATCATTCTTAAGAAAATTATAGATCTGTTTAGCAGACACATCAAAGAACAAAGTTCCATCTACCCACTTAAGTTGATTAATAAACTGAACACTGTCGAAGACCTTTCCAGGAAAAAAAATACCAGTGGCTTTAGAAATCAGAACATATGTCTTCTTATGAGATGAAGGCAGATCAAACTTATCTCTTAGGTGCTCCCAACTAAGCAGGCTGTTATCCTCCATAATATCACTAATTAGTTTAATACCTTTAGCATTCCAGACCTTGGCTGAGCAACATTGTGTAAGTGCCAACGGTTTACCATTAAGATAAATGCCCCACCAAACTGATCTATCCATAATAGAGTAAGCAGGAGGGCCACCCACAACTTCCTTAGAACAAATAAGGGATCTCACCTGGACCCAGGCCTTCCAAATTGAAGCAAATATGCTGGATCCAAACACTTTCATATCAAACTGACCACAAACAATATCAAATAGAGGAGTGTCTTTCCAATGTTTACCTTTCTTAATTCCTGACCTGAAAATGTTATTCCTTACCAGCACCTGCCATGGAGCATCACCTTGGAGACTCTTGAGAATCCACTTAGAAGCAAGAGCAACCCCATGACTCCTCAAATCTCTGAGGCCAAGCCCCCCCAGACTCCTAGGCATACACCACCATTTCCATTTCACACAATGCCTCTTATTATTGCCAAGCCCATCTGACCACAAAAAGTCCCTTAAATTTTTTTCCAATCTATCATCCTGATAGTTAGCAAATAACTAGGAAGATGCATAGTAAATAGCATGTGAGGATAAAACTTTCTGCACCACTTGAAGCCTACCAGCCAATGACTAATGATGTGTTTGCCATTTGATGTGTTTGTTTTCAATCTTAGAGAACACCCACTGCCACATGTCTTTTATAGAGGGCTCTATAGCAAAAGGGATCCCAAGATAACGAACAATAGTATTGGGGCCATTCCAACCCCACCCCATATTCAAAATCCAATCAGTGGCAATATCAGACCAACCAATAACAGTAGATTTATGTGGAGCCACCTTGGCACCTGAGGCCAAACAGAACAACTGAAGTCTTTTAAGCATATTCTCAAAGTTACACTTGGTAAGTTCAAGGAACAAAGAAGTGTCATCCGCAAACTACTGATTTACCAACTCATCCTTATTGGGAAGGGAGATACCTTTCACAAGTGGTCTGAGCTTTGTACTCTTCAAAACATAGCTGCTATAACAAATAATGTAAGGGCGATTGGGCACCCTTGCCTTATTGATGTCTTAACAGGGATAGGATCAGATAATGTACCATTGACATCCACAACTGTTGATGAATCTTTAAAGAGGATAGATATCCATCTGCAGAAGTAATGTGGGAAACTAAATGCCTTTAAACATCCCCAAGACAAAGGGCCATTCACTCCTATTATAAGCTTTCTCAAAATCCAATAAGATCATGCTAATATTTTGTCCATTGTGTCTGGCCCAATACACGACTTCCTAGCTGGTGATAAGATTCTCTAGAATATACCTCCCTTTAATGAAACCGGTCTGATTAATTGAAATGATTGTATCTAGGATATCAGCAATCCTTCTTGCAAGGACTTCCTTATCTGTGTCTTGTCACCATTTTTTGGTAGAAGCTTAATGATACCCCTATTGATATTAACACCAAGGGAACCTTGGTTAAATACATGCTCATATAAGCTAATAAGCTCAAGAGTGATCCAATCAATTTTCTGCTTATAAAACTCAATGGGGAGCCCATCCATCCCAGGAGTCTTGCCATTGGCCATAGACCTAATAGTTTCTTCTATCTCTGAAATCTGAATTACCCTATCAAGCTTCTTGGCTTCCTCTTTAGAGATTCTTCTGGGGATCCTACTGACACATTTCTCTAGAGCTTTTTGATTGGCTTCTCTGTGCTCAGAATCAAATTAGTTCTTATAAAAATTGTAAAAAGCTCCAAGAATTTCCTTGTTGTCTTTTGATAAGCCTCCTTCCACTTGGATTTCTTCAATGACCTTTTTTTTTTGCTTAGACCTAATGATATTGAAGAAATACTTGTAACCTCTGTCACCCTCCTTCAACCAATTCATCTTTGCCCTAATTCTCTATCCTTGGATAGCATAATTCCAAATTCTTCCAAGCTTTGCTTTGACCTCGATCAATCTTTCTTCCAATTCATTATTATGGCCTTTGTTCTGAAGTTGTTCTTCAATGTCATTCAATTCATTATGCCAGAGAGACTCCCTAACTCTTCTATTAGAAGCCTTCTACCAATGATTTGAAACATGTTTTTCCAAACCTCTACAAATTGGTCCCACTGTTCAATCGGATTACACTTTTGACTACCAAGTTTGGAAAGGCAAGTAGCCATCCTAATAGCCTCATTAATATCTTGGTCTTCCATAAGGGAAACATTGAGCTTGAATTGATTATATTTTCTAAAGTACTTATTCTCCACAGGGGTATCTTCTAAAGCAATAGAGGTATAGATAGGAGAATGATCATACATACTCATGGGAGTAGAGTTCACAGGTAAGCAGTTCCCTTCCCGAAGAGTAACAAAAGCAGAGGAGTCAATATATACCCTATCCAACCTACAATACACTCTCTGTCTCCTCCTCTGATTATTGCGCCAGGTAAACTAGATTCCCTTACCAACATTCTTCTTATTCTCCATGAGGTCTAACAGTTTAAATTTTCTTTTGAAACTTTCCCCCAAAAAATATTCATTACCTTTCCACATCTAATTGGAACCTCCCCATTTATCAATACCATTCTCAATCATGTAAAAGTCCCCTACAAATATCCAATGTGCATCAGGTAGATTATTAGTTAACCAGTCCCACAATCTGGCTCTATCCCCCACCCCTGTATCTCTGTTGTTGATAAGAATCCATTGGGCTCTTTGACAAGGGGATACACCTTTGTCAATCTTATCAGCCCAGTAAGGGCTAATAAGGAAAGCAACCCCACCTTTTCCTTTATAAGGGTATTGAAGGCATGGTAACCGACTACCTTAATCTCCTGTAAACATATAAAGTCCTTAGTGAGCCCATTACACCACTTCCTGACAATGTACTTTCTATCGGGCATCTCAAGCCCTTTGACATTCCAACTGTGAATGTTCAGCATCATGAAAAAACTTAGTTGATTGACTTGTTCTGGTTCTGGCATAATCTCATAAAGCACTTTGGTAAATCAGAGTGAGCATGTTTATTACCACTATAACTATTCTTTGTTATTGACTTTCTCTCAATGATTTTTCTTTTTCTTCTTAGAAATTTTGCTTAGGACTTCTGTGAATTCTTCGTCAGACTCAAGTGCCGTTTCCTCTGGTTTTTCAAAATGAATAATATGTCATTTGCAACAATTATGGCTGCCTGGCCCTTAGGTGAGATAGGATTTTGTCGTAAAGAAGTTTGTTTGATCCATTTAGCCCCCTCTGCTCTATTCTTAGTACTCTCCAATGCAATCTGTTGTGCATTTTTCTTCATGGTAAACTCATTATTTATGACAAGGTCACAATCCAAAGGACCAACAACCTGGGTTTCATTAGGGGACACCCTAAGAGACAAGTTACCACCATTGGTCGGAATAACATCATAATCATCTTCAAACAATGGGTTAGACAAAGTAGAGAATTTACCATCAATAACATTATGACCCATCACATAATTACCACCCTTATTGCATAAATCATTATCAAAAGAGACACTATTTTTATCTTTATTGTTATTTCCCATATCACCATTCAAATCATTGTTTATATTAACCTTTTTATTAACAGAAACTTCAAAATTCTTTTGGATATCTTTTAAGGCAGGACAATCTTTCTTGTTATGTCCATTAAGTTTGTTAATGTTTTGGCCTTTACGGCTAAGATCAACGCATTGGACAAAGTGGCAATAATAATAATTAATGTATTGGATATATTATTGATATATTTAATTATGATAAAATCGGTTGGATAATAATAATAAATATAAAAGGTTATATTTTTTTATTAAGGATTGATTTTAATAATTAAATATGGAGCAAATAATATAAAAGAATATATTATTATTATGGACCCAAGTCGCCCAACTTGGGAGGCCAAGGGTTTATCTTAATAAGCTCATATATTAGAGCGACTTGGAGAAGGTAAGAAGCAACCAAAAATATAACGTTGCCTTCTTCCTTCAGCAAGATCGTTGGATGAGCAAAAGTACTTGAGCAGATTTACATTGCATATTGAGCGATTTATATCAGACTTCTTTAGGCGAACTTGAGAAGTAAATTAGAGGATCAAATTGGAGCCTTAAGTAGCAGATTCTAGAGCGAATAAGAAGCATAAAAGGGGGCAGATCAAGCAGAAATTACATCTGCTATTGTGGTGAATTAAGCAGCCCTAGAAGGGGAATTGTACAGATCGTAGTAGACATATTAGGGCAAATCGAGCAGCCATAGAAGGAAAATTGTGTAGCCCTAGAAGAGCGAATTAGGGCAGACAACAAAGGCGAACTAGGGCAGAATTAGAGCAGCCCTAGAAGAACGGATTTGATAGCTCATTGAAGACCTTCAAGAACAGATTCATAATAGTCCACGAAGGCAACATTGAAGGGAAAATATGAAGAATACAAAGTGCAGATTTGAAGCCTCCTTTGCCGGTGTCTGCAACAAAGCAAAGCAGACCTATTGGGTGTACACAGGAAATTGAGGCTTGTTTCACAATTAAGACTGAGTGTGGATCCTGCAATCATCAAAGGAGCTGTGCATCAGGTTCTTTCAGATTGTGATTAAATTTGTAATTTTTGAATTCAGTCTTAGGTCTGCTAATGTTCAATTTGTAATTGGTATTTATGCTGTTATTCAAACTCATGTATAAGGATTGCAAATTGAACTCCATTATGAATTTAAAGTGAAATACCCGAGTTACTGTTATACTTGTTTAGCATAATACCTTCCAGATTTGCAAAATTGTGTATTGGTATATTTCAAACATCAGCACAGTCAGCAACACAGTGATCGCTCTGTCACTTATAACTTTCTGTCCACTTTACCAAATCGTCTGAAACTGTGGAATAACAAACTTCATGTGTCACTCTGCTTTACTTCCAAACTGCAAGCCATAATACATCTCTGCAGTTTGAGCAACTGACCTTAGGAACCTGCTACAGATACTTCCAGACCTACGCAAATATGCCAGACAATCAGGAACAACTGATATCAGAACATAATGATGACATTAAGAGAGCTATCAAACATGCTTGATTCTATTCTTCAAATGCTTTGCATGTTGTGACAAAAGTAATTGATACTTCAGTAAACTCCCAGATACCTTGACATCAATGACAATTTTGACAGCACCTTTGACATCAATGACAACACTTTGTTTAACATGGGGGGCATTTTGATGAGCATCTCAATAAGAAGGCCTTGGCTGTGGAATTCTAAAAAACAGAACATTTCTTTTGCTTGTCTGTAGGATTTGATTGCTTATCTGGCTACTAAGCAGTTTCCTATGAAGGCTTTCTCTATGATTACTACTATGATTTAAGGATTACTTTCATAGTCATCAGCAAACTCTGGGTTGTGGTGGTATCCACATATATCATGATGAATATATTTGAATGTAGTACAGTTCTCTTATGCATTTGCTCCCATACCATAGTTCATAAAGACTTCTCTTTTCTCCTTTCATATACGTGTATCCCATGTGTTGAGGTGACCGGTTGCTTGTCAATGCTGTCTTCTATGGAGTACATTTGGTGCTTCGCATGCACATTTTGTGTGGTCATTTGAAGAAAATTACAACTTTTAATTAACACGGCTTGGAAGAGCACTCTGGATAGACGATAAGTATTGACACCTTTTATTAAAAAAGAAAACCCTAAATAAGGCTTTGCTCATGCAGTTTGTCTAGTTTGTAGATTTGTGGTTTTGTCAGATAATTTGATGTAGGTGTTGAGACCTATTTTGAAGATTATTCATTAAATGCATGTACCCATGAGAATCAGCTGTTTGGATTTGAGAACCCTGAGAACCCAGGATTATGGAGAAGTTATATAAACTGTTCCTATTGTTAGGAGTGTATGCACAGCTAATTAATCAGAATATAACTTATGCATGCAAACATTTTCAGGTACGTTAAGAGCAGAAATGATCAGCAGTTGAGGAATAGTGGTAGTGCGAATGATACAGACTCTTGCAAACCTGAAGCAACAACTGGAAATGGTCTTCCAATTGTTCCATGTGGTCTCATAGCTTGGAGTCTGTTCAATGATACATACAACTTCTCGATAAGTGGGACACCACTAACAGTGAACAAGAAGCATATTTCATGGAAAAGTGACCGTAATCATAAATTTGGAAAGAAGGTTTTCCCTCAGAATTTTCAAAATGGAACTTTGATTGGAGGTGGTAGATTGGATCAAAATAAATCTGTAAGTACTTTCCAAGCTATTTTTAACAAAATGTGCTAATTAAATGTGGAGCTCGGGGTGTTTTAGTGCACTTGAATATTGGGGCACATTTATTTGGTCTGTTTCTTTAGTTGCAGCCGTTATTGTGGATCCTTGCGGTATCCATATGGGTTATTTTAGTCTTTGTTTTATTTTGTTCTTTGCTGTTGATTATAATAGATAGAATGTAATTAGCTCTTATGCTGATTATTCCTCGTTTGCTGAACAATGCAGTTAAGCGAGCAAGAGGATCTTATTGTGTGGATGCGAACAGCGGCACTTCCAACATTTAGAAAATTGTATGGAAAGATTGAGGTTGACCTCAATACAAATGACATCATTGAAGTCAACCTGGACAATAATTACAATACCTACAGTTTTAGTGGTAAGAAAAAGCTGGTGCTTTCTACCACAAGTTTCCTTGGTGGGAAGAACAACTTTCTTGGGATAGCTTACCTAACTGTTGGAGGTTTGTGCTTCTTTTTGGCGATGGTCTTCTTCCTGGTGCATATTATAAAGCCAAGGTAATGTGCAATCCCCTATACATTTTTTCTTAGCACAACCTCACACCTGTAACTGAGTGGTGTGCATCTGAGATGGTTTATTTTGTTCTAGTGGCAGAGTAGATTACTTGATATACTTAATAGTTCATCTCAATTTTGAGCTGACGCTAGAGTATCCATTCAGCAAATCATTATGATCCACACTACTATCTTAAATGTTACTTTTTCAATTAATTTGATGTAGTTCTATTCCAGGAAGTCAAGACTTTTTTCTCCTGGAACCTGTGGCGCTTGCATTGATTAGTAAAGTGTATCATACATTTGTAAATAGCCTTATACAAGCAATTTTATTAATTGCCCTGTTCAGACCATATTGCTTGAGGATCAAAATTAACCAAACATCAATGCTTAAATCTGATGCAAAGCACCAATTCAAAATAAGACCATAAAAAATTATTGTAACTCTATTGCACAATATTGGCAAATCATAAGTCTCAAGTTGATTCTTGTTGGTTGCAGGCCACTGGGTGATCCTGCATATCTATCATGGAACAGGAACCCCCCAGAGGGACGGGCAGGCTAACCAGACTCTTTCCAGCCATTGTTATCTACTTTTTCTCATCTTGGTCAGGGTTCAGAATGACTGTAGATAATGAAACTTGTTGAAGCTAAGCTGTTCTATATATGAAAAAGGATTGACTTGTTTGTTAACTTGAAATTTATTATTCAATTCATACATATTGAGGCTGCCTTTGTTGAAGCTGCATAGGGGAAGTATACAGTAACGTGCTTCTAGCATTTGAACAATATGCTGGTGAGGAGGGCAAGCTTCTTAAGACTCATGTATTGTTACGAGTTTTGTAGCTCTATTTCTTTTGTACTTGGCCTTTAGTTGATCAAGTTTTCATTTTGGCTTCAAGAGAGACTATTTTCCTCCCTGTTGTATACATGTCTTATTCCTGGCCCCATTTGTTGTAGAAATTTCGTTTTGAAATTACACTATTTTAAGTACTTGGGCTTTGACTATATTTGGGCCAGATTATTTTGGAGTTTAGTGTTGTTTTTAATATTTTATGTCATATAAATTTTTGTTTTCTTTCCCTTCTTTAATGTTAATTCGTGTTTTGAATAAAATTTCATTCTTTTGTTTGTTTGTTTGTTGCCTCTTTCTGAACTTATTATTAAGGTTAAGAAATGTTGAGCGGAGGAATATGCAGTAGTAATAAGATGTGGTCAACTAATTTTACATGGTATGTCAAGATGGCCAACAAATAAATTTCGTGATAAGAAGTATACTTTTTGCCTTTGCGACAAAACTTGCAACTGTTAATGATAATGAAATAAACGGTGTTTAATTTTTCCTTCATAGTTGTCATAATATGTTGGAAAATGTGTGATGCCAATTAATCTAACATTTATAGGCCTAATTGACAAAATATTTATTTACATTCTTTCAATTATAAACCTGTACTGTGGTAGATGACAAGAATATCTACATTCATTCTTTCAGTTAATTTTACTTCGATGATTAAAAAGTTAATCAAAGTGGCTTAATTTTTTTTGAAAATGCTACAATATCAACAGGATTCCGTAATCATAAAGGCCATTGTGAATGGTGAATGGTTCAGGTAAGCTAGCCTTTTTCGTATGAATTTGACTTAATTCAAATATAATCTGCTCATGATCGTGTTGTTTTCTTACTGTTTAACTTCAGGATATAAGGTTCAATGAGTTGTTGCTACCTTGTTAGGTTTTTGTATGGCAGGAAAGTTTAACGTTGATTATTTATTGCCTTGCATGTTCCACAATCTCTGAGTTGGTATCTAACCCTATTCATTCTAAATCTTTGAACAGACACCCATTCGAGAATTGGATTTTTGACATTATTTTATTCATGAAATTAAAGTTCTTGTTCATTTAATTTTGGTCCCTTCATTATCGTGTCATTTTCCACGAGAACAACCATAACCCTCAGATTAATATATGAAGCATAGCCTCGATACAAATTAAGAATTGGGAACCCGTGACACTTTAATGTTTTTGTTTTTTCTAAATACAGCTTTACACTTGTAAAGCCCTTTGAGAAATTGTCTTCAACCCACGATTATCCAGATTTAAAATCAACCGATAATAATATTATTTTCTATTCTGAATACAGGAAGGCTAATTTGAGAAAGAAATAGAGGATTGTAAGAATATCTTTAAAATTTTAAACTAAATTGTTGATTATTTAAGGTTAAGGTGAAACCAGGGAAAGAGAAATGGTTGACATTTAGATTTAATAATAGTATTATTTCTTAGTTTGAGACAGGAAGTCCAATTTGAGTAAGAAAGAGAATTGGATGAATCTATGCGAGTAAACCTTAAACCATGGAAAGAAGGTTGGAAAAATCATGCTCTTTTTGTTCTCATTTTTGCTGATGGATCATGTGACCTGATTCAAAACACCAAATTACAGAAAATACTGTTAATCCAGATCTGATATCGCTTTGGAAACATCATATTTTGAGAAATATTTACATTTAGATTTTATAGGCGTATTAGAAAAATAATTTTATGTGACCTTCAATTATTTAACTCCACTGCAATAGAAATTGACATTTAAATTAGAAAAGGGAGCATTCTGAGCCTCAGTTAACTAAATGTGATGCCTACTTACATAATAAATCCACAAAGTTTTCAACGAGCTATAGCTAATAAATACATTAAACTTTAACAAAATTCTCACGTTTTGTGTGGAGTGAGAAATAAGTAATATTTGCCAATAAATTTTAAGTGCAATACTTCAACGTTAAGAAAGTTGTCTCACATTTTGTTGGAAGTGATAAATTAGTATGCTTTCATACTTGCCAAAACGTTAAAAGCCCTAGTGTGGTGTCATGCATTAGAAGTTTGGATGTTGAAGATTACTTAATATCTCGTGTTAAAGATATATGAGAAGTGTATTCCAGTTTATATGAATAATGAAGATTAGTTCAAGAATAGTCATATTAAATGCTAGTTTGTTACCATGATTAGAAATTTCATAGAAAGATAAGCATGCAGTTCCTTCCTTTTAATACCCATCTTTTATAATATGTAAATCTTAATTAGATTCATCTTTTCTTATTCTTATTTTGATGAAATACAAGTTACACTTTTTCAAATATTAAACATGATATGAAGTCAAAGAGACGATTTAATTCATTCATACTCGAAAACCCAAGCATTCACTTTATCAGTCATATATTGTATCTCTAATATCCTTTTTGTAAGAGAATACTCTAACTGCGCACTTATAGTATCTTAATAAAGATTAAGATCAATGATAGTGTTTCTTTTCCACAAGAATTTTAACTGTATAAAAATGTATATAGATGATTGATTTGGATAATATTTTAAAAACATTTTTTATTTTTGTATAAGGATAAAAGTAGGGCTTTAAAGGGCCTTAATCCGTTTTTTTGGAAACAAAACAAATAGGTCATTCAAGTCCAACCAATATTAAGGAGCAAACAAGATAAATATTGCAATACATCAACAAACAATTAATACTATAATCCAAGGAGTTGAACAACCAAATTAATACTATAATCCAAGGAGTTGAACAACCAAGTCTTGTCCTTACAAACAAAGGACGAAAATAGATTAAGCCTTATTGAAGTGGTTTCAAACCAAGGAGCATCAAACAACTCCTTCCAAAGAAATAACATTATTATTGAGCTTTAAAACTATAATATTATCTCAACACCATGAAGACAATGAGAGGAAGGGCTCATATTATCTCAACACCATGAAAATTTTGTTGGTGGGAGAGGACAGATTAGGCCAAGAGATCATTTATAGCTAACCTCAACCCGCCATTATGGGATGGATGTGGGCTAGTTATTTTCTAGTAGTCAGTTAAATAACTATTCAACTAATTAATATGCAAATATGAAGGGTTTGGAATGTACAAAGGAGAAATATGATATTGGTAGTTGAATTGAAATATGTGATAAGTAGAAAATAGCAGTTTTAAAAAGATAAATTTAATACATGAGTTGCAACATTAAAAAAACCTCAAATGCACTATGGGGTCTTATTAGTAGAGTGAGTTCTAATTAAAGTATAATTGAAAGCCATTAAATAGGCAATAACTATTGAGGTCTTATTAGTAGAGTGAGTTCTAATTAAAGTATAATTGAAAGCCATTAAATAGGCAATTCATTGAGCTATTACTATGGTAGTCATTTGGGATAATTGTAGATACCTACCCACTTACAATATAATAAACACATTTGATAAGTATAATGGCTAGGCGCTTATTATATAATAATAAAATGGTCAATAGAACCCAATTGAGATATTTACAATGATGTCTGCAAATCAATTTATAATAATATAAATGAAGATGTGGGATACTTATAATCACCGGGCCTAATACAAAATAATAAACATCTAATGCTCAACCCCCTAAAATAAATGAAAACCAACCCAATGACAGAGAGAAATATGTCACAAGGGTTTTAGAAAATTAGGTTAGATGTCAATATGATGAAGATATTATTTTTGACTTGCTTTTGTGATTGTCTATTGTAGTGTTAAAAAATGTTTAATGGTAAGATAGAGCTTGTACATAAATATCTAAAGGGTTTCCTTGAAGTTAAAAGCTGGCGGAGTCCTTGTGCTTGAGTGCAATAAAGTTGTCAAAATAATGCATGTTGTAGGTCTAATTCATCCAATGATTCATGAGCCTCTAAAGAAGTTGAGCCTCATAGCTAAGTGAAAATTGAAATAGACCCTTGATCATGGGCTTGCAAGATTTATCATGTGCTGACATGATATATTTTAGAGAAAGGATTACTTATAATTGCTTTCAAGTCTCTTATGTAAATAAATCAAGAAGATACTATGAGACCTATCCATTTTCAAGAAAGGAAGAAACACCATGCATGTGGTGCATCACCACCAAATCAATAGAGGCATGTTGTGCATTCATGCTAAATCAAGAGATCTCGAGGTTTGGCAACTTCCTAATATTACTATTGATCTCTTTAATATTACGGTCTAATGACCAAAATATCTCGATAAATATTCTAACCACTATGCTTGTAAAAAGTGAAATCATACCCCATCGTCTCTCTCCCATATGAATCAAAGGAATCTAGAGATATTTAATATCCCTTTTTGATATTTGAAGATACCCCTTTTGACATTGTTTACTATCCATTTAAAATTAGAACCTCGCTACCATTATATCAAGATAAATCAATTTCCTTTGAAATTGTTTCTTGTGATGGGCACAAATCTCATGCCATCATGAGACTCATGCTTGAACAATATATATACGAATAGAAATTAGTCATAGAGATTGGAATATAGTTGAACCCTCAAATTAGTTTCAAATAGGCATATTGATTGCCAAACAAGCCCTAAAAATCAACTGAGGCTAGCATATAGATGGAAAAGTCTCCTTTGTACTTACATTGTATAGTTTAAAGTAGTAAATACATCATTTTCATTCCACCACCTCTTTGATTGTATGCATTTGCTTGCAACTCCCATCCAAATAACCTTTAACCTAAGATAAATTCTAGGTTTAGTCTCTTCTTCAATTCAATATATCTCTAGCTATGTAGGCTATATGTAATTGTGTTTTTTAAAGCTTGATCAAATTCTAGCCTTGGTCTACATTTATTCATCACTTGTTAATTTATTTTTAGTGAAGCCAAGTTCTCACCCATTACACAAATAAACTATGCTTTTTATATCATTTCTAGAAGTAAAATAAATGTTTTGCGCTTTCCCTTCTATTGGATGGATAAATAATTAACTTTATTAGTTGATGCAAGAGCAGCTGAGCTCACAAATAATCCTACATTACCGAAAAATATATCTTCTTTTGTGTTTTCATGTTTTGCATTTTTGGTGTAGGTTGAAGGTTCAAGAGCATATTTTGGAGTATAGAAGGATAAAATATTAGTTTTAATCACGAGTTTGTTTTTATTTCAAAAATTGGAGGCAAACATGGCGTTTAATGTAATTTAAAAAGTATTCTATTGCATAATCTCAAGGTTTCAAAGGTTCAAGAGATTTATTGACATATTATAAATTGAAAATCATATTATTTACTAAATTTGAATGTCAATGAAAGTGCTCATAAGGCAAGTGACCTTTGGCAATCCATTCTTGTTTTATTCTTTCATTTCAGGTGCCTACAATGGAGGGAAAATAAAGTCTTTTTTTTGAGAATATACTTAATGACTTCAATTACCAAAGAAGAATGACTTGGTTTAGTATTTTTTTCATTTTCAAAAGGAGTCTAAACAACAATGTGTTTGGAATGATGAAGCAACATTAACAACAACGCATTTTGGAAGCAAAACTATGTTTTTTTTTTTGATTGGTAACATTTTTTTTGTATTGATATCATAAGAGGATTACATTATATAGCCAATATTCATGGTTGGCTACCACATTGCATACATATTTTTTCGCTACCCCAGACCACCTATACCTATAAGTTTTTCATTACAAAAGGAGGCCTTAACGCCTCACAGTGGAGATACAGATTTAACTTTCAAACAACCATACAAAAAAGACAAAAAAAAATACAGTCTCGGCTTCCTCCTGCTTCCCCAGCCCTTCTCGCCTATTCTTTGAACCATCTCGCTGCCTCTTCCTTCAAAAAGTTGGGAATGACATTATCTTTCTTCATTGCTCTGGGTACAGTGTGGCTGTTGCCCCGTGAGCTTCCTCCTTCATTCGTGCCCTCCATTTTCAGTACCTTCTTTCCAATTTGATGGTGTATTGGCTTCCCTGGTGCTGTAACGCTCTTGCGCGGGGCTGATTTCATGTAGCTCCTCCATTCACTCTTCCACACTTTCTCCTGGAGAAATGCGATGATTTTCTTCCAACCCTTGTCTACCCTTGGTAAATGGATGCCTTGTGGGTTTGAAGCTGACCAAATCACTAAAGGCTGCACTGAACTGTCCCCGCCTCCAATTAGCCTCCACAACTTGGGTCCCATCTCCAAACCTTTAGCCAGCACCGCCCTATCAACGATGTCTTCAAAGCCCAGCAACCATTGAGAGTCGACACTTTCCGCCACAACACTGCGAACCTCCTCCTTTGTCTCGCCTACCGATAGCTCCAGTGCTACAAAAAGGGAGGCCACGTCCAGGTTGGAGCGGCGCCTCCAATAGGAATCCAGGTATTCCACCCCGAACATCTGCTGCAGACCTTCCATGTATTCTCCATCTTCAAACATGAAGATATTCCTTAGTCGTCTTGGCATTACCTTCCCTTCATAGGCTTGCGTTTGGTTATCAGATTCCAATGCAAAATTGGCCTCCATATCCTCGCTGCACTCAATTCCACAGGTCTTGCTCTCAATCCCCTGTTTTAAAATAAAACTTTGCAAACAATCTGGAAGGCCCGCTGCAAGTTGTGTTTATTTATGAGTGCAATGAATCACATGCACTGACATGATGTGAGAGCCATCGGGTTAAAGCCGTTTGATTCTCCTTTGTACTTCTAATATGGTGATTTAAATGGGGTGTTTTTATCCTCTTTATTCAATTTCAAGACTCCTCATATCTTCAAATATTTCAAATTGGGGTCCCAATGCTGTATTCGCTCCCATGTTAGCCAACATATCAGCTACGTTATTTGCTTCTCGATATACATGGGTGACTTTGAAATCCTCAAAGTCACGTAACAAACATCGAATTTGCTTTATATATTTATCAAGGTGCCAAGCATCCATATTTCCTTTTGATATACCATTTATTATTATCTCCGAGTCACCTTCCAGATGGACTCTGCGAATACCCAATTTGATGCCTAAGACCAAAGCCTCACTGGTTTCTATACATTCAGCCACATTGTTTGTGTCGTCCGTCAGACGTTTTGCCTTGAAGGCCAGAATGTTGCCTTGACAGTCTCTCGCAACACATCCACATCTAGAGATCCCAGGGTTTCCCCGGGTTGCACCATCGAAGTTGATCTTCACCCATCCTTCCTCTGGTGTTTGCCAAACAACCGTTTTTCTTTTTCGAGTTGGATTATCCCTACAAGGCCCATTAGCAGGCTGGTATTTGATAGTTGGGAAGTTTCTTTGAATCTGTGAGTTATTCCTTGTGAATGTTGGATTCTTTCGATTTGTTGAGGAAGCTACTGAAACTGCTTCTACAATGGCACTCTCTACCCGCTGTCCAAAATGCGACCACTCCTCCTCTTTGTCATGGAATATCCTCCTATTCCTCTCTTTCCAAATCTCCCACAAGGTAATTGACGGTGTCACCTGCCAGACTGACTCAAACACCTGGTTGTTTCTATTTGTAGGCCATGCTTCCAGCCAACCCTTCAACGTCTCTGTTAGCAGGCTAGCCCAACCCAATTTTGTTTTAATCATGCTCCATGTCTTCTGTGCAAAATTGCACTATAGTAGCAAATGGTCCACATTTTCTTCCGCTTCCCTGCATAGAGGGCACCTAAAAGGTCCTTGAAAACCCATCTTCTTCAGTCGTTCCCCTATTAGAATTCTACCATTTCTTGCCAGCCATGTAAATGCTCCCGCCTTCGGTAAGCACACACTATCCCAACATAAGTTTTGTTCCCACACAACTTTATTATGAGTACCTTCCAGAATTTGGTATCCCAACTTCACTGTATACTTCCCACTCTTTCATCCACTCTAGATCAACTGATCGTTGGTGTTTGAAGAGATCAAATTTCTCTCCTTAAGAATCTGGTCAAGTTTAACTTTATCTTCTGCATTCAAGTTTATCATAGTGGTATCTTTCCACCTTCCTGGGAGGCCCCTGACCCAGTTCTCATTCATAATGTAGTCTCTCACCTTACAACCCCATTGCTGTTGTGTGGCTGCAATCAGATTATCTAAGGCTCCCACTTCATCCATCCTTTGCCCACCATCCCACGAGTCCCTCCATAAATCTGCCTTTGCTCCATCCCCAATTTTCCATGTTAAGTGGTTTGAAATTAGATGCCTACAACTCATCATGTAATTACAGATCACGGATCCTCTTGGGGGGTCTACCATAGTCAAAATGCGGTCATCCTCCCTACTGTCCAAATATTTTTCTCTGAGAATCTGCACCCACCTCTGGTCCCTAGCACTGAAGACCCACCACACCAATTTTGCCCCAAGGGCTACATTTAACAGTAATCAGTCTCTAATACCCGTGCCACCACCACCTCTCGGCATGCACGCTTTTGACCATGCCATCAATGGAATCTTATTCCCATCCTGTGAACCATTCCACAGGAACTTTCACATGCTCCTTTGGATTATTTGAATTTCCTTTTTTGGGATTTTGAAGCATGCCATGGTATATATCGACATTTCTGATATTACTACATGGAGCATAGTTATCCTACCCGCCGGCGTTAGCCACTGGCCTTTCCAGCTGTTCATCCTCTTGCTGCAGTCCTCTACCAATTTCTTCCATACAGGTCCTTTCCCAACACAACCAAATAATGGTGTGCCAAGGAACCTACTTGGAAGTATCCCAATTCTAACTCCAAAGGATCCTGCTATAACCCTTTGAGATCCCAATTCTATGTTAAAGAAATACATGTTAGATTTGTCCCAATTAATTGACTGCCTTGATGCCTTACTGTACTCATCCAGGATTTGTTTTATCACTCTTGCCTCTGTCATTGATGCCTCACCAAAGAGGCAAGTGTCATCCGTGAACTGTGAGTGTGTAGTGGCTTCAATCCCATTGGCTATCAAGATACCTTTCCAAGACCCCATGGCTCTCTTCTTTGCGATCGAACTTCCCAAGACTTCGGCCAGAATGATGAATAGAAATGGTGAAATGGGATCACCCTTCCTGATTCCTCTTTAAGTACATAAGAACCCCTGTGGGCTCCCATTCACCAGCACAGATGCTCTGAAGTCTGAGATCATACTATTAATCCACTTTAGCCAACCTTCCCCAAATCCAAATTTCCTCAAAACCTCTATCAAAAATCCTCTATCTACCCTATCATAGGCTTTACGCACATCCAATTTGAGCATCATTTTCCTATCTTTCCTCTTACCTACAGAATGAATTGCTTCATGTGCAATAATGATGCCATCAACTATGCTCATGTGGGGCGTGAACCCACTTTGCTCCAGGGAAATAATCCGCTCCAAGTGAGCTTTAAGCCTATTTGCAACAATCTTGGTAATAATTTTATAGATTGCGTTGCAAAGAGAAATGGGTCTAAACTCCTCATACCTGGAAGGATGTTCTTTCTTTTGGATGAGAGCCACCAAGGTATTGTTGAAATCTTTCAGAATAAAGCCCTCCCGCCTCGATTCTTCGATGACCATCAGTAGCTCTTCCTTCAGAAGGTCCCAGAATCTCTGGTAAAAGAAAGCTTGAAATCCGTCTGGTCCTGGCGCTTTGTCTCCACCTAAACCAAACACAACCGCTTTGAGTTCACTCATTTTGATCACACCCATAAGCACTCTGTTGTCTTCATCTGTTATTACATTTGGAATGACTCCTACAATCTTTTCTTGGGTCTCCTTCCTATCAATAGGTTCCTTTTGCCAGAGCTTCGGAAAAACTCCACTGCACCTTTATTAATACTATCCATATCTTCTACAAGGAATCCTTCTTGGTTTTCAATTGAAAGGATTCGATTGACACTCCACCTGACTTTCATCGAGCTATGGAATAATTTAGTGTTACGATCCCCCGCTTTTAACCAGCTTTCCCTGGATTTCTGCTTAAAAAAACTTCTTCTCTTTTTAAGACTTCCGAGTACTTCCCCATAAGATCTTGTTCAGTTTGAAATTTGACCTCATCCATTCCATGCTCTAGCACTTTATTGTTTAGAGCAGCCAAGTCTGCCTCTAGCCTGACCCTAACTTGAAAGATATTCCCAAAGTGGGCTTTATTCCACTCTTTAAGCTTTTGCTTTAAACGTCTCAGTTTTGCGAAAAACTAAAAGGCCTCATTGCCGTCCTCCACTGGCGCATTATTCCACCAATTAATTACTCTCTCCTAGAAACCATCCTCTCTAAAATACATCATTTCAAATTTAAAAGGGCACCTAATAGGGATTCCATCTTGCTGGACCACCAGGGAAACTGGGAAGTGGTCCGAGCCAGACAAACCCAGGATTCTTCCCTAAAAAACAACAGGCACAGTTTGCCAATCTCCAACCATGAAAATTTGGTCTAATCTCTCTGCAATGTGGGAGAATCCCTTCCTTCGGTTCATTCATGTGAAGTGGCCCCCCTTGGTCAGTACTTCCCAGAGCATATTCTCCTGTACAAACTACTAAAAGTCTGCTTGCATAGTGCCCAGGGAGCCCCCCCCTTTTTGTCCCCAAACTCAATGTAGCATTGAAATCTCCTATTATCAATCATACCTCATTCCCTAGTGTAGAAAGAAAGGTTGAAATCTCCCCCCAGACATCTTTCTTTTCAGCAGACTTAGTAGGTCCATATACATTAACCAATACTTTTCCAAATTTAATTGTCAATGAAGAAAAACGAAGGGCTTGCTAGTATCTTTTTTTAATTATTGGTTCACCTTTGAGTAACCTTGGGTTCCACATAATACCCAATCCACCAGACGCCCCTATTTATTCCACAAAGAACCCTGACCATCTCTGCTGTACACCTAAAACCTTTGCTGCTTCCTCAACTTCCATCTTTGTTTCCTGAATGCATACTACTTCCACTTTCGCTTGATTAAGAGCTCTCTTAATCAAGCGCCTATTGTCAGGGGCATTGCAGCCCCTGACGTTCCACGTAAGGAACTTCATGGCTTCCCAGGAGAGACTATGTCCCTCCCGAATCTCAATGGGGTTTGTCCCGGCATATTCCTTGCATCATCCAGCAATTGCTGATAAGTTTTCCTTCCTCTTTTCTTTTGTGATCCTTCCTGCTTGTTCTTCTCCTTGTTTTTTACCTTACTTGTGTTTGTTTGTGAAATAGTTCATGGTTCCAGGATTCCAATCCCATCTTTGGCCATTGGTGTCCCTTCCTCCATTAGCTCTTCTACCTCTGGAATCCCTCCTAGGAAGGGTATCATCATTGAAAAGGAGACGAGGGAGGGAAAGCTTCCTCCCTTTTATCCCCCTGACATAAATGTTGATTGGATAACATTGATTGCCATGGAATGTCCGTTCCCAATTTTCCTTCCCATCTGTCCTTGATCCCCTCACTCAGGTCCTCTACTCTCTCTTCCAGTGCTTCATTTAAATCCTCTTCCACTGCCGTGACCAAAATTTCTCTGATTGGAACCTCCATACCCAGGTTATTGAGATCCTTCATCATCCCCGGAGTCTCTTGTGTTTCCTTTTCATAGTCACCGCTTTCCACTTGGGAGAGTGTCTCATCCTCTGCTAGCTCTAAGTCCATACTCTTCTCTATATCTTTCTCCAAATAAATCTCCAAGTTTCCTATTTTTGATGGACCTGGGTCCCTTTGTTCTCCATATTCTTCCTCCCCCATTTTCTCTTTACCCTTGTTCCTCACCGCACATTCCTCCTGTGAGTGCTCCCAGGCTTTAAATTTTGTGCATTTTCTAATAGATTCTTCGACTTCTATCTCCTTCCACTAGTAGCCTTCAGCCGTTCTTATTTCTATTGTGTGTGGGAGTAAGGGGTAGGGTTTCCACATAATGTAGATTCTAGCATATTGGCTAAAGTCCTTCTGCTCTATTTCTTCATCTGCTTTGATAAACTGCCCTAGTTTATCCCCTATCAATTTGAAAATCTCTCGATTCTAGTATTTGTGAGGGAGGTTATACAACCTAATCTAGATAAGGACTTCTTCTACTTTAGCTTGTTTGGGATTGAAATTTGGTATCCAGTCTTTTATAAAAAAACCAACCCCATCCATCAGGAACGACCCATTAAACATTACTCTTGTTTTTTCCTGTTTCGATTCCATAATGATTAGGAAGAAGCCATTCATCAAGGTTTTGATCGCGGTTTTTGGCCCCCAAGTGTCTTCTACCCACTTCCTCATTTTAGCCAGAGCCAGCCATCCTCCACCCCATTTCATGAAAAAAGCCCTATTCCTTAGTAATGATACCGACGCTTTCCATTCTTCCGAATCTATTCGGATGTTGATCGCCTTATTATCCACCGTCGCCGGGTTCTCCTTTGTGAGTGAGCCATCATTCATCTGTCATCCCTCATCTCGTCCTTCCCACTTCCAACGAGCACCATTCACTCTACTTTTTGATGTTGACTGGTCTTTTCTTTGCCATGCAAAGGATACCGTACTGGTCTTGGTTCCTCCATCCCGATTTCCTTTCGGGTGCCCATTGCGGGGTCCTTGGTGATGTCAAGGTGGCCTCCATGGTAGCCGTACCCCTCTTTGCGCCCCCCTGTCAAGCTAAAACCATTGCCGGCCTCTATGATCACAAAACCCTAGGTTCCTCCTCCGCTCTGCCATAGCAAAACTATATTCTTATTGCACTCTTTTTGAAGGAATTTCAAAGGTCAAGTTGGGAAATGAAAGAGCAGATTTGGGTGCCTCAAAAGGGTTATAATACCTATAGGAAGAAACATTTAATCATGCTAATATAAAGAAATCAATATCAAGAAGGTTTGAGAAAAGAACTTGGGGGTTGCTCTAGAGGATTGTAGAAGGAAGACTGCAAGAAATCAACTTAGAAATATGAGAGGAATAAAAAAAGAGAAAAAGAGTTTTGAAAATGTGTTAGTGGTGATCGAGGTAGCCATGATAGCTATAGAATGGAATTAATAATCATTTTTGAAATGACATGTGAAGACAAGAAGGTTTGAAGATTTATAAACATAAAGTGCCTAGAAACTAAGTAAAATTTATGAACTTGATATTATGGTGAAATCCTCCATATATATAATTGTCCTTAAAGATTTTTGCAATAAAGATATGCTTGAAATTTTATTTCAAATGTGTTTATGTGGGTGCCACAATATGCAAAATTTGCAAGGATAGTTTGATAAGATCCCCAGGGGAACTTTGATTTCATCAATAGTGCATCCTCATTTAAAATTAACATATATTAGATTCTTATCTCTTTCATAGTAAGTTAATATTCAATAGAATATTAAGATAGAGGTGCCAACCTGGTGCAGAGGTTGATACGAGCTAGGAAAGCTACCTTGGATATTGTCATATGTGTATTTGGATTGCAAGGTGCGATATTTAGAAGTGTAATCCACCTGATCAACAATTTTCTTGCTCACTAAATAGAACACATTAAAGAGATCTCGTGCCAAGGATATATAGGTGCAATCTATAACAACAAAACAAGTGTTATAGATTTTCATATTTGGTCAATTTTGTAAAAAATAATGTTTATCTTTCTCTAGCTAGCCTAGTTGAATTTCTAATGATATATACAAGTGCAAAAGGAGGAATTGAGTCTAGACTTGGTGTGAATAATGTATGGATCAAATGTGAAGGCCGATTAATATGACTAAAGAAGATAAAAGGTTGAGGAAAACAAAGTTGACAAAATATATACAAAAGTTTATCAAGAGATTCTACACCTTTTTATCAAATTTTTATACTTCTTGGAAGATAGTACTTTCATTTGGTAGCTTGTGCAGGTCTGCATTTAGCACTAAGGTAGTGAGTTTTAGTTTGTAAAGTTATACATTAGGGAGCAATGCACACTTCCATGACAGTGTGCCTAAAATAAATATTCTAAGCATTTATTCATATAGTGAGAAGATGCTCACAATGGGTTTTCCATTTTAGGGTTTCTAAGTAAATTTGGTTTTTATGTGTATGTGTTCATTGCTATATCTTTCGCTAATGATTAGTTGGTTTAAAGATAATTGTTAAAGTTGTATACTAGAATAAGTTGAGTTTCACTGTGCATGTTGATTCACCCCCCCAGCTTCCAGAAGTGTTAAAAAATTGGTATCAAAATTGAGTTTGTCTTGAAGAAAGCTTAATAGCTCTAGGTAGATATAAGATGTAAAATAAACATGGTGTCAAAATACTAAAGTTTGATGGAACAAATTATACATATTGGAAGGAAAAGACAGAATCACATTTGGACTCTATATCGTTTGGATTTATGGAAGCTATAAAAAGACGCTACACACCTCTAACATCTGGTACTCCTACACTAGATGAAATCAAGACTCATGAGAATAATGCAAAGACTAGGAATGTTATTATTAATGGTTTGGGTGATTTGAAGTTTCCAAAAATTTTCAGATACAAGATTACATATGAAGTATGGGAAAAGTTTGATAGCATATACATGAAGAAGACAAGAAGATCAAGAAAACCGAAGTTGGTGAATTTGAATTATAAATTTGAGACCTTAAGAATGTTTAAGGATGAGAATGCTAAAGGGTACCTACACTCGGTGAATGAAATTGTAAATGTAATCAGAGGAATAGGCGGAACTATGGAATACAATGAAGTTTTATTGAAAGTGATGAAAACCATAACCAAAACCTACAAAAACTTGTTAATTGATATCTCACAAAGCAATGATATGGATAAATATAGTCTGGAAGAACTCTATGATGTAGTTACCACCTTTGATATTTTTGAATTTGAAGAAAGTAAATATGATTAGAAGGATGCTACATTCAAGGCCACTAAGAGGAATGAAGACGTATCTAATGAAAGCTATATAGATAATGAAGAAGCCACTTTTATAAGATAACTGAAGAAAGGATCCAAAAAGTATAAAGGCAAATTAACCTTTAAATGCTTCAATTGTGGCAGAACAAGACATTATGCTACTAAATTCCCTTTAGGAAGATTATAGATTGTCTGATGAAGAAAAAGAAAATGATAAAAAGTGTGATAGAAGTACTAGATCAGATGACAAAAAGAAGAGTTTTGTTTAATGGAGATTCATTTATCAGAAGATAAGGCCAAAAATGACTCAAATGATGAAGTACTATTCTTGGTCACTAAGGATGATGATAATAATAGATGTAGAAGAAATGCTAAAAAGTTTGGAATGGAGGACTAAACTAGTTGAAACCCCCATGACCACTGGTTGTCACTTGGGAAAAGATGATGAATATTTGAGAGTTGATAAGAATATTTATAGATCTATGATAGGAAGCCTATTATATTTGACAACCTCAAGACTAGATATCATAGACATAGTCTATTTGGTATCCAGATATCAAGAAAATCCCAAATAGTATCATGAGATGGCTGACAGGTTTCCATGAAAGATGATTAGTAAGTGTAGACAACTCAATATACTATCCTATGGTTTTGTCCCAGGGAGACAAATCTTGGATTCCATCATTTTTTCCCATGAAAATATTCACTCTTTGGAAGAAACAAAAAGCAATGTTTCCTTATGAAGATGGATCTGTCCAAAGCGTATGACAGGGTGGATTGGTAGTTCTTACAAAAAATTCTCTAGTCTTTTGGTTTCTATACTGGGGTCATTAAACTCATTATGAAATTGGTGACTACTGTTTCCTCTTCAGTCATTGCTAATGGAGGTTCTTCCAAGTTCTTTAAACCTACTAGAGGCCTCAGGCAAGGTGACCCAATTTCACCCATTCTGTTTCCTATCCTTGTGGAATGCTTAGGGAGGTACATTATAAAAACTTGTGGGAGAAGGCCATATCACTGGTCTCCAGCCCTCCTCCGCTAGTACTACCTGCTCCCATGAGAAATTTGTGGATGATACTCTCATTATGGGAGAAAAAATGATCAAAGAGGCTAGAAATATGAAGAGAGTTCTCACATCTTATACCTCTGCGACGAGTCAACTCATTAACTGGTCTAAAAGCTCTATATTTTTCATCAATGCCCATGAAGAAAGACAAAGAAAAATATCAATAATTTTAGGGTGCACTATTGGTACTCTTCCTTCCTCTTACTTGGGATTATCCCTTTGCACCAAACCTCCAGATAGCTTATGGAATTCCATCATTGAAAAATTCAATAATAATCTTGTTGGATGGAAAGGGGCCCTCTTAAGTAATCCCGGGAAAGTTCAGCTCCCTAAATCAAATCTTCAAAATCTCCCAGTGTATGCTCTGAGCCCTTTCAAGATACCCCAAAATTTTTCTACTATTATTGAACGGATTCATAAAATATTCCTATGGTCTGGAGTGGAAGAAAAGAAAAGATTTAGCCTGGTGGCTTGGGATAATGTTTGCAAACCCAAATGCCATGGAGGACTTGGATTGATAGCAATTAAAAATCTTAACAAAGCTCTTCTAGCTAAACAACTATGGAGAATCTATGGGAACCAAAAAATATGGAATGGTATTATAAAAAAAAAAATCTCTTTAACTACAATACTTTGGAGGATTTCATCATTGATGGTGAGAACTGTTAGAGTAATAGTCTATCGGGGTTATTAATTTAAATCATTATGATCTAATTAGTAACTTCCCTATTCACTCTAGTTTGCTTTAGCTAACCTTAGGCAGTTTCTATTTCTGTTAGTTTCCCTTTTA
>MU225433.1:90015-135953 GCA_018584345.1 Thuja plicata
GCAGTTTCTATTTCTGTTAGTTTCCCTTTTAGGGTTTCGGTATTCCTTTATAAGGAATCACCTCTTTGTATTTCGTTAAGGAGATTGTATTATTTTAATCATTGTTAATAGAAGCTTATTTCTGTCATAATGCTTTTTCAGTCTCTGGCCTATCGGCCGCCCTAACTTTCTCTTTCTGTCTTCATTCTGTTTGTAATAGCTATGCATGCAGGTGTTCTTGGGTAGATTGATATTCATCAATCTTAACAACAATACTTTGGAGGATTTCATCATTGATGGTGAGAACCTCAATGGATCTAACATATGGAACATGGATAACTTTAAGAAATCCCCTCCTAGGAAAAAGTGTAAAATCCTAGCGAATTGTACATTAATTTAGGGGAAATTTTTTCTTGATGACGACGAATTGTTTTTCCAAATTAGGAAAATAATATAAAGGCGAAGGTGAATTTTTCCCCGCCGAATGAAAATTCCATAAAATCCTGGCGAATTATACATTAATGTAGGAGAAACTATATAATATATAAGGTGAATAATTTTCTTTCGAAGGGAAAAACAAATATTTGTACTGGCGATTTTTATGTGCCGTTTGAAAATATATTTATTTTATTGGCTAATCTATCGTTAATTATGGGAAAAATAAATATTTTATTTGGCAATTTTCAAAAGATGGGACTCATCAATGCGTCATGTGGGCCAACACCAACTAATAACTTATTTTGAAGATTAAACACATTGGTATCGATAAGCACAAAAATTTACATCGATACACAATCTAACAGTAACATCCATCATTTTATAATGTTAAATGTCTTATTTGAGACTGTTTGATTATCCTAGATCAATGGATGAATTTTAATTTTGGCCCAATTTCTTGACGGAAACAAAGTTCTGCAAGAAGTCACTGGAATAATGACACGTAACATTGTAATTAATGCAATATCACATCCAACAAATATCGCCTTTATTTGTTACAAATATAACTGATCACACATGGACACAACCTAATTAGTAATATCCATTGTTTTATATTGTTAAATGTATTATTTGAGACCATTTGATCATCCTAGATCAATGGCTAAAATTTAATTTTGGGCCAAATTTATGAAGGAAACAAAGTTCTACAAGAATTCACCAGAATGATGACACGTATCAAGCCTTAAAAAGTGCACAGTAACCATGATCATTGATCACTACTGGTTATTTGTTTACATAGACGGTGGATAATGCAACTAGAACTTATAACTCGTAACTCGAAAAGAAATAAATGCCTTTTCAGTGACATTTTTTAACTGCCATCTTTAACTGTCAATAGTTCGCATGCATTTATGGGAAAGATTTACATGTAGATATGAAAGATTAAGGACAATAGATTTAAATCTCTCACACGCATAATACATTGATGGAAAATGAATTAAATAGGATTAAAGAAAGAATAATTATTAATTTCTAAGTATCCGTGATCACTACTATCAATCAAGGGGTCGGGGCTATTTATAGACAATCTGGCTTCTTTCTTCTTCATTTTTATTTTGGTAGATTAAGAGTCAGAGTTGCCGGTGGTAGAAATTTTGCCTCTGGTTTTTTACGGTTTAGGTTTTTATGTCTTTAGGCTTTCAAGAATTAAAGATGGACACACCAATTCGTTTGAGATGCACATCCCCATATGACCAGAGGTCCTTTTTGGGCAATGTCTCAGAAGAAATCCTCACTTCCGTTTGTAGGGAGGTTGGTGGAGACGCTTTTATAAATTTTGCTGTGTTGATGTTATTGGGTCGAGAGTTCCTTGAGAATGTTGACAAATACCACGTCTACACAGACATTACGTCCCAGTTTTTTGCGTCTCTCCTCGACCTCGAAGGACATAAGGTGGATATGCTGATGCTGTTGAGGAAGGTTTTTAAAGAGAAATTCCTGAAGGACGATGTCAATGTTGCTATTTTTGTAGAATTAGGGGTGGGGATCCCTTGGCTAAGAGATATACCCAAGCAGTTGGAGACGGGAAGAAATGTGGCCAGACAACCCTTTCTATTGAACCTCAATGACGAGCAACTAACGCGACACAGGAAATGGGCACGACTTGGGAGGGATTTTCTCTGGAAATTATTTTACCTTAATGAATTCGACAAGTCAGACTACTCAATAGTCTGAAACTTCACTATCGATCAAATATAGAGATATCATAATGTTTTTATACTAATCCTTATTTGGAAAATTTGGTGGGAGGTATTAGGTATACAAATATTTGATGAAGCCCACATAATTATAACACGTCTTTTGTTATTTTTGAGGTGATTATGGGTCGTCTAATACCTTCGGATGATTAATAAAGTTGGAAAAATTACGTCGGTTAGAGACACGCGTTCGTAAAATGCCAGGCAAATTTGGGGCCGCCTATAAATATATATGTATAAAATGATTGGCTAATATAGGCCATCAATTTGGGCTCGCTTAGAAATTATAGGTGAATGTTTTAAATTTACAGGGACCAAAATTTATATTCCATTGGAAATAATGTGTAAGAAATGGAAAAATTAAATAAACCAATGGGCGATGGGCCCGGGCTTTGGACCCAATATTAATAAATGTCGGGTGATAGGTTCAATTTAATATGTGAAAAATATTTTCCAATTCAGGGGTCGCCAACATGTGACATTCGCCAAATGGCGAATAATCGCCACTAAAGTTTTTGCTGATATGGAATAGTATCAACTCTTCTAAAGACCTCATTATTAAAGGAAAATATGGAAGCTGGGGGATGGTAGGAGAATTGACTTCTCGGATGATTTATGGATCTAAAAGGACTCTATATCAAGAAACCAAGATTGGAAAGAAGCTATTGATCATTGTAAAGAAACTATTGGGGTAAAAGTGAAAGATTACTGGCAAGGTAAAAAATGGAGGAATCTTGGAGACAGACAAAAGATTCATATCCATCCAGCATGATATGCAAAGCTGGTTTATTCAGAATAACCACCAGGACAAAATCATTTGGGCCCCTAAGCCTGATGGTAATTATACCATGGCCTCAACTTGTGATCTTATTTCAAAAAGGGAGGAAAGATATTTTTGTTCGCAAGTTTGGTATAAATTTCTTAACCCCAAAATCAACTTATTTTTTTTGGATCTTAGCTCAGAATAAACCTCTAACCCTTGATAACCTTAGTAAAAGGGGTTTTAATCTCCCGAATAGATGTTTTCTATGTATGGAAGAGGTTGAATCCTGTGATCATATTATGATACATTTCTCCTTTACCCGTAGGGTTTGGGAACTAATCCTTAAAAAATGGAGTCTTTGCTAATTTTTTCCTCTTCTTTGGTAGGAATTTGTCAAGCAATGATGCTGCCCTCTTTCGGACAATTTGGCTAAAGAATTCTGGAAGCTTCTGATTTGTCATTTTTGCTAGCGTATCTGGAAGGAAAGATATAACAAAGTGTTCAGGAAAAAGTACTCTAAACCCGAAGTGGTTAGCAATCTCATTAGCAGAGGGTTGGAGGAAAATTTTAATTCTTCTATCAATAACAATTCTTCCAATATCTCCCCTCAAATCTCCTAGGAGAACATAAGAACGTAACACTTTTGTACCCCATCCTCTAACTCTCTTCATCCGAGAACACTTGGGACTTGGACTTCCCCTTCTTTTGACTGGGTTAAAGCTAATTTTGATGGTGCGACTAAGGGAAACCTGAGAGCGGCTGGTGGAGGTGGAATAATAAAAAATTGGATGAGAATTTGCATTGGTGCGGTGGCGGTCCCTCTAGGGGTTCAATCCAATCATAGAGCTGAAGCAATGACTACTCTCAATACTATGATGCTGGCAGATGAGCCAGGATGTAAAAAAGTTTGGCTGGAAGGAGATTCTCTTAATATTGTTAATAACATAAAAGGCACAAGAAAATCATCTTGGTCTGTCGAACACATCATTGATAAAATAAATCAAATTGCTTCAAAATTTGAGTCTTTCCATGTAACCCACAACTTCTGTGAAACTAACCATGCTGCATATAGTTTGGCTAATCTTGGGGTTAGAAGTGATATCAGTTGTAAGTGGCACATATTAACTAAGATTAATGACAAGATCGACTTAATTATTAATCATGACGTAATCAATCAAAAGGAGGGAATTATTAGTAGTAATGATCACAATGCATGAATTAAAATTTAATTTATGTACTTTCAAGGTGATGTTGGGATTAATGGGAAGTAGTACTGAGAGGGGAGGGGTGAATCAGTACCTCTAAAACTTTTAACACTTTTCACCTTTGATCATTAGTAATCATTCTTTACTGTATTACTGACCCTTTCTGATGTTCTTCTTATGCATGTAATATTAATTCATAATCTTTAATTGTTTGCAACATTCATAGAAACATTCATGAAAGTAATAAACACACAACACAAGATATGATATCACAGAAAACTCCTGTTAGGAAGTAAAAACTACGGTGGGGATGGCACCCACAAAAATTCACTATCTGCAGAATGGAAGGGAGCTGGTAAAGGCTTACAATTAATCACTTTTGATGATCTACCCTGCTAGGAGTATTAAAGTGGATACTTGTTAAGATCTACTCTGTTAAGAGCTTTTAGCAACACTAATGAAGTGTGCACTCGGTCAAGAGATTTACAATAGGACTGTTAGGTCCACCTTTCTTGAAAGGATTTCTTAAGTGTACTATACTTGTTAGAATGAGTACAATATGTTTGACCTGACTGTATGCAATCTATAATTTTTGATCACAGATCCATTAAAGCTCTCAAAATATGAATATCACCTATAGTGATTGATTAATACCTTTTCCTATTCATCGGTAGCCTGTGTTCTTGTTCTTGAAACTGAATTGATCCATTTATGTTCTTCTGCATGAATTCTCTTGTCTGATCCTTAGATGCTCTCAGTGGCTACAATCATCATCGAACAACATGTTCACAATAGATTAAGCATCTTATTTATACAAGTATTTGACCTATTCTAGAATAATGCATTACAAAGTTAACTCTAGATCCAAGGTATACAACTTGACCTTGATCTTTAAGTTTGCATGTTTTAAAATAGTTAAATTGATTAAAATAATAATAATTACATTTCTTCCTCCACACATAATGGATTTAAAAACAAAACAAGAAGATAAATATACAACTTCAGTGTTTTATCTGACGTGGAAAGTCAGATCCACTTTTTTTGGGATGTAACTGACTATTGGTTCTTGGTCGTCGGGTTGAACTAAAAGTCTGTCGGCATTCCTTCATTAAATTGATCATCGAGTTCCCTTCATCTATCATGTTCCTCTCTTTTCTATTTTTTTGGGTTGCACTGTTGTTACTCGTCGGGTTCCTTTATCCTTTTTGTCATCGAGTAACACTGAATAGTGTTTGTTGGGATACTTTGTACTTGGCAGTATCGGGTAATCTTAGCGTCGGGTAGTGCTGTGCCCTGTCTATTGGTGTAGTGCAAACCAATGGTGTAGATCATGTTTTTCTTGTATATACTAATGGAAAAATTTAATGTCTTCAAGCTCCCCCTTTGACATTAGTATAAAAAACTGATATGTACATAATACTAAAGTGTTTAGTATGTACACCATGTATATATCTTTGTCATTATATGACTCCCCTAACTGTATGCATTGGTATAATATAAGTATATGTACATGTATACTTGCCTCTGTACTGTACATTCCCTATTCTTTTCTCTTTCAATTGTTTGACTGTACACATCATTTCCCCCTTTATACTAACTAAACCGTATGTACATATCACTTCCCCCTTTATTTGATACTCATGACAAAAATGTACAACTTATAAGATGCCAAAAATGTGACAAAAATGTGTAACTTACATTGTGTCAATAATATGTGAGTGGGTGTTCTTGATATCTTCGAGCAATTTCTCCCATTTTTCTTTCAGTAGTTCTAGTGCCATGTGCTCTAGCTCTAGCCGTGCATGCATATCATAAATGCTGTCTAGGACCTACATTTCTGGGGTGGAAATTAGTGCTCTTGCCTCTATCATATGTTTCTATAGTAGTGAGAGTGTCGGTAAGAGTTGTGCTTGAAGCTCATTTACCTCATCTTTGAACTTTTCTCTGCAATCTGTATGTCTTGTCTCAATTTCCGTGCTTGCTTGAGCTGCTCATTGTGCAATTTTATTGCCTCTTCACTATTTGTGAAACTTTGTGCACTTGTCTGAAGATCAACATCTACCTATGCTATCTCGTGGGTATACTCCTTCGTGAGTTGATCTAGCGTGTATAACTTCTGTATCAAGGTTATAGATTCTGAGATTATTGGATATGTTATTCTAACCAATTTGGAAAGCTTTACCTTTTGCAATGCCACTTCTTGGCTTATCTTTTCTACTAATTTGAACTCATATTTCTGTTCAAGTCTTTCTTCCATGACCTTCTTAGCATCTATGTTCTGATATGTGATTGCATCTGTGAGAACCACTAATTGATCAAGCATTGGGGCTATTTGATCAACATCTACATCTGGTACAATTTTTTGAAGTATGCCTCATGCTATTTCAAGTGCCTTAGCTTCCTTTGTGGCTGTTGAGCATTGTTTTGACACAAGCCAACTTGCTAGGATATCGAGATTCTATTTCCTCTCTTGAAAGAATAACAAAGTTATTCCCAAGGTTCTCCGGGGTCAGGTCACAACCTGCTTGGTTACTCAGTTGAAGATAAATGTGATTTGTTCATGAGGAGGCCTTTGTTGGTACATTCAAGATATCAAACTGCAAACACTTTAGTTTTTCTTTTGGTATTTTCCATTTAACAAATATGGGTGTTTGTAAATAAAATGCAATTTTGTAATTTTCAAGGTGTTCAGAATTTAAAGACAAAATTTAAAGAGAGGATAGAGTAAAAAGGAATAAGAAAATGATTGAAATAAAGTCCTATGGACATAAACTGTTTGTAAACCCTTCCTTGCGAATTGAATGATGGGAGAGATTTGGAGTAAACCCATGAAGCATGAATCAGACCCAGTCACAATTCACTACCCCACAGATGCAAGCATTTTGGAGATAAGACATCTTCACTCGTGCGAGATTTTCAAAATTGATCAAATCATGAAGCCACCAAGATGTGCGCACCCACAAGACAGATTTATCGTTAAGCCCAAAGATGATCTCTTCCACGCATTCGTCACAACAAGGTAAGGTCAAAAACAACAAACTCCAACTAAAAGAAACGCGAATTTGAAACACAATAAACAAGAGACTCTCTGAAAATAATGAATAATGCAAGGATACATTCAATAAACTCGCATAGGTAGCAACAATTCACACACCATGAAGGAAGCACCAATTGTATGTCTTTATTATTTTAAGAATCTAACCCTTTACATTGCTTTTGTGATTACAATATATAGACTTTGACCCACAACTCTGAATTCTAAATTTAGGGCATCAACGAGAAAAAATAATTTAAACTAAAACTTTACTGGAAGGGAAACTATTCTTAACTGACACTAGATAACTTGCATTGAATCTATGAACCCATTTACAATCAGTTTGCCCATGCCAGGAGGGTCAAAATTGCCAAGAAGAAAGAGAAAAGAAGGGGTTTCTTCAGAAAACTCAGAGTCTTCTTCCTATTTCTGGAAGTATTTCTCAGAATCTTCATCTAGAAGCTCATTTGACGGTGGAGACTGATAGGGAACCCTTAGTCCTTTCAAAATGAACTCAAGCTGACCATCAATTAAATCTAGAGTTCAACTGGTGTGAAAAAATATGATCTCACTGGAAACACCCAATTTTTTGAACCTCGCCCTCAACTCTGAAACTTTTCTAGTGTCAAAATATCTTAAGTGTTTAACATTGAATCTTGGTCTAGAGTTTGGACTTTTCGGAGGCTGAAATGACCAAAATATCTAGAAGGGCAAATGGCCGAAAATCTGTCTAGGCCGAAAGGCCAAAAATATGATGGGGCTGAAAGGCCAAAAATCCTGGAAGATCGAAGGGCTGAAAACTCAGAGGGCCAAAAGGCTGAGTCGTCTGATGGGGCTGAAAGGCCAAAAATTCTGAAACCATCCTTAGAAAATTCTTCAAAACTGTTCTATGACCCAAAGGGTTAATTTGGGAATACTTCAGGGTATGCAGCCCGGAGCCTTTGTATGATCTCTTGGACTTCTTCATAGTTTATCTCCTTCCTTTTAGCCCTGTTAACTTTCCGTTCTTGGTTCTTCTTGAAGGCTGTTAGTTCGAAAGTGAAGAATTGAATCTCTTCTACATGATTGGCCATCTTCATCGTCTCTTCTTTTGAATAAAACAATTTTTGCAGGGCCTCCTTGGTCCCTGTACCTGATATGATGTCCCTGAATTGTTGGAGCACTTCTTTGGATGGCCGTAAGACATGTTTATCTTCACCTCGGTATAGATCAAGGCTGATCCTTGTAAAGAAGATATCTATTTCTTCCACCCATTCCAGGACCTCTTTCTATTTATCCAATATGGAAGCATGTCATTTCTCATAAATGTTAACTATCTTGGTTATGCGCTTGATCCAAGCCTGAAATTTGTCTAGCTCTTCACCTTCAAATATCTTGACCAAGATTTGGAAGCGTTGTTTTATAATAATCTGTAAATCCTGGAGAGTGGCTCTCCATTTTCTTGTCTTAGATTCCAGGCCACCTTCCCTTGTCATCAAATCTATCAAATTTGTAGCCTCTACCAGAATAACCCTATAAGGTCTGAATATTTTCTTGATGGCCTCTTCCCTGCATTGTTCCAAATCCACCTTCCAATCTATACTTGCTTTGATGAAGGAGGGGGTTAGACCTATTGGTAAGTCAGGGGCATTTCTTTTATCCAATACTGCCTGTAGTGAGGCCTCTAGGTATTTGGGGTGATGGGACCAACTATTTTGTGGATGAACCTCTTCAAGGTTTCATTCTGCTCAGTCAAACCTTTTATGGTCTCTTCATCTTTACTCATGAAACCTAGAGCATGTTTCAGCCCCAAGGCTGCTAGTGTTTTCCTCCCCTCCCTGGTAGGTTCCCCCAAATCTACCTCCTTAAATGTTTAGTCTTCTAAAGTAGTATGGGCTTGAGAGGTGCTGGTGGATATGACTACAACCTATGCCTTCCAGCGTCCCCTTGTGTCTTGGGTGACATATGACATTGTCTGTGCTGGTAATATGACCTTTGTCTGCTGAAATACTTTCCCCAAGGATGCTATGTCTATATTTTCCTTTTCATCATCATCGATGTAAGTTCTCTTCCTTAACTATATTTCTCTAGTAAACCATGTAGGTTTACTAGAGGCGATGACTGGCTCATACAGGGTAACTTGCAAGACTGTATCCAAACTTTGTGACTCAGGAATCATCTCATGATCTAGCCTTTTCCCCTTTTCCTCCCTTTGCCTCTCTTCATTCCCCTCCTCTTGGTGTTCTTCCCCTTTTCTCCCTTTCATCCTCTGCCCTGCTCTTTTATTCTCCTGCCTCATCTTGTTTTTCTTGGCCTCTATTTTCATCACTTGAGGAGCTAGCTAACACTTCTATATTGAGACCGGTCATGACCTTCAGTGTGGTTTCAAAAGGAAACACAGACTCTAGGTTTATTGACCCTCCAAGAGCTGGGATGTGGCAGAGGAAAGGAATCAATAATGGTGGAGTAGGTGTTGGGAGATTTAGAATTGGAGGTAGAAGAGTGGTTGGTGGATTTATGAGGAATGGTGGGGGAGCTGGAATAGAAGGTGGGGCAGTAGTTGGTGGAGTAGGAACATGATGGGGAATTATGATAGGAATGGCTCCTATGGTGGGTTCTTTTATAGACACGTCTTTGGCGAGTGCAGATTCCAGATTCCTGAGCCCGTGATCCATTTTGGAGCTCTTTCCCATAACTCAGGGTTTGGGTTAGTGAATTGAGTGGGAGGTGGAGTTAAGCTTACCTATGGTTGGAAGAGAGAAGGACCACCTTCCTTGTATCTATTCGTATACCACAGTGTATCATGACATTGGTCTGAGAAACCTTCTAGACCTTCAAAGTTTGATATTTGGAACTCATCCGATCCAAGAACATCTAAGGGGTTATCTTGCTCTTTAGGGTCTTCTTGCTGCTTCCGACTAGTTTCCTTTTCTCTCCTTTTGTGAGATCTTTTTCTTTTGACTAGAGGGACATCTTCCTCTTCTTATTCTTGCAATTCTTCTTGCATGGTCTCCAATTGCGGGGACAAAGAAGCTTTCTTTCTCTTGTATATCTTCTTGCTCTTTCCCGTGGAGGGAAAAGATTGTCCCGAAGTGGAGGGTCCTTCATCTAATGCAACCTATGCTGGGACCTTGGGGGAATCTATCTATCTAGTCATCCTTATCTTGGGAGCCTTGGGCCTTTGGTTTGACCCATATTCCACCACACATTCATGGCCATACACCATGCTTGGCTTTTGCGGTGACACTTTCTTGTATTTTGGCGCTGTGTTTTTCTCCCCGCGTTGTTTATCCATTTGTTTGGGTGGATACATCAATGTCTTCACATGTATTGGGCTCATCTTGTAGGGCCTCTTGATCCACTCCTCTGTCATTCTCATCACATGCCTTGCCCAAAAATCAATGTCATCATTTTCATCTTTGTCAACCTCTACGTTCATGATGGGTCTCTCATATATCTTATCATTGGTGTAAATCACCTCCAATACCTCATCTGAATCATACTCCTAAAATTTAGGGGGAATAAGGGTCTTTATGAATTACTTTTCTAGGGTAAGGGTCATCCTATAGTAATCCCAGAGCTTGATCTCATGGTCATCCATACAGTTCATCCAGTGATCCTCCACGTGTGGTTCATGAATGTAGAATTTGCCAATAATGTGGTTGTAAGTGCTTATAGGATCAAAGCGAGGCCGCACTGTTTTGTAAAGTTGCAAGGGGCAGTCATCCCATTCAAAGGCCATGGACTTGCAGATCTTCATATCTTGTAGGGTATATGGTCCAATTAAATGGGAAAATCCCAACAATGCTTCTTCTTGTGCTTTATATGCTCGTACGCATCAGTGAGTTGTCAGGCCATCTCCAAAATGATTATCCAGTCGGATGGGTATGTGGGTAGTTTCTTTTGCTGTATCATTGATCCTGTTATCTTGATATAGGTGAAGGTCCTAAAATAAATGTAATAGGCCCCTATGGCCCTTATCTTAGTGGCCGCCTCCTCTAAAATTATTTTTTCAAAGTCACCTTCGATGGACCTGATGATTGCGAAGATGAAAGTGTCATTGACTATCCTGTAATCTGGGCTATCCTCTGACATTTTCGCCCTCTTTTGTAGTTGGGGGTATACAATGTAAGGCCATGCGTTGGGATCATTTAGGTTTCCCCTCTTGGTGAGTCCTAGGTAATCCTCCTAGGCTTCTAATAAGTATACCACATAAGTGCTCATGTAGAACTTGGGGTTATGTTTTACTTCCCTGAGCTATTCGTCCAACTTGTCACTAATGATGGTTCCCTAATCAAACCTAGACCTGCGGCCCTTGAGTCTTTGAATCAGGAGAATCATCCAATTCTCTAGTTGGGAGGATTGTGGTAACCCATATACTCATCTCAACATGGTTATGGCTGCTTTGATGTCATCCTTCATGTATCCCCTCCTTAGGTCTATCTTGTCCAGCTTATTCTTTGGGAGAGGTTGTTCAAGGTAATTGTCATTGACTATCTCGTATGCTTCATCACCTTTATTCCTGAACCATAGATTCCCCTTTTCTATGAAGAAGTAATAGAAATTGTCTATGCCTTTGTGAAGATGGAATACATCCTCCACGACGTCTGGCCTGATATCTAGTATTACTTGGCCCTCTGTGTTTTGAACCACCCTTTTGTCTAAATCATAGCAATTTTCTAAGGTCATGATCAACATAGGTGAGGTCACAGCCACTGGGTGGCCTGTTGCATTGACAAGTCCTGCTAATACAAATGAAGTACAATCCTCTGACCTTCCTTGTGGCTGGGCACACCTCATCAGGAATTGATCCCAATTTACATTCTCGATATCAGTATCGGTGATCTCACTATGCTTGTTGCTGATCTTTGAAGGGGGAGTGTTCCCCTTGTATTGGTACTTTATGGGCGAAGTAATATTTTTCTCAGTCATTCCTGTGGTAGAACATGCAAGTATCAGTATCTTATTTGAGGAAAAAACTAAAAGAAATTTGATTAAACTAAGAAAATAGAGCGAAAATGCCAAAGTCACCAAGAATGCAGGTTTTCACACTTTTGGGGTTTTGGACACCAAAGAAAGTTTAGGGGGCCGAAAAGGCCTAAAGTGCGAAAACAAAGTCATCATTCTCGGTGAGATATTTTAGACCTTTCGACCTCTAAAATTCTAAAGGTTTTGCGGATGCCGAAAGTGCGAAGTCCCAAAATCTAAAGCCAAAACTTGGAGACTTGGACTTGTTGGGATTTTGGGCCTTTTGGGGGTCCAAAATTCTAAAAGCCTGAGTCCCCAAAACAACGACGAGGGAAAGATATTTTGAGGATTCGGTCCTGTCGGTGTTTTGGACATTTTGGCAGTCTGAAACACTAAAAGGGCCGAATCTCTGACACCAAGAAAGACGACCACGACTTAGTTTTTGGCCTTTTAGAGGCTGAGAACCTGCGACAAAGGTTGCGACCCAAAACCATTACCCTAAAAAAAAAACCCAGTGGGAAAAGCTTGACCTGACAAGGACATACCTCTTCGCAAAAAAAATGAAGGCTCCCATAGGCCCCCTTAGAGACTAGGGGAGAAGAACACCCAAAATGCCCTAGGCCGGACTAGCACTAGGATGGGAAAACACTCTAAAACCTAAAAGAAAACCAATAAAAAGAAAATGAGAGGCAATCGAACAAGACTTACCTTGGAGGGGAAAAAGTGAGGAGGAAGGCATAGCAAAGCGAGAGGCGAGAGCATGCGGTCAAGTTTTCTGGCCAAGGGCGAAGACACTGAAGCTGTGAGCTCTCAAGAAAAATTAGAATCAAGGGTGCAAAGTGTTTTCAAAATAGGGCCTTCGTAAATTATAGCCATGGGCCATGATGTCAGCACTTTTGGTGTTCGAAACACCAAAATTTTGGAGGTAAACACCTTTAGACTTTTCAGTGTTTTTGGATGTCAAAAACACTGAAGGAATGAACTTTCGGCCTTTCGGTCATTGCAGTGTTTCAGAGCACCAGGGTCCCTAAAATGCCGAAAGGGCTGAAAGGCCAAAAAAGGGTTTCTTCTTATGATCATGCTGACACCTACTCTTCTGAAGCTGACTGAGTGAGGACTCAATGGGGAAAACTAGACCAAAAAAAACATAAAGAAAAAAAAGGAGGGTCCCCATGGTCAGAGGACCGGAGAAATGGGGTGTGTGTTGTTGACCCACAAAAAAATAGCTTGACAAAGGAGGAATGACCAAGGAATTTCTCTATCATCATTACTCTTCCAGGTTGTAACTTCATAGAAGAACAAGGCCAATAGGTGTTGGTGTCGATCAATATTTCAATGAATTTCAATCCAAGGTTTTACGCCAGTTCCCAGTGTGTGTTCATGTGTTTTCATTCCTTGACCCTTGATTGTGGTAACCAGAACATTTGTCAGTTGCTCCCAACCTTTTCCAAGTAGACTAGGGCTTCCCGGAAAGAGCTTTACTGCTAGTTAGGCATTCATAGCCCTGACAAAGTTTTCCCCAAATCCTAAGTATAACCTTGCTCTACTACCAGTCGGGTGTTCATAGCCCTGGTAGAGGTTTCCATAGTTTCCCAAGTCTGTCTTGTCTGCTAGGATTTGGCTTTCTTTCTCTTGAGAGTTCTATCTTTGGACAGTCAATTTATTCCTTCATTGTATTCCTGAAATATGTTAAGCCTCTAGATGTTTGCGTTCTCTGTGTGTTCAGGTCCCATAACAATGGAATTTTTTCTTTTTGTATTTTATCTGATCTGGGCAATGATTAGGCTGTGCCACCTAGATTTCACACTTGTGGCCTCTTTGGGACACTTTTCTTTTCATGTGCTTCTTTTCTTCTCTCTTGAACTATTCTTTGCTTTTGCCACCGCCTTTGCATTCATTTCAGACCCGGGTTCTGGGACTGGTGGGTACCCAAATCCACACACTAATGTTGGTCATAACTATCAAACACTCAAGGAACCATTGCTCTCGAGTGTTTCCTTTTTGTGTATTTCATGATTTAGGACAACCGAGCTTTGAGCTTCTTCTTGTCGATCACTAATAGCTATCATCACCCTGCCCCTTTTGACAATGTTCTTTGATTTGTACATTCCTTTTGAGAATTGACTAAGAAATACCCCCTTGATCTGAATTGCAGACTACCTTGGAATGGATCCAGGAACACACTAACCCAAAAATAACACACGAGCCCTAACAAAAGAAAAATGGAAGAAGGACTGACGGTGAGGGTGACAAAGAAACAAAAAGAAAAGAAAGGAAAGAACTGAAAAAGGGGACTATGGTACAAGGGATGGAAGGCAGTCCCAATTAGGATTAAAATTAATGTTTGATGAATTGACCATTGAATAGAAATGGGGTCAACTCTCCATCCAATGTGCTGATCCTAAAAGTGTTTTCCCCCAGGATCTCTGATATTTGGTAAGGGCCTGTCCACAATCTTTAGAACTTGGTGTGGCTGCCCGACTTTTCTTTCGCCTTATCCCACATGAGGACAAGGTCAGAGATCCTGAAGGATTTATTGGTGGCTCTCTTGTCAAACCACCTCTTGACTATGTCTTGATGTTTTGATATATGTTCCAGAGCCGATATTCGCTTCTCCTCTAGGTTAAGGAGATTCATGAGCCAAAATTGGACTCGATCTTCTCCTCCCACATATTGGTCCATGAATCTGAGGATTGGGATTTTTAAGTTCATAGGGAAGACCGATTGTGAGCCATAGACTAGCTAGTACAGAGACGTCCCTAGGGAATTTTTGATCCTAACATGATCCATCCATAGAGCGTATTTCAATTGCGCATGCCAATCCATGGGGTTGTCATCCAGGAGGTGTTTGATCACTATTGTTAAGGTTTTGTTGGTAGAATCTACTACACCATTGCCTTGTGGGTAGTAATTTAAAGAGAACTTGAGGATTACCTAGTTCTCGAAGGCCCATTTCATTAGCGAAGCTGAAGAAAAAGAGGGAGCATTGTCACATACCAGATAAAATGGTATCCAAAACCTAGTTATGATGCGCTCCTCCAAGACTTTGGTTACGACCTCCATGGTACAATTCTTTAGTGCTTGAGCTTCAGTCCAATGGGTGCAGTAGTCAGTAGCTGTTAGGATAAACTTGTGCCCTGCATATGAAGGGGGGTTAATTATTCCAAAAAAATCCAAGCCCCATTGGGAAAATGGGCGTACCTCATACACTGGTTGTAGGGGCATTGCGGGGTTTCTCTCTCAAGTTGTGCTGGTTTGACAAGTATGGCAAGACCTCACATGTTCGCTTGTGTCTTTGAATATTGTAGGCTAGAAATACCCTGCCCTTAAAATTTGGTGAGCCGTTGCGTCAGCTGACCCATGTCCTGTTCTGTATTTGTCATGGAAATTTTCTAGGATTTTCCTTGCCTCAAGTCTTTCCAAGAATCTTAGGTATAGGCCTTCATAATTGTGTTTGTATAGTTGCCCATTCTTCAACATATAGGAGCTACTCTTGATTCTCAAATCTCTTCTCTGAGAACCATTCATTTCCTCTGGGCAACGGTTTTGTAGTAGATAATACACTATGTCCTGGTACCATACATCACTAATCACACCTTGATCGGTGTAGGTTTGGCAATCCAGTCCTTCTTCAACCTTGGAGATCATCTTTTTCAGGCCTTGAACTCTTACCAATTTCATTGGTTGGATCTCAAGGTCAAACTTTTGGAGGATGGCCATCCATTTTCCTCTTCGCTCTCCCAGCTCATTCTGCATCAAAAGGGACTTTACGGTTGCATCTGGAACTACCCCAATGAGTTTACTTCTCAAGATGTAATGTCTAAATTTTTTCACCACTTTGACGAGAGTGAAAGACTATTTATCTAGGTTTAGGTACCTGAGCTCAGTGTCTTTGAAAGGGAAGCTCATGAAAGCTATGGGTCTTTCATCTTCACTATTCTTCTATGTGAGGATGCCCACACAAGAGTGCTTGAATGCAAAAGAGTAAACTTTGAAAGGGATAGTATAGTTTGGGATGACCAGGACTGGTGCCATAGCAATGGCATTCTTAATCTCCTCAAAATATTTATTGGCTAGGATAATCCATTCAATCTTGGTATCCTTCTTAAGCATATCATTCAATGGTTTCACTATCTCTGCAAAACCACTAATGAACTTCCTTACGAAGTTGATCTTCCCGAAGAAAGATTTGAGCTCTTTGCTGCTGTGTGGTGGTGTCAATTTTAGAATGGATTCCACCCTCTCAATATCTATGGCTACCCCCTTCTATGAGATGATATGTCCTAAGAGCTTGCCTTCAGTTACCCCAAACACACATTTCTTGGGATTGAGGGAAATCCTGAATTCCCTGCATCTTTGAAGGCATTTTTTGAGGTCACTTAAATGGTCAGCTCTTTGCTTTGAGAAAATTGTGAGGTCATCCATATAGATGATAATTCACTTCCTGACTATTCCTTTGAAATCTATGTCTATTGCCCTCTAAAAAGTGGCCCCTACGTTAATTAGTCCAAAAGGCATCCGACGGTAAGCGAAGGTTCCCCATTTGGTTGTGAATGCCATTTTCAGTCTATCTTCTTCCTGCACCATCACCTAGTTGTAGCCTGAATAACCATCTAGAAAGGACATCTTTTGGGACCCATTGAACTTTTGCAATACTTCATCAAGAGATGAGAGTGGGTAATTGTCCTTCTGAGAAGATTTTTTGAGGTTTCAGAAATCCACGCACAATCTAATCTCTCTAGTTTTCTTTCTTATGGGTACCAGGTTCGCAACCCATGTGGAGTGGCAGATTGGAAAGATGATCCTGGTATCGAGCAATTTCTGAAACTCCTTTTGAATTAAGGGTTCCATGGTAGGGTTCACAGGCCTTTTCCACTACTAGAAAGGCTTGGAGTCTAGTTTCAGAGGGATGTTGTGTACTATGACTGAGGTATCATATGTCTTCAATTCTTCATTGCTCCATGCTATGACATCTCAATATTTAGTGAGGAGCTGGACCATCTTCTCCTTTTCTTCTTTAGTTCCTACCCTTTTGATGTGGACCTCCCTAGGTTCCTCTTTTGTGCCAATTTTGTAGGTGTCACATTCTTTACCGTCCGGTGTTACATCTGGGTGTCTCCCTACTGCAGTCTTATCGCTATCAAAAATCCTCTCTAGTTCTACCATCCCTTTGGGTATGGCATTGGTTCTATGATTTATAACACCTTGATCATCAGGAGCTTCGGGTTCAACTATTTCTTCACCTTCCTTGTCCTCGTCGATGATTTGTTTTTCGAACACACCGTCACACATGATAAACTCCAAAATGTGCTGATCATCCTGGAAGACTTGAAAGTTAGTGACGTTGTCTGGAATGGCCAAAGCTGTGACAAGTTTGACTGAGAATTTCTTCAGCTTGGATTTCTCCATTGGATGCAATGAACTGGCCGATACGGCCAAGGCATCGGCGACCACATTTCTTCTTGTTGGGATGGTTTTGATGTCGAAAGCGTCGAAGTCGTTGATCAGGTCCCATGCTCTATTTTGGTAGGCTGAGAGCCTCTTTTCATTGCAAGTATACTGGCTATAGATCTGTTTGACAACCAATTATGAGTCTCCTTCTACCGTCAGGATTTTTATTCCTTTCTCGTGGGCTAGGAGGAGTCTACGAACAAATGCTTCATACTCTGCAACATTTTTAGTGCACAAAAGTTGTAACCTATAAGCGGCATAGAAAGACTTACCTCTTGGGTTTATTAATTCTATCCATGCACCTAATCCCTATTTACATTTGGAACTGTCAAACTACAATTTCCATATCTGAGGTTGCTTGGTAGGATAAGTTTTGGCCAATTTTCTCTTTAGAGGGTCCTTGGTTTTAAGTCTCCACCTTTTCTCCCCATCACTGTTAGAAGAAGTTGATTCTCTCATACCTTGGGTATGTCTGGGTCTGGTGATCTCAAAAATTTTACCCCCCTTGTCCTCTATCATTCCTTTGTAAGGGGGGAAAGCTCCATCATCAGAGGTACTCCACTCACTAAGCATGTTCGAGGCCGAGCCTCTGTCATTAGAACCTGACCCACTATCCTGATCTTGGTTTGGGGTGATTGTAGAAACTGGGACATCTACCCCTGGCGGGATGTTATTCTTGCCCTCAGTCTCAAGGATTCCTTCTTTTATTATAGGGGTTTCTGATATCTTACTTGATGAGGTGATTTGGTTCAATACCCTTGATAATGCTTCCAAGGAACTGGGGCATGTGAACTCAGAATGGCTAGCTTGGTGTAATTGACAGTACCCTGGTAGAAACAAAATATTAGGATCCGCGTCTTGTCCCAAGTGTCGTAAGCTGACCATAGTGTTGTTGATGAAGTGTTGGAAATTTTCATCATTGATAACTGACTCCAAGAGACCCATAATGGGGCTATAGTCCGATTCTAGGTTTTCTTGGATTTGGAAAATGAGAATGTCGTCCATCTGATAAGTGCCCAAATAAGTCTAGGTGAACATGAATTCATTTAGGGCATTGTACTCAGTGATCATCTATCTCGATTTAGGCTCTACATAAATCTTTATCTAGTTATTCAGACCTCTCCATGGTAGCCACAACTGGGTGAAATCTGTGGAAAGCCAGCCCCTCAAGCACTTGGTCCATTCTTGACTCAACATCATCCCATAAGTTTCAGGTATGTCTAATATATGCACATCAATGCATTCTTGTATTCTGGGATCCGCAACTAATTGAATGTGTACATATTTGAGCACACCAATCACCTTGACCTCAATTTTATCCAATTGCATGACCACTCAATTTTTTACTTGGGGAACCATCCCCAACTTGTGGCAAATCGACAAAGGCGAAACATTGCACAAAGCTCCTGAATCAATCAGGCAATTATGTAGGTTTTTCCCAAATATCTGTAGACTGAGTAAGAATGGTGGGACCTCCATCCTATCTTTGAACATAATGGGGAAAGCTTCGGATGTGTTGATGCTGGATATAGGTGCCCTTGCATTGTTGGTCGATGAGCTAGGTTTTGAGTGGTCCAGAGATCTTAGAAGGGCCTCCTTCTAAGATGGGCAACCTTGCAGTAATTCTAACATAGACATGTTGAATTTAGTTTTCTTTAGTTCATCAATTGTGCTGTATTTGTCACTCGACCATGTCGGGCCCTTATAGTTGGCATACGTGCTTGTTGTAGGAGATGTAGGACCATTTGGGACTTTAGGAGGCATGGGATTGTTACTAGCTCAAGGACCTAGTGGGGTTGGTTGTTTTCCAGGGGGAATACCATCCGTGAGAGGCTCCCTTCTGTTTTGAAGGTTGTATGAGTTTCTCTGGTCATTTTGGAAAGTGTGCACTTCAGAATATTTAGGTTCATTCTCTTTCTGGAAGGGTAACACGAACTCATCTTCTCCTGCAAAAACATCCAAACCTTCCTCCTATCTAGACTCATAGAAATCAAACACCATAGCATCAAATTGTGCTCGGGGCTCTTTTGAGTTCTGGATGTAATGATCACAAGAGTTGTTCCTTGGCCCATTATTACCTTGGTGTGAATTTGGAGCCCCAAAAAAATAAGCCTCTGAAGCCTCTTAAGCATTGGCATTGTCTACTGGGATGCTGCCATTATTGGGTCTAGTGTTCCATGGCTTGTTTGGCCTTTGCTGTCCAAATGTTTTCTCCTACATTTTGTTGTTGTTTTATGCGTTGAAACTCTGATTGGGGTTTTGAGGATATGTATTTGGGCCAGCTGGTGCTTGTTGACATCCACCTTGATTATGGGATGGATTTAACTTCCTTCGGGTGAGCTCGTTAGTGAGTTGGGACAATGTTTTCTTCACGACATCCAGTTCAGAGGCCATGAGAGTATCAGGCTCTATTTGGGGCACAACTCTCTGTTCCACAAATGCTACCTTGTGAGCCTCATAACCTAGATAAGTGATAGATGGGGGTGCAGATGTAAATGGATGTGCTGGAGCGGGGTTCAACATAGGCATGTGAGTGGCTAGAGCTTGATTGTTTTCTGCAAATGGATGTGGGACAGCAAGGTTATTCATGATAGGTACCACTGCATAAATCCCTTCTTGTGGGTCCATCCACTGGGTGAATGTGATGGCTTCATTGTACACCTTTTCCATTGTGTCTCTATCCGTCGGGGAAGCCTCCTCAGAAATATTGAGGTGAATGGATCCAAAGCTTTTAAGAAAACTTGTATGACATCCTCTTCTGGTGCGGTGTAAGGAGCTTCCAAATTTTGATGTATCTTATGAAAATGATGATTGAACATGGTGATAAACTCTTTAGGAACATTCCTCATTGTAATAAATTGGTGATGTGTCATGGCCGGATCCACATATAGTTTCAATTGATTGAGGAATTTGGTCTCAAACTCATTCCATGCAGAAATAGACCCTCGTGGTAAATTTAGGTACCAATTGTAGGAAAATTCTCCCAAAGTGTATGCAAATAGATGACAAACAACATCTTGGTGGGTGATCTCTTTACGGTTGAAAATTTACTTGAAGGCGCAAATGTCTTCTTTCGCTGTCCTTGATTTTCCATATATAAACAGGGTGAAAAACTTCTCTGGATTTTTGGGTAAATCGTGGAGCTACCCAACAAAATTTAGGGGTGAGCTGGTTGCGTTAGAAAAAAAGGCCATCGGTCAAGGTTGCTGCAAATTCTAATTTTGCAAGTTCTGATTTTGCATTATGGCTATAATGACAGTCGGGGCAGCGATATGTGATTGCTTTCCAAAAGAATTCTGAGACTCGGTAAGGTGGGAAGAGGATTTCTCTTTATTCTTCCCTTTGTTGCTGCAAGATTTATGATGATGGGTGAGTTCAAGGAACTCGCCTCTCTTTGGAGATGATCTAAGCACTCGCTCAAATATATCTAGAGAGAAAGATCCAATGTTATCCAGATTTTGAGTCTTGAGGCCCTCCTTCTAGCGCCACTTCTGTTGAGCGTTGTTTTGACACAAGCCAACTTTCTAGGATCTCAAGATTCAATTTCTTCTCTTGAAAGAATAATGAAGTTATTCCCAAGGTTCTCTGGGGTCGGGTCACAACCTGCTTGGTTACTCAGTTGAAGATAAATGTGATTTGTTCATGAGGAGGCCTTTGCTGGTATATTCAAGATATCAAACTGTAAACACTTTAGTTTTTCTTTTGGTATTTTCCATTTAACAAATATGGGTGTTTGTAAATAAAATGCAATTTTGTAATTGCTCTGCAGGGTCTAGTTCTGTTATGTTATTGACTGAAGTGTCATGCCATGTCTCATCAACAACATTCATTTCTTTATTCCCTGTTGTCTTCAACTCTTGTTGCTTTTCCCAATCCTTAAGAGATATAAACATTACATCATATTCTTTTTGTGGATCCTTATCAGAGTCATAATGTGTGATGTCTTGAATGTCAAGATCATCCATGACTTTGTCCAGATCTATTGGCTCCATATCTTCAACATTGTCCAAATCAATGTGCTTAGGAATTTCCTTATCTCTCTCCTCCTCTACATGAGCTGTGTCAGTGAGAAGTAATTGATTCTCATGACTTGTTGACTCTATAGGAATATCTAGGAGTTGTCTCCATTTAGTCTTGGTCATTTTGTCCAGCTCTATAAACTTATCCTCTAGCACTTTGTAAGCTCTTATCTTGGCTACAAATTTGCTTGAGTGCTTCATTATTTCTTTGATTTATTCTATCTTAGATTCGGGAGGTATAAGTGTGACAAGTACCCTCTCCCTTGCTTCTCTTTTAGTTTGTAGAGCATATGACCATTGTTGAGATATTATGTTACCTAGCTCTTTGGGTATTTGGTTGACAAATTCAGCTGGTACATATTTTAATTTTACCATTGACCTGATGATTGCCTCTTGTATCTTATTTTGGTCCTCTGGTTTAAGTGTATCCCATTGTCTGATTTTCTTATCATACACAGTGCCAGATGTAGCAATAGATTCAACAACCTCATCAATTGTTTTATTTCTAAAATTTTTCTTCACTACATCAGGCTCATCCTCTTTACAATCCTCAATGTCAACTTTAGTCCTGACCATTCTTTTCCTCCTCTTAGTGGGTGTTTGCTTCTTTGTTTGCTGCTTTGTTTGCTTCTTTATTTTCTTTGTTGGCTGCTTCCTCTTATAGGTCCTTACTTGACCTTTCTTAAGAGGTGTGGTATCGGTCTTATCAATTTGGCTCCTTGTCCTTTGTTTCTTTGTAGGAGGTGGAGGTGTATTAGATTCAGTTTCCCTAGAATCTGATTTCTTCTCATCTTGTCTTTCACCGATGGTACCCTGTTTATCAGTTTCCTCTGTTTATTCTTGTTCCTCCTCATTAACTGATAGAATCTTTTTAAGATTCTTAACCATCTTATTCATCTTATTGATAGTCTTTTTTATTTCCAGGCCTCTTTTTATCTTTGACCTGGCCTCTTCATAAGTGCCAAACCTTGGTTGTTTGCTGTCAATTGGCTCATTGATCAATGCATCAATTGCATTTGTAGCTTGATCTACGTTGAGTTCACAATCAAGAGGGGCTAACCAAGCTATTCTTGGTACAACCAGTTTTATGTGTGTGAAATCTGTATCCACCATAAAACATATCTCATCCCTATGTTTTTCAATTAGTTGTTCAGGGATCCTCACTCTTTCCATAATCTTTTCCTTGAATTCAAGGAAGTATGCAGTCATAACTGAATCAAAATTGTCTCCTAGTGACTTAATAAGTTCACTAATTTGCAGTGTGACTGGCTTTGTAGTATCCCATTTTACTTTTCCTACTGAAGGAAAGTATTCTTGAAAGTATAAAAATATACACATGATAAGTGAACCAAACTTACATGTGTTAGTCTTTGCAGACCTTATTGTTGCCATGTTCTCATCAAGTTGCTTTAACAAGATCTCACACAAATCCATCTGAATTCCCTTGGTCACTATCTTGTAAGTTGTGCTTACTGATGTAGATGCAATATTTTTAAGCCTGCTTGCTTGGAAGATCTTGTAGCCAATTACACATGTACCAAAACTCAGTTCCTCATCAGTGATGGTATTCACTTTCAAACCTCTATTATCCCACATGGCTTTTGTGAGCTTTTCAACTTCTGGCTTGGAGGGATGCTTATGTGCCTTAGGCTTAATGTTAGTTATTGGATAACTAGTGACAACATGAAGGACATCCTTAGTGATTTTCTTAGGTTGATCTAACCATAGCTTCTGATCATGCATTCTACTCAAAATTAACCTAATCCAGTCGGTTTTGAAGTCCCTCAGGAAATATAGGGCATTAGTTATCCCTTTAACCTTTAAGTGTTTGTGCTCTTCCTCCAGGTTCCCTTCTGCATCACACAACTTCTTATAAGCTTCATCCATCTCTAGATCACCTATTTCAGCAATCTTGCAGTGAATGTAGGATCTTACATCCTCTATTAGCAAAACCCTAGGTGGAATCTTAGAAAATGCGCTGGATTCATCGGGTTGCGATGCAATCTCCAGGCATATCTTGTACTTTGGTTCTATACAGGTGCTATTCTTTATCAGCCTAACCATATTCTTCTTATCATTCTTGACCTTTACAGTTCTTGAAGTGGTTTCCATCATTTTTAAAATTTAGGGCTTTCTTGAAAATAACAACAGAGTTCTTCGGTGCCCTCGGTACTTGCTTCGATTCATGAAATTGGTGAGTGATCTATTTGGAGTGTGATGGATCAAGTCGAGGTCACTCTGCTATCTAATATTTTATCACTCTGGTTTTTCTCTACTTTTTCTCTTCAAATCGCATGTGCAAAATGAAGTGCTCCCTTTGAGTATTTATAGAATTTTTCCCTAAGTCTGTCATAAATGCTCAACGACTCATCGGGTCATGAAGATGGAGTTTGTCAGGAAGACTTTAAAAATCATCGTCGGTGTTTTCGGGATGCTCGGGATGGCTATTAAGATTTTTTCTTTCACCGACGGATATCGGTGTTGTGTCACGCCAAATTTATGACTTTTCTTTCTTACCGACAGGTGTTGGGTTACATTAGCAACTTAGCCATTTTATGTGTTGACTAACAATTCTCAGTAAGTGTAGACAAGTCACCCTTTATATTCACCAATGATTTTTGGTATGTGTTTATCGACGAGGTTGATTTCTTATAATTGTAACAAGTAACATAATATGCATCTTTATTCATGCAGATTTTGACTATCTATCAATTGTATAATGGAACCGATACAAAATATGACTTGGTGTAATGCAGTTCCATACTTGTTCAACTTAAGTGGGGGTGGTGATGTTACTAGATCCATTGGATGGGGTGTCACCATTTGCATTGCTTGGTCTAGATTCAGTACCATTGCTTGAAGCTTTTCTCCACATTTTGTCTCTAGCCCTCTGGATATCTTCAATGGTGTTTCCATTGGCATATATGCTTGTCTCTGTCATTCGGTCTTTGCAGTCTTTCTTGAGATGACCAACTTTGTGACAGTGTAAACATGCCATTCCAGGGTTTGTCCAGCCTCTAGAACTTTTGGTCCATACCGTCATGTAGTTTGCAGCAATGTGACCATATCTACCACATGCTGTACAATTTGTCCAAGTACTGTAGTCCCATACATATTGATTACCGATTCTCTTTGGTTGATAAGGAGTTTCTTGACCTTTAGGATTCCATGCTTGCCTTTTCTTTTTCCAACATTCATTAGTTGTGTGCCCATTCATCTTGCATGTAGGACAATATTTGTCCATGAGGTTTCCTTCTTTGGTTGTTCCATCTTAGACTTACATTCATATGCTTTATGTCCTTTCTTGTTACATTTATAACAAAATCCTATGAATGAAGATGTAGATTTAGGAATACCTTTCATTTTACCTCTGCATACATTTGATGTGTGCCCTTGCTTTCCACAGTGTTTGCATGTAAGATTTCTTGGTCTTGGATTTTCATAGACGTTATTTGGATTGGCATGATTTGATTATTCTCCATTTTTCGGTAAAACCTAGACCGTTGTTTTTGACTCTTCTTTGTCCTTCAAGAAAATCATCCATTCTTTTATTGCTTTCTTTAGCCTTTCTGAGAATTTCATTATGCTGTTGCTGAACTCTAACCTCATGCTTTAGTTTTTCATTCTCTTCTCTTAGTTCACCGATAGCCTGTACTCTTTCAATGAGTTCTATATTCATTCTATTTGCTTCTTTACTCATAAGAATAATCTGATTTGTAATTTCATGGTGATGCTCAACATGTCTTTGAATTTATAGCTCCTTTTCTTGTAGCTTCTCTATAATCTTCCTCCTGTCATCAATAGCTAGTGTTCTTTCTATTTCATCTTGTCTAGCATAATTCATCACATCAATTATTCTTACTATCTAGGTCTCTTGATCGATTTTCAACATCTTTATTTTCTCTGTCAGATGTTGATTGATCTCCTTTAGATTTGTGATGTTCTCTTCTGATGTATCTGATGCAGTACTTGTATTTGATCTTGAAGATTCAAAGAAATATGGAATATCTTCTTCTTGATAATATTTTTCATTGCTCCGAGTTACCATACCTTTTCTATCATCCAACAACTCGCTCATCTTGATTCTCGCTTCTTTATAATGTTCATAGAACATCTATATCTCAAGATTTTTATTCTCAATATTCTTATCAAGTTTGTACTTCTCCATTGTATGATCTTCTCTCTTAAGCCTTTAATATTTCCAAGAAGATACTTAGCTCTGATACCAATTGTTGTGATTAATGGGAAGTAGTACTAAGAGGGGAGGGGTGAATCGACACCTCTAAATTTTTTAACACTTTTCACCTTTGATCATTAGTAATCATTCTTTACTGTATTACCAACCATTCTGATGTTCTTCTTATGCATGTAATATTAATTCATAATCTTTAATTTTTTGAAACATTCATAGAAACATTCATGAAAGTAATAAAAACATAACAAAAGATATGATATTGTAGAAAAATTCTATTAGGAAGTAAAAAATCTGGTGGGGATGACACCCACAAAACTTCACTATCTGCAGAATGGAAGGGAGCCAGTAAAGGCTTACAATTGACCACTTATGATGATCTAACTTATTAGGAGTATTAAAGTGGAGAACTATTAAGATCTACTTTGTTAAGAGCTTTTAGAAACACTAATGAAGTGTGCACTCGGTTAAGAGATTTACAATAGGACTGTTAGGTCCACCTTTCTTGAAAGGATTTCTTAAGTATACTGCACTTGTTAGAATGAGTACAACATGTTTGACATGAATATATGCAATCTATAATTGCTGATAACAGATCTATTAAAGCTCTCAAAATATGAATATCACATATAGTGATTGATTAATACCTTTTCTTGTTCGTCAGTAGCCTGTGTTCTTATTCTTGAAACTGAATTGACCCGTTTCTATTCTTTTGCATGAATTCTCTTGTTTGATACTTAGATGCTCTTAGTGGCTACAATCATGATCAAAAAACATGTTCACAATAGATTGAGCATCTTATTTATACAAGTATTTGACCTATTCTAGAATCACACATTACAAAGTTAACTCTAGATCCAAGGTATACAACTTGACCTTGATCTTTTAGTTTGCATGTTTTAAAACGATTAAACTGATTAAAACAATAATAAATACATTGCTTCCTCTGCACATAATAGATTTAAAAACAAAACAAGAAGCTAAATATACAACTTCAGTGTTTTATTTGACATGGAAAGTCAAATCCACTTTTTGCGGGATGTAACTGACTGTTGGTTCTTGTTCGTCGGGTTGAACTGAAAGTCTATCAACGTTCCTTCATTGAACTGATTGTCGGGTTCCCTTCATCTGTCAGGTTCCTCTCTTTTCTATTTTGTCAGGTTGCACTGTTGTTACTCGTCGGGTTCCTTTATCCTTTTTGTCATTGGGTAACACTCAATAGTGTTTGGTAGGATGCTTTGTACTTGGTAGTATCAGGTAATCTTTGCGTTGGGTAGTGACGTGCCCTGTCTGTTGGTATAGTGTAAATTGATGGTGTAGATCATGTTTTTCCTTGTATATACTAATGGAAAAATATAATGTCTTTAGGTGAAGTGCCAAGTGGTGATTAAATGCATTCATTACTATTTTATGTCGCATGCTTTTAGGGTCCTAAAAATTGAGAAGATGCAGGATTACAACTATTCGAGGCATTTTGAGATCAGTGTGAGATATTTGGAGAGAAACTAAAGTGACAATAAGCTTATGAAAATGTGTGTCCATAGAAATACGAAGGAGAAAGTTGAGATGGGTGGTGATCTGAAGAGGGAGGAACCACCAGAATGTAAGTGGATCCATGAAAAAGAAGTCTGGAGAAGTTGAAGAAGGGTAAAGTGCACCATTACCTAAAATGGCTGCATGCTAATGAAAAAGATATTACTAAGGCCTTTGTTGAATGGTGGAATAATGGAAAAGTGAATTTAGCAAGGAATTCCTTCACTCTGACTCTTGAACTTTTGATTGAGATAACAGGGCTCCCTCTTGAGGGTATGCACTTCTCCAAAGACATGAAGGTGGGAAACAAGGTGTATAAATTCTACCCAAAGACTGATGAGGAGAGAGGAATGCTTGTGAAAGGTAATGTTGATTTTGTAAACCTAGCTAATGTCAAATGTATCTGGGCTTGTGTCCTTAGGGATAGAATGGAATAATTCACCCTAGATGGTAGGTACTCCAGGGTTTACAATTATTATTTTGTGCTGGTGAACCATTTTAGACATAATATTAGGGTTTCCTTTCTATTCTTTCTCTTCAGTTCTCTTAACCAGAGTATTGTGGATCATAAAGTTAGGGCTACCCCTATTTTGCATGAGGGACTTATTATTCTTATCATAGAGTATTCCAAAGACCACATCTCAGACCTGACTCCTAAACATATTTATAACACCAAAAGAAAGAGCTCTGAAACTCCTCCTAGGAAGAAAGATAGCACTGGTTTGAACAAAAAGTCCCGAAAGTTGAGCCCTGTTAAAATTGATACAAAGCTGTCTATCTTTGATGAGGTAGAAGGTATGAAGTTAGAGGATAACTTGGAAGAGGTCTCCTTTGAGGAAGAAGATATGGATAAAGAGGAGCCGAGTAACAAAGACATCTCTTGTTCTATTACTCCTAATAATGGACCTGAAATAGGTATGGATGAGAAGTTTATCCCGTAAGTTGAGGCTATGGATGATTCTGGAAATGAAATTCCTGAGGAGGTTATCAAGAAAATCAATAATGTTATGGAAGTATATATTGATAATGTCCAAAATAATAGTGGTGATGATCTTGAGAATAAGGAGATTGAAGCAGATAGCCTGGATAACATTATGAAGGAGTATGCTGAAGAATCTGACGATTTGGAAGCTAACAATGAAAAAATTGTCAATAATGCCGAGGACTAGAATATCAATGATACTCAAGGGAGTGAGGAGAAAAAATTGTTGATTTAGATAAATAAAATTTAGACTAAGAGATTATCCCTACTCCTCTTGAAAACCCTAAGGGAGATAATGAAGAAATGAGAAAGAAAAGGTAGAAATAGAAAAGCATAGAGGAAGATCTGTGGGACTAGGAATTCAAACTCAAGAGAGTTAAAAACATTAGTGTGCTACAAGCTGTGAGAAATAAAACCATGTATGGCTATAACATTGACAAATGGGTTCAAGAAGATATTCAAGAAACTCATACTAGGCTCAAAGCTCTGGAGGCAAGGAATGTGATGCTGGAGGAGACCATTTTCAAAATGCAAAATGATGTTGAGGAGTACCAAAAAGGAAAGAATGTTTATGAGAAGGTAACTGATAATACTACCAAGCTAGAAGAAATTATTTCTAATGCAATTGACAATACTATTAAACCAATCAAAGAGAAAGTGAACAATAGTTATAGTATGATAAAGAAGTTGATCACAATGAACAATGTGGGAATGAAAACTACTGTTGAAAATCTAAATTCCCTATGTGCTCTGCTGGAAGGGAACAAACCTGACAAAGTTAATGATGAGGAAGATGGGAAACATGATTTTCAACTGTCTGGCCCTAGTTCTAGAACAAGATCTAGTACCAAAAATAAAACTACATCCCAAGCCAAAGATATCACCAATATGAAAGAGTCAATTCACAATATTCAGAATCAGATGGTGGAGGCTGAAGAGTTTGTTAAAATGTTGGACTGATATTGGTGCTGGAAGGGTTTTTGCGCCCATTTTTCAGGTAGTTGATCTATTTTGGGTGTCCCTATTTTTTGTTCATGCTCTTCACTATGTTATTTGGGGTTTCACCCTTTATGTTTCTATCAGATGTTTTGATAGAGTGTTGTCATTTTGTGCTTGATTTGTCTATCTCTTATCAGCTATGTTAAAGGGTTTTGGGGTCCCTTCAAAACCTGTAGTTATCGTAATAAAAAAATCAATATACTATCCTAATGAAGAAACTAATATTCTATTTGGTAACTTACCATGTTAATAGAAGCTCATTGAATTATCAAACAAGGATGTATTTTCTTTAATGGAACCTACAACTATATGTGAAACAAAGTAAGTCTAGTATCTACCGAAACATGGAACTAAATGAAAATAAGTACATTGAAAGCATTCTATACTATTTCTGATGCACATGACTGTGGCTGCATGTGACAATATGGATGCGTGTGAACATAACCATTTATACAGTTTCTTAACTGAAATCAACTACTTAATAGAAAATTACATCAAGAATATTTACTGAAGTTAACTATGTTAACCATGTGGTGGACTAATAAACATTCACTAGATTAACCATGCATTACATCAAGATGAAATTAAATGAGTTAAATTATGCTAATTAAGAAATTATAACTGAATTAAAACTAATCTAAATGAAAATAAGTACTACTTCTACTCTAATAGAGAATTACACCACATCAAGTGACCCTTTCTTGAGGATCCACAACCTCAAATTAACACGATACTCCTTTTAACTAGAAATCACCATCCACCTTTATCGATTATAACTGGAAGTGAAATAACAACTAACTGTAACACTAACTAGAAAATAAATTTAACACTATATTTATATCAAATAACTCTTGGTTGTCAGAGTTATGTGCTTCTTTTAGGAGAGATTTCAAAGTAACTAACAACATAAGCTTAAAATCTTTATTACATTTGTTATTCTCTAAAGAAGTAGACTTATTCAACAAAAGAAAACTATCAAAGCAAAGATAAAAACATGAGACATTGAATGAGACATGATTATGCATCATGGGACATGTGGATGAATTGGTATAAGACTTTGTCTCTCAGTTGAGTAGTCACCGCTAGTTGCAAGGTTTCGGCCCACACCCTTTGTAGAATTAACAGGTTTAGGAATGCTGTGCTTCATAAATGCTTATTAATTATAGAATTCACTATGTCTTTCTTGTAGCAGTAATTAGTTCATCATTTGAAGCCTCAACTTTCCTCATTCAATGTCTGCAAGTTATCTCATACAAGAGAAGATTTACAAAACACATTGAAATATCCCAAAATATTATATTTAATTAAGATTGATTACCATTTCACATGTTAGAACTATAATATGTGGCATTATATATGCATATAATAACCATAGTAAACCATCATAATATGATTAGGTGTGAAAAATTATTAGGAAAGTTCACGAAATCATCATGAAACTGAACTCAAAACACTCTATAAAGGCACTAATTATAGACTCATCATGCCCCCCACTAAAACTCCTTCTTGTTGTTAAGAAGGCCTACTGTTGTAGTAAATAACATCAAGCCTACAATCTACAACATGAGTGACACATATACCCCCTATCATGTAGAAACCTTTTCTTCCTCTAATCTACTCCCATCTTTCACAATAAGTCCACTACTTTCCCACCCAACCACTGTGGAACTAGATAAATGAGGAGTGGTGGTTGAAATTTTAATGGAAGCCAACTATTCTTGTTTTCTACTACTGCACATATGTACTTAAATTCCCAGGATTCTCATGCAATATAATTTTAAATGGAGTGGGGATTCTGTTTATTCAATGCCTGGGTTCAAGATGAGACCATCATTCTTGACGTGCATCTTTAATTTATTTTCCATGTGTAGTAAACAAGTCCTTGATCGAACTGTAGTCCTGTAACTTGCATTGGTGAAATTTTTATGTAACTGTACCCTTTCACATCATATCAACCCATTCATCAATTATCTACTCTAGTTTGTTTGCTTCTTCCCTAATGTATAATGGGTGACTCTTTTCTTGTTCCTTGCAATTTTGTGCTAATTCTCCCCTTTCTTTTTCATTTTTAAGAAAAGAGATTTAGGTTCTTATCTCAACATCTCCAACATAAAATAAAGGGTTCCAACTGGAAATATATGGTACTTCAAAATTATGCATATAAATTTCACATAAGTAATCTTACGTGTCTTGGGATACTTTAGAAAAAAAATGAGGAAAGACCTTGGAGTGACCAGAGAGATTGGAAGATTACTCTATAATTGACTAATTTGGAAGCACATAAATTTTTTTTGTAAATAAAGGGAATAAACCCTTGCTGGAGGTATACACCTATGTAACTGATTTTCTAAATCTTTCATGTGTTCCAGGGAGACCTTTAATTTCTTTATCTACTCTTCTTTCTCCTCAAGCTGCATGTTATGAGAAAACTACATTTTCTCCTTTTCTTTAGCCCACTGATCTTTATGCCACATAAATTTTAGATGTAATCACCACATCACCATACCAAGGGTTTTAGTTGTAATAATGTACAATGGTTTTTTGATAATTTCTTCTTCTACATTTCTTTCCCTTCAAACTTCTTTCTACTTTTTGGGTTGTGTTTCAATTTGTATTTCCAAAATTTTCACCTTTTGAGCAAGTTCATTTTCCTTGTTTCTTTCCAAGTCCAACTCTTCTTCTAGAATTTTGATTTTCCTTAATGTAATATGTAATTCACTATCTTCAATATAATCTATAAGGATATATATTTTTCTTTACCAGATGCAAACTCCAATTTGACTGGAGAAACTGAAGGTGTATTATACGCCATGGTTGAATTTGTCTACTTTGGTGGATGCTCAACCTTGTTTTCTTCTATATGGGGCATGTCTTGTTCCAACTTGAAGTTGATATTACCTATTTATCCTTCATTAAACAATTACTCCAAATTCTCCTACTATATTTCTTTCTGTAGTTTTTCCTTTTTGTCTTTATCCCATTTGAACCAGTGCTCTCTCTCATATTATGTGTCCTCATTTGTAAAAACATGTCCTGAGGACTTGGGTGGTTTACTATGCTTACCGAGGCATCATGAACACCTTCAGTGACTTGTGCTTTCTTTGCAAGACTCTTCTTTATTTTTACTTTTGGTGTTTCTTTGATTGGTTGTTCATCAGATTTATCCTGTGTATTCCCTTTTTTTGCAATTATTTCTTCCTCAAGACTCCCCTTACTCTTTTTTGATTCCTCGTGTTGTTGTTCTCCATTTCTCTCTTCTTCCTCAATCCTTATCTCCTTTTTTTTAGATTTGGAGTATCTTTCCTTAGAGGGTTTCTTTTCAAAGGGTTCATACCCTTTCTTTTTGAGCTTTTTGTTGGCATAACTGATGCAATGATTGTTGAGTGTTGAATGGTACAAGTTTGAAGACATGAATATTAGTTATTATGTTTTCATTGATGTCAACTTGGTGTTGTGTTGGTCGACAATGTTCTTGATGTTCTGCCAAGTATGAGTACGAATGAATTATGTGTTGCAGGAAGAATTGGAGTGTGCGATCACAATTGGAGACTTAGGGATGTCTCTAGATGCATTTTGTATGATCACGTAAGCTAAAAACAATAATAGAGAAAATTATTATTGATTGAAGGGAAATTGGGTAGACAGAAGAATAGATAGTGACTGACAGTGAATGATTTGATTGTTCTATCAAATCACTATGGATTCAAGTGTTCGGTCATGGTATGTTTATCTTGACTAAGTTATGTTGTTGATCCTATGAGGGAAAAAGGATTGGAGTACTGCAAGACATTGCTTCCATTGATAGAATATTATTCTGTGCAAGTTAGAAAACATGTGAACATGTTTGAGAAGTTGATGTTAGATCGGTGAGCGGTCATGCGATCAGTTTTAGTGGATGTTTCTATGATCCAGGTGTTAAGGTGACATGTCATAACATATTTGTAAAAATTAATTTCTATTTCATTTCTTGAGGTGATCAGATTTAATCAAGGTTTAGAAGTATGTTGAGGAAGTAAAAATGGTTTGACTGTTCTTGATTTAAATTGACATGCAATGGATTTGAAGGACGACCTAAAGTTGTAATAAGATGTTATAGATTAGTAATAAAATTTAGGGTTCAATGATTGAGAGGGATTGATTTTAATGTTGAAATTCAATGTATTAGGTCATGATTAAGGCAGTGACATCCTAATGAACTTTTAATGTATTTATATGTAAATTGATAAATTATGCAAGTGTAGATCGTGGATGAAAAGGTGCGATCGAGTGAAGAGTGAAGATAGTCAGCAAGAAGCAGAAGTATTGTGCTTAATTAGATCTAAAAAAGAAGAGGAGGCATGCTACACACAGGTAATTGTACTTGTTGATTCCTAACATTTTCTAAAAGAAAATCACTTAACTAGGTAGACTTTAATAGATCTAATTTATAAATCCTTTAACAGGGTGGTTCTTTAGATAGGATCTAAAATCCTTTAACAAGGTTACTCCTAATAGGGCTAGAGATAAATAACTTAACTAGGTGAATCCTAACAAGGTTTTCTCCTAACAGGTCATCATTTTAAGCTCCTAACATGACTATGCCTTTAACTGGGCACATTTCAGAAGAGTGAAAATATTTGTGGGTGCTAATCCTCACCATGGTTTTCACCCTTATTTATGGTTTCCACGATAAAAATATTGGTGTTATTTGTTGCATGTGTGGATGGTTGTTTGACAAATTTGTTTATTGCATGCATAAGGTTGAAAGTTGATGAATGTGGTTTATGGTGTTGAATGAATTGTGAAAATTTTCAGATTTGATAGATTACTGATTCACCCCCCTCTCAGTAATCCTGGACCTTATAGTATTAACAATTGGTATCAAAGTCTAGGTCCTCTTAGTGGTAAGCTTAACAACTTGAGGAAAAGATCCAATGATGAAGAAGGAAGGTCCTAAGTTTACAAGAGACAACTACACTATATGGAGTGACATGATGAAGATCTATCTTAAAGGCATGGGGCCATAGTTTTGGAATCATGTGGAAACAAGGTATACATTTCCTATGAGGATTCTTGATGTAGATCAATGAAAGGAGAAACAGGAGAACATACAAGCATTGGAAGCAATTGTAAGTACCTTTTCTGATACCGAGTATGTTGACATTCATGAACTTGAGACTGCCTTTGATGTTTGGGAAAAATTGAAGCTAATATGTAGTGGAGACAAGCATATGAAAACATATAGGGTGGACATCTTGAAGGGAAAATATGATGACATGAAAATGGTGGAAGGTGAGAACATTTCTCAATATGGTTAAAGGATAAAGGAAGTAGTTAGTGCTATCAAAGTTGCCGGTGGTAACATTGAAGAAAGTGATGTGGTAAGTAAAATGTTGAGAACCTTGCTACATGATTATGCCATTAGAGTTTACACTATACAAGAATTGAGGACATTTGATACTATTTCTATTGATGGATTGACTAGTAAGCTCATTGCTTTTGAATTAAGTAACTATGATAATACTATGCCTAAAGTTGAAGCAACATTTAAGGCCTCTTTGTTACTAGCATCAGAGAAGAAATGAAAACAAATAATTCATGATCTATCCTACATGGAAATTTATTCTAGGGATCTTGAATCTATCTTTGAAGAAGACAAAAAGCAAGAAGAACTTGAAGATTTACTTGCAAGGAGATTGCCTAGAGGAATCGATAAGTACAAAGGAAAGTCACCTTTAAAGAGTTTTTCATGCAACAAGATTGGACATATTACTGTAGATGAAGGTGTGAATGATGATGAGTCAGAAGAAAATGAAGAAGGGGAGATAGTATTTGTTGCACTAAAATAGGATGCTGCAAAAGGTGAAATGGCCTTAGTCTCTTGCATGGATAAAGCCAATAAGTGGGTCATTGACAGTGGCTTCTCCCATCACATGACTGGTAACAAAAGTAAGTTAACCAAGCTTGAAGAAATTGATGGTGGTGCTATCAGGTTTGGCAACAATACACCCTATTTGGTTAAAGGGAAAGGTACAATTTCTTTGAATGGAAAGAGTAATGCTGACAATGTCTTTTTTGTAGAAGATCTAACACATAATTTGTTGAGTGTGGAAAATTTGTTGAGTGTGGAACACTTGAATGGAAAAGGTTATAAAATCAAGTTCAAAAGATGAGTGTGCAAGATACTTGGAGGATCAGGTGATCTAATTACAATTGGCAAGAAGACTTGAGGTAATTTATTCCATCTGAATACTACTGTAAATAGTTGTTTGGTGGCTAGAGTTGAGGATAGTTGATTGTGGCATAAAAGGTTCTGTCATATGAACTTTGATAGTTTGTTCAAAATTAGTAATTTGAATGTAGTTAGAGGATTTCTACAATTAGTTAAACCATACAACATGATGTGTAAGGAATGTCAGTTGGGTAATTTAACTAGTTCTACTTTCAGCAACAAGTCTTTTTCATTAGAAAATATACTAGATTTAGCACACACTGATTTGTGTGGTCCTATGAGGACTAAAAGCTATCATGGTGATTTATATTTCTTATTATTTATTGATGGTTACTCAAGGATGACGTGGGTGAATTTCTTGAAGGATAAGTCTGACACTTTCAATAAGTTTACAGATTTCAAAGCACTTATTGAGAATGGAATAGGTAAAAACTTTAAGTGCTTAAGGTCTGACACAGGAGGAGATTTCACTTCAACAGAGTTTGTCAAATATTGTGAAGAAAATGAAATCAAGAGGCAGATGTCAGTACCTAGAAAACCTTAGCAAAATGGAGTTTCTGAAAGGAGGAACAAAACCATAGTAGATGCTGCTAGGACTATGTTGATTCAAAGTGATGCACCAAAGCTCTATTGGAGAGAAGCCATTAGTACTGCAATATACACTTTGAACCGGGTGCAAGTGAAAAAGGAACAAACAAGACACCCTATGAATTATGGTATGGTCACACACCTAGTGTTAAACATTTCAAATTTTTCTATAGTAGATGCTATATCAAAAGAGATAAATTTATTGGCAAGTTTGATCCTAAGAGTGATGAACGTATTTTCTTGGGATATTCTACTAAAAGAAAGGCCTATAAGTACTTCAATAAAAGGACTAACAAGATGGTTGAAAGTGAAAGTGTGAAGGTAGATGAATATCCAGATAAATCTAATGAGACAAGAAAGAAAGAACCAAGAAATGTTCTGGAATTTGTGCATGTGCAACCGCTAGAGCAAGAAACTGTTGGACAAAATAATGAGGAAGAAGTAGTTCAACTAGTGGTTCAAGAAGAAGAAGCACCTAGACCTGAACCTGTTATTCCAAGGTATGTGAGATTGAATCATTCCCTTGATTAGATAATTGGTGATAAAGATGCTAGAGTACAAAAAAGAAGGAGAATAAGAGAGAATAATCTCTATTTTCAAAATTTAAGCCTAAAATGGTGAAAGAAGCCTTGAAAAGTGAAGAATGGATAAAAGCAATGGAAGAAGAACTTGTTCAGATTGAGAAGAATGAAACTTGTTCCTAGACTAGTAGAAAAGAATGTGATTGGTACAAAGTGGTTTTTCAAGAACAAAATGAATGAAGATAGAGAAGTGGTTCGTAACAAGGCAAGACTTGTGTCTAAAGGCTATGCACAAGAAGAAGGATTGGACTATGGAGAAACATTTTATCATGTGGAAAGAATTGAATGGGTAAGAATTTTACTTGCTTATGCTTCTTATAAGAAGTTTAATGTTTTTCAAATGGATGTCAAATCTACTTTTCTGAGTGAGATTCTTGAAGAAGAGGTTTACATAGAGAAACCAGATGGATTTACATTGACTGAGAATAAGGACATGGTGTGTAAGATGAAAAATGCACTATATGGATTGAAACAAGCACCTAGAACATGGTATGACATATTACACTCTTATCTTATTAAGAATGATTTCATAAGAACAAGTGAGGATACCAATGTGTACTTGAATGTTGAAGGTGATAAGGTATTGTTAGCTGAAGTATTTTTTGATGACATAATCTTTGGAGGAAATGATGAGATGAGCTTGGAGTTTGTAGAACATATGAAGAAATAGTTTGAGATGTCAATGATAGGAGAAATTAAGATCTTTATTAGATTGTAGATTTTAAAACTAAAGGATGGTATCTATATCAGTCAATCTAAGTAGATAAAGGAAGTATTGAATACTTTTGGAATGGAATATTATAGGCTAGTTGGAACCCCCATGGTGACATGATGCAAGATATCTAAGGATTATGAGTCAAGTTAAGTGGATGAAACTCTATATAGATCTATGAATGGTAAGTTGCATTATGTTGTTCATAGTAGACCAGATATTGAACAAGAATTTGGAATAGTGGAAATATTTTAAGCTAATCCTAAGGATTCTCACATGGTAGCAGTGAAAAGAATATTCAGGTACTTGAAAGGGACAAAATACTATGGTCTTTGGTATACTCACAAAGGTGATTTCTTTTTGAGTGTTTTTACTATCTAGGAAGGAAACATTGAGGATAGAAAGAGTAAAAGTGGAGGAGCATTCTTCCTAGGAGAAAGACTTGTGAAATGGATAAGTAAGAAACAAAATTGAATTCCTAATCTACTGTAGAAGCTGAGTATGTATCAACAACTATAAATTGTACACAAATTGCATGGATGAAGCAGATCCTAGAAGGTATCAAAGAGAAGGTAACTGAACTTATGACTATTTAATGTGATAATAAAAGCGTAATCAACATTTCAAAGAATCCAATAATGAATTCTAAGACTAAACATATTGCAATCAAGTATCATTTCTTAAGAGAGAAAGTGCAGGAAAAGGTAGTCAAGTTGGAATATGTGCCAACCAAGGAGAAGCTAGCAGATGTATTCAATAAACTATTACCAAAAGATACTTTTGAGTATCTGAGAGGTAAGCTAGGGTTATTCCCCTACTTGAATGATACTAAGATGATGTTGCAGGCATCAATCTAGTGGACTCATTGAATATCTTTCACCATTGTGTTGATGTTAAAAGGGACTACTTCTTACGGGAATATTCAAAGGAAAATGAAGATGTTGTAGAAGTAGGTGACCTATGTGGCACATTTGGAATTGTTTTCAAAGGGGGATAATAGAAGAGAAGAGTAGAGAAGAGTAGAGAATATCAGAGTAAGACCAGGAAGACCTTGACATGACATCTATGTGCATCAGCTAAGGGGGAGCTAGTATTATTATTTCATTGTGGTGTTGCCATCAATGAAAAAGGGGGAGATTATTTGCATAAAACTTGAAAATATTTCTAAGTGTTGAATGGTACAAGTTTGATGACATGAAGATCAGTTATTGTGTTGTCATTGATGTCAACTTGGTGCTGTGTTTGCGACAGTGTTCTTGATGTGCTGCCAAGTATGAGTATAGATGAATTATGTGTTGTGGTAAGAATTGGAGCGTGTGATCGATGTTGGAGAATCAAGGATGTCTCTAGATGAATTCTGTAGGATCCTGTAAGATAGAAATAACAATAGAGAAAGTTATGATCAATTGAAGGGAAACTAGGCAGACATAAGAACATATAGTGTCTGACAATGAATTATTTGATTTTTCTATCAAATCGGTATAGATTCAAGCATTGTGGTCATGATATATTTATCATGACTAAGTTATATTGTTTATCCTATGATCGCAAAAGGATTGGAGTACCACAATTAATTACTTCTGTTGACATAAGATTGTTCTGTGGAAGTTAGAAAATGTGTGAACAGGTTTGAGCAGTTGATGTTAGATCGGTGAGAGGTCAATGATGCGATCAATTTCAATGGATGGTCCTATGATCCAGGTGTCAAGGTGACCTGACATAAATTTTTTTTAATGATTAATTTCTATTTCATTTCTCGAGCTGATTGGATTTAATCAAGATTTGGAAGTATGTTGAGGAAGTCAAAAAGGTTTGACTGTTCTTGATTTAAATTGATGTGTGATGGATTTGAAGGCTGACCTGAAGTTGTAATTAGATGTTCTATATTGGTAATGCATTTTAGGATTCAAGGATTGAGAGAGATTGATTGTAATGATGAAATGCAATGTATTAGGTCATGATTAAGGTGGTGGCCGCTTAATGAACTTGTAATATATTTATATGTAAATTGATGAATTATGCAAGTGTAGCTCATGGATGCAAAGGTGTGGTCAAGTGAAGAGTGAAGATAGTATGCAAGAATTAGAAGTTTTGTGCTTAATTATATCTAAACAAGCAGAGGAGGCGTACTACACCTAAATTATTGTACTTGTTGATTCCTAATAGTTCCTGCAAGAAAATCCCTTAACCGGGTAGACTTTAATAGGTCTAATTTGTAAATCGTTTAATAGGGTGGCTCTTTAGATAGGGTCTGAAATACTTTAACAAGGTTACTCATAATAGGGTAAAGCTCCTAATAGGGCTAGAGGTAAATCCCTTAACTAGGTGAATCCTAACAGGGCATCATTGTAAGATCCTAATAGGGCTAGGGATTTAACAAGGTGCATTTCAGAAGAGTGCAAATATTTGTGGGTGCTAATCCCCATCGTGGTTTACACCCTTAGTCAAGGTTTCCATGATTAAAATAATGGTGTTATTTGTTGCATGTGTGGATGGTTGTTTGGTTTATTGGATGCATAAGGTTTAAAGTTGATGAATGTAGTATATGGGGTTGAATGAATTGTGAAAAGTTTAAGATATGATAGATTCTAGATTCACCCCCCTCTTAGTAATCTTGGACCTTATAGTATTAACACTTTTTACTAGAGAATGAAGAGGGAATAGATTCCTTGTATTTCATTAACCTAGACATGAGTGAGGATGTTTCTTCTTCTAGTGATGACAAATAACTTTATTTTACTATAGATGCATAAACTTCTACAGTGGCCACAGGTTATATTTTCTTAGGTGTTTTAGTTCTTCCTGTTATCTCCTCCTCTAAATGTGTATACTCATGGTCAATATATTCTATAGTAGGGGATGTTGGAGGGTGTAGTACTTTATTTTATAATTTTTCATTTTACTCATTAATTACTTCCTTATGAGGTACATTTTAGAGGATTCTATCAGGAAAATTATCCCACTCTTTAAATTCATGCTAGGAAACATTTGGATATTGGATAGAAAGACTAGATTTTACCAGGAATACAACTGAACAACCATGAGAAAGAGAATATTGTGTACCCTTATTCCTATATTCTATATCCATCCTAGTTAAAATTCTATGGAGATACTTTGGCACATTGACTAATCTATTATGTCTTAGATGACTCATTAACTTGAAATGGTAAGTATAAAATAGAGAATGGTAGGCATCACATGTTAAATACTTGAGGATATGTCTTGCTATATCCCTCCAGAGTGGTGGTAGAGAAAAACATTGCGTGCCCTATCTTGTGGACTCAAATTCCTCACTTGTTCATGCAAATTGTCTTTTAGTAGACTCTGCATCTGGGGATGTTGGGTATTATGCCATTTTTATAGGAAGGCCAAAAACCTTTGAAATTATGGCCTTAGATGTATCTATTTTGAGCCCTTTAATAATTTTCTCATTGTTGATGAAATTTGCTGCAAATTGCCCTGTAATTTCATGGATGAATTAATTAAACTAGAGGAAGTAGTGAACCTATATAGCTCTTTCAAAGAAGGGAAACATATTTTCATCCCTAAGAACAACTGTATGATCTATAGGTTCTCTGCGAATAGGATTTCCACCCATAGATTGTATTTTTTAAATAGATTGTATTTTTTAAATAATTCTTGAACAATACCTTTTTCTTTCAAATTTTAGACGGTGCAAATTTTGGACATAATCCCAAATACTCTATGCATACCTTTTTACAACACAAAAATCTCCTAATCTACAGCTAAACTTATGTTCATTTTTAGAATCATACTGAAAGATGAAGTGTGATGTGAATGACTGATTCATTCTTTTAATTCATGCATAACTCAACTAAAAATATTATAACTCACTAATTAGGAATGTACATGATATCAAATCAAATCTTTGGCATATTTTGGCATGATGACACATAAGTTTATAATTTCCAACTTGTTTAATCACAATAATGACAGACATGTACTTTTACACAATTGACATGACTTGACACACATGACAACTCCTGACTTAAATATTCATTTTTCATCAAATAATTTAAATAGATTGAAAAGACTTGATAATTTATGATACATATAATATAATTATGTGTGATGATACTAATCAATAATAATAAAACCATATTAAAAGAGATGATGAGGGTAGTGTACCTTACTTGTATCTATACGATGCCATCTATGCTTCATAAAAAATACTGTATAAATATATATGGATGTGAGTGAAATGATAGGTGTCAAGCCAATTTTAAGCAACACAATACTTTTGAAAAATGGATTGAAATGTTTGGCCGCATGCAATGATGTAGCATGTTGAAAGATTTGGTACGTAGTCCTGGAATAAGGTCCTGTGAATTGGCAAGTAATAGTTCCCAAAATTGCATTGCTGTGTGTCCATGTAGCATTATTGAAAACATGAAATGGAAAACTAAAAAATTGTGAATGATGATTGTGCAGTGTATTTATGTGACTAATGGAGGTGTAAGAATTTTCCTAAGGCAATGAATGAAAATGCAAAGATATAGAAGCTCAATATATAGCACAAACAAGAAAGATAAAATGATATGATCCTCAATTGACTAGATTCAATGATGATGAATAATAAAATGATAACATATGTGTACAAATTAGACATACCTAAATATATAGGCAATGCATGATAAATAGGAGATATACAAATGATAAACTATCAAGCTCACTAGGTGGAATCACCTGTCCACCAAAGGTGGATCATCCTCCATTGTACAATGATGTATGTGAAACAATGTGGGGATGATAATGTGATAAGAGCACTAAAGGTGGATCTCACACATAAAGTGGAATGAGATAACAACTATCACCACCTAAAGTGGAATTTCTCCTACACCATGTACTAAAATAGGATGCAAACTCCTAGGTTCCTACAATGCAAAATACTAGGTAATACATTATCCTAAGTAAGCTTAAGTAAAGTGTAATCAGGAATATTTAATTACACTAACACCCCACCTTAAGTGAAATTGAGGGGAATGCACTTAAAATAACAATGCTAGATGACAATTAATACAGGATGGGTCCTGAATACTAGGCCATGTTAGGTAACCATGTACAATATGAAAATGTAAATGCAATGCAATCTCTCATAAAGTGAAGAAAGGGAGAAAACCTCATGGGAAAAACTCTCCCCCACCCCAAAAATAAAAATAAAAATATGGAAATAAATAAGATGCATGCATGGATGGAGTACTTAAGACCCCTTCAATATGATATACATTATGTATATATAATCAAGTATCCCCCCATAGGAAGGAAACAAGGAGACATGATATCCCCTCCATAATAAACAATGTCCTATAAAGATGGTGAGTGTTTGAAGGAAATACATAATCTAATGCATAAAAACAAAATTTCTCCCCTTAGGAAGAAGATAAACAAGGTATAGATGCAAGAATGCTTCCCATTGTGGATAGGAAGAAGGAAGGGGAATCCAAATAAAGTATGATATCTTTTAAATCTTCTCATATGTCACTATGTCCTTGGTTGATGAAGGTACCCCTAACCAATCATAAACATACCCAATAGAAGGTGAAGAGTAAGGAACCAATGGTAATTGAGTGTGATCAAGCTCCAAAGAAAATGATGTCTCCTCTGAATAGGAGGTAGGAAGAGAGACGAGTAGCCCCCCTCAATGTAGAAGGTAGGCCAATGGTAGATTATCTAGGTTCAATGTAGAAACTGCTCCATGAAAATTGAAAAATGTTCCTCCCATTTGAAAGAAACAAAGCCAAATGTGTATGAATGAAGCCTCCCCAACCTGTAGGAAGAAACCTAAAAATTTATGGTGTCTCAGGAAACTGAATAGGAGTCTCCAAAACATGATCATTATCAAATTAAACCATGAAATGTGACATATAAAGTGAAGGTAAAGACTCATGAAATATAATCTCCAAAGACTCAAAAGTATTCTATGAAGATATGAAGATAAAGAGACCTCCTCCAATTTCTGTATCAAAGGATCCACAATCATGTCAAACTCGAAAGAAGGATCAAGTGGAGAATGAAGATGAGAATTAGAGTGTTCCCTTGTAACAAATGAAGAAGGATCATCCTTATCAAAGAGAAGATGAATTCCATCAATGATGTCTCCCAAATATTCAATGTAGGACTCCACTAGAAAAATTTCAATGTTTTTCAAAGTCATCCCATGGAAATATATCTAGAAGACAAGGAATATCCTATTGCAGTGAATCACAAGCATCCATGGATGTAGGAACACAAGCATCATCAGGAGAAAAATTAGAAGTGATATCAACTGGAGAAGTAGAAGCTACATGTTGAGCCTTTAAATCACCATAGATCTCAAGGAATGCAAGATGTTTAATCTCACTTAAGGTATACTCATCACTGGGAATGTTATTTGCACCACCAAGTGGAATGAGAGAATCTCTAGCTGGGTATCCTGGGAATGGAGGAACATGTGGATCTACAAGATGATCCCAAATAATGGTCCACCTTGTGCATAAGAACTCAATACCTTCTAGCTTGGTTTTGACTTTAGGGAATGAAGATGTACTAACACTGTAAGAAATAAATCCTTTGATATCCAAACCCCTTTCACTCGAAGATAAATTTTTCAACTTGGACTTTCACTTAGGAACAAGTCCATAAAGATGAGGCAAGTTTTTTAGCCATCTACAATATGTGATGATGCCTTTTACCCATGACTCATAATTTTCCCCAATAAAATGTACAACACTAGGGGTGAACCCACAATAGTGGGTTACACTGTTTTGCCTAAACCGACACTGAAATGTACATTTTGAAACAAAAAATTCACTTTCAAATGCATATTGATGCTAAATCATTACAAATTGGAAGATGAAATAAATTACAGTCTTTTAGAATTTTGTGTCTAGATTCTAAATATATATTTTTAATTTTTTTTGGAATTGATTTGAATCAATTTTTTCTATCTCCCACGAAAGCTAGTATGTTGCTGAAAATAATATTTTTAAAGAGTGACGCTCACTATATAGAGCATAACTTAAAAAAATAAAGATATCAAGTTGATTCTTTCAAATTTAGTTTTGTAACATCCATATCTAATGTATTCAATTGGTTTCATGACTTCATCCTCAGTATTTCATATTTTATTAACATTTGAAGTTGAATTAACCGTAATTTTGACATACATTCATTTCATAGTTTGTAACTTGTGTATTTGTCCAATTTCAATTTTATTTTTTTTGATAGAAAGAAGAATTCAATACCTAGTGCATAGATATTTTCATAATTTTTTTCTCTCATTTACGATTTTTCCATGAACGTTAAACACAAAGGTTGATGTGTGGTAATTAACCTAGATTTGATTGACATAAAAAATATATGCACAATAAACTCAAAATTTTTAAAATCATAACCATTGGAAAGTTTATTGTGAGTAATTGTCCTACATTTGAGTTTTTCAATATTGTCCCATTTGAGTCCATAGATTAAGCTCTGAAGGCCTGAAAGATTTAGATTTTACTTGTCCTTTGGAGAACCATGCTAACCAGGAGGTTTCAATAGAAAGTACTTTCGATTGAAACCTAGGGGTTTTGATAGAAACCCCTTTCTATCGAAACCCCCTGGAACTTTTGCGGGGTTAAAATTATTAACTCAACCAATTTCGAGCGAAAACACTTTACGAATTTTGATAGAAACCCTGGTTGACCAATTTAATATTTTTTTAGGCTATTGACGGTTTCATATAAATAAAGATGTTTTTTTGTTCAATTTTCTAAACAAAAAATTTGAAGAATAATTCACATTTTGGAGAAGAAAACCATTTGGAAGTGCATTTTTTTAAAAATTTTGTGGAATTTTAAAAGAGAATTTTCAAAGGAAAGTGATGAGAAATAAAAGGACAAGGGTAAATAAGACTACAAGAAAGTATTCACCTGAAATCGATCAAAGACTACATGAAGAAGCATTGGAAAGATATCATAGTAGGAAAGCAACTCTCTCTCTCTCTCTCTCTCTCTCTCTCTCTCCTTAAATGATTTAAAATTATATGTTCTTTTTAGGATCCCTCCCCCTTTGGTCTCTCTCTTGTTATTTCATAGATCTCCTTAATGTGAGTGCGTAAATGGGTACCTGTTAGATGGACACAAACACTTCAATAGATCATTGTTTTAGCAATATGGGGTTAGTAAAAGCATGGAAAACACAATAAAACCCACTAAAGGTGACCTATTGCCTTCTAATATAGGAAGAGTATGAACACCAACATATCAGCCCTCAGAATATGTTGATGGAACAGTGACCAATACAACCTAAATACGAAGGATTTGAGTTAAAATGAACTAAAATGGTGAAACAAGCATGCTTCTAAGCTATGAAAGATGAAATGAAACTAACAATTAGTATTTGAAATTAAATAGCTTATGATCTAGCATAAAAATAGTAGCATAACAATGCAAAAATGATCTAAGAGGAAGGCTTCTTTGCTCTCAAAACATGCTCCTATTTATAGAAGAAATGGGAGAGAGAGGGGGTACAAGGTTCATTTATGAGCATGGAGGCCCAATAAAT
>MU225433.1:170715-185089 GCA_018584345.1 Thuja plicata
CCTCATAACTCATCTTTTCTTTTCCCTTAGTCGATGTAGTTGAGTTAGTTTGAATAGGGTTAGAAGTTGATGTGACATTTGATGTTGGGTTTGAAATTTCCTCTTTGGCTTCTTCCATGGTAATATCAAGAATGATTCTTTCCCTATTATGAGGAATATATAATTCATGACTTGGCTTTAAAGCATTGCAATATTGGAAAGGGTTTGAATCTCCTCCAATCGTGATCTCTTCCCCCATGTATGGAAATTTTATGCATTGGTGATATGTGGAAGGTACTGCCTACATTTCATGTATCCATGGCCTCCCTAGTAAGATGTTGTAGGTTAATTTCATATCAAGCACCTGACATATGGTATCCTTCTTGATAGATCCCACTTGAATTGGTAGAATGATCATACCCTTTGAAGATCTTTCCTCTTCATCATAAGCCTTGATAGTGATTTGCTTCTTTGGATCAATGGAAGACTCGGATAACCCTAATGACTTGAAAAGGTTTAAAGTGTAAATATTTAGACCAGCTCCACCATCTATGAGAAATATCTTGATTTAATACCCACCTCTTAGGTCGCTTTTCAGTTTGTGGATGCCAAACTCTTTTAGGCATTTTGGATGTATGTGTCGATTTAATCAGATGGTTTAGATGATATTTATATGTTACATTTCAGTATGTTATTGATCCATTGTTAGTATGTTATATCTTTTGTGTATATGTGATTTATGGTTGTTTAATGATGCTTATGTATATGTTAGGATTTCATTTTGATTATGGTTTTCTGACAATACTGACCGTAGATTTATGTGCACATGGATCATTGTATGTTTTGCATTACTATTTGATGTGCTTGGTATGGTATGGGACAGAGTCGTAGTTACTTGCTTCGGAGAGATCCCCACGATAACCTAGTCTTAACCATTGTTTGTCATATGATATATGGATGTATGCTCGTCTTTGTGATGACAGGTTTGCAGGTACCGGGCTACGTCTTCCCTGAATTGGCAGGAGTGAGCGTGCCCTATCACATTAATCTTAATGGTAAGAGAGGGAAGATAGTTTTCAGTTCCAAATCCTATCCTAAACCAAATTGTCCTAGTTAGTGGACAAGTAGCTATTTTGACTACCCTTACCGAATTCGTATAGTTGATAGGAATTTGTGTATTCCCTTCCTTGATCATGTTTGCTTTTGCCTATTTTCATTTTCAGGTGCTTGATTTGATTATTTGAGTGTTATATCATGTTATTTATTTAATTAAATATTATTGCAATTAATTATTAAATGTAGGGTATTTAATTAATTGAAAATTAAATTAAATACCTATGTTTAATTGAAAGTTTAATTAAAGTGCAATTATTGAACATTAATATTTAATTGAAAATTAGAGCAAATATGCTTTTATACTCAATTAAATAATTAAATATTGAGTTGCATGGATAATTGTGATGTAAATATTTAAGTTATTTAAATTAATATTTTATTAATTACAAGTCCAAGATTTGGTTGAAAAAGTATTTTCAAACTCAAAGACTTCAACTTGATTTTAGGATTCAAAGTTGAGTTGTGCAAGTAATTAGATATTTTAATTATTAATTGTTATTTTCTTTCAATTTTGGGGAGAGTCCTTTTAGGAGTTAACTAAATGTGTTGTCATGAGGGTTTGCTTAATTAGGGGAAGTTGATCCTCTTTTGGGGGATTCTTCTCTCATTTGAAGATAACAAATTTTTGGGAGCATTTTTGGAAGCTTTGGTGTGTGCTTGGTTTCGGATCATAATTTGAGAATTCTCCTTGCTTAGATTTTGCATTGTGTATTCCTCAACAGTTATTGAGGTAGGGTCTTGTTCATGTCAATTTTGTTTTTTTGGATCCCTGTCTTCTATGCATCCGAAAAGCTAAGAATTTCTTGTTTGGTCATTCATTGGTTGTTTATTTTGGGTTTTGTTGATTTCAATTGGAAAATAATGTTTTAGATCAATTTCATGTTTAATTCAAGCTTGCATGCCAGATCTGTGTTTGTGGGCATAAAGGGTTTCATTTTATAGCATTAGGAGTAAATGGGTATTAGGGTTTTTAACTTGAATTTATTGTTGAAATGGGTATTTCTGAAAACCTAGATCTTTAATTTTTGTAAAAAAATATATACTACCCTAGTACGGAAGTGCTGTCAAAATTTCATTAGAAAATTCCCTATAGATCTCCTAGAAAACAAAAAATTAGATTACCCTATAGTTAGAACTATAGTTGAGGAAAAATTAATATTGCCCTTGTAAATGTTCGTTGGAAAAAAAAATTAATTTAAAAAAAAATAAAACACCTCTCTGTTAAAAAAAATACAGAGAAATAAATTACACCAGTCAATTAGAAATTGATAGAAGAGACAAAAAAAAAGGGGTCTTCTTTTGCTATTCCGTTTTTCGAAATTAAATTAAAATAAAATTAAAAAAAAATAAAATAAAACTGGACTTTATGCATGCTGTATTGTTTGTTTTTAAAAAAATACTTTTTTTAAAAAGAAATGATTAGGTTGTGGGGAGGCGGGTGGCGGGGGCCACCGCACCCCCCAGCACTGGCAGTCTGTCAGTGCGGCAGCCGAGACTGCCGGCACGACAGCCGGCGCCGGCCGAGGACTGGCCATGCCCTCCTTATTATAAGGGGGCCGACGGATGTGATAGGGGGTGGGTGCCGTAGGGACCCCCCCGTATGTTTTTATTATTAGCGTTTTTTTTTTTTTTTTTATGTATATGCATTTTGTTATTAGATTTAAATTTTAATATTAGTTATTAAAATTAATTTTTAGTTTAGGGTTTATTTAAAATTTAATTTATTTCAAATTTAGTTTATTTAAATTTAGTTTATTTAAACTTAGTTTAATTAAATTTTGTTTAAAATGAAATTAGTTTAATTAAAATTTTGTTTTAGCATTTGTTTAACATGAGCTTAGTTAATTAGATTTTATTTAATCTTTAAATTAGTTGTTTAATTTTAAATTGATTGAGTTAATTTTAAAATTGATTTATGATTAAATTCAAAATTAATTTATTATTAATTTGTAAACTAATTTAGAGTTAATGTTAGATTAGTTAGGGCTAATCTTTAAAATTTGATTTAAATTAGTTAAATTGGTGAAATGGGGAGTTTCTTTTAGAAAGGAATTATTTTTCAAAAGGGGTGGTTTATTTTGTCACTGTTATAAATTGACTATTGTTAATCATCAAGTCCTATGGTGTTAGCTAATTATTAGAGATGTTATTGAACGATTAATACTGATATTTAAGGGCACCTATGAATTTAATAACTTTATAACTATAACTAAAAATTGGTAATTAATCCCTAGTTGTATTTATGTGCAGAGTTTATAAACAGATCTAGAGATAATGTTAACATTTGGCAATATAGAATATTTAGTTATTGTTAGATAGTAATTATTAGTGAATAAATGAATTTGCATAATTAAGAATTATAAATTTGTTTATTCCTACATTAACATTATATTTGATCTTATGCAATCTGAGTATGATTTGATTTTACTAAGATGTGTTTTGGGTGCATATTTCTATGAATTGAATGATTCTTCTATGTATCATGTTTTCGGGTATCTGTTGGGTTAGATGACCCTATGACTTAAATCCAGAGGTTTCAAGATTGTGCTTTCTGTAAGATGTTATTATGAAGTCAGTTTATGTTTATATATTGATGTCATGGTCCAGATTTCCTAAGCCCAACCTGATTTAGTTATGATGTGCTTTATGGTCTCATGAGGGTACTATGGTTATTATTTGATTATTTGAGAACCTATGTGCTCCTGAATGAGCAGGATGCAAATTTTGATTATGTATATCTTCATGTGTTGATTATGAGCCTAGGTAGGTTAACTAAGTGTACAGTGGGAAAGTGGCTTGCAATGGGGGTCCAAGACTCTAAGTGGTTACTAGGTAAACCTATTGGCAAGTTACTTAATAAGTAAAAATATGAAACATTAAAGGGGTTTAAATGAACTAATAAGATGTCTGAGTCTCTACCCATGCCTTGAGTGCTGTCGCATGATAGGATGGGAGTTGGGATCCTTGTCTTTGTGAAAGGATCATTGAGCCACATAGTGTCACTTGGAGGCCAGAGTCAAGAGGTACTACTAGGGTTACCTTCAAGGTTGGGCTTATGTGATGACACTTCCCTATATACAGCTTAGGTTATCCTATGTGTGTTAGTTACCTTTGGTGTTGTTTAGTGTACCTTGTTATGGTTTAGATTGCTTCTAGGATCTTCCTTTGCATTGGAGTATGAGGTCATGTGTATCTTGTTTGAATTCTTGTTGTATACCCCATGTGAGTGGGCCTATTACTATCTGAGCACGGTGGGAGTGGACCTCTGGTTCCACATGGTTGGGTGGTAGTGATTCTTATTACCATTGAGATTTCAACAGATTCTTCTTCATGCTTGGATGTTCCTTGTTGCAGTTTCAATTTCATAGTCTTTTGGAGACTTGCTCAGTTACTTGAGATGTGTTTTGTACCTTATGTATATATTTGTTATCATACTTGGAGGATGCATTGTATTGTTTATTATGTATTATTACATACCCTGCAATTTCTGCAATGGATGTTGATTAGGTAGTATAGCTTATGGTATAAGTTGTTTATGTAATCTTTATTATGAGATGTATATTATTGGTTTCAGATTATGTAACCTTTATGTTAGTTCTTTATTGTTGTAATCATAGATTAGTTTGTTTAAGTAATTCTACGTCAAGGAACCCTCGAGAAATCTTAATCATGTATGAGTTGTATTTCATGTATGTCATGTACTTCATTGTGTTGCTTCCGCATTGTTATTAATATTGTTTGTAAACATTTAAAAAAAAATTATTCCGTGAACTTAGTGTCATATTTAGGTTAAGTTCTCCTGGGTTCCCTGGCGGGACATTACACTTGGTATCAGAGCCCTCGTTTCTACATTGGGAGCTCTGGGAAATATGTATGCCCATTAGTTGTCTTTAGATTTTAAAACTTGAAACAAACATAGACATAAAACTCTGATGTATTTAAAACCATTGCTTTATGATTATTGATTTCTTTTGATGTTATTGGGTTTGATGTTGGTTCTAAGTTGTGGTTTGGTTCTCTGGTTGATTCAGGAACCATGCCTGAAACTAGATCCGCTAGAGGTCATGGTAGAGGCCGAGAGGGTGGCCGTGGAAGGGCTAGGGACCACAGTCCTTCCACGAGTGTTCATCAAGATAATAGATAAGAGAAGAGGGAAGAGGTTCAGGCTAGTTTAGAGGACCCAGGTATTAGGTAGTTGTTGCAGGAGTTACTGAATCGTATTCCTAAGCAGGGTAGAGTGGAGAGGGAGAGATCTAGGAGCCCTCCAAGGAGGACTATTACAGTGGATCCTGAGGTTGTGGCAGTGAACCACATGAGGGATCTCATGAGAGTTACACCTATTACCTTTGATGGGAAAGGAAGAGGATTTGAAGCTGAGACTTGGCTTATTGCATTAGAGAGGATTTTTTCTATGCATCCCTTTAGTAGCAATTCTAAAGCTAGGTATGCAGTAATGCAACTCTCCAATTTTGTAGCAATATGGTGGAAGATAAAGGAGAAGAAGCTAAGTCTTCAGATGGACACCATTACATGGGAACTCTTCCTTGAGCATTTTAGAGAGAGATTCCTCTCTGATTAGTGGAGACAGCAGAGGGATGATGAGTTCCACAACTTGAGGCAGTTGATCCTATCAGTGGTTGAGTATGAGTGTCAATTCTTTGAGCTCAAGCAGTATGCTGGATATGGTCAGGATTTGGCCCTTATGGTTCAACACTTTATTATGGGGCTAAATGAAATCATCATTGGGGAAGTTAGACTCTTTGAGCCTACAAACCTCAGAGAAGCAATTATTAAAGCTACCCTTGCAGAGGAGAATCTAGCATTGGGCCATGGTGGTCATTCAAGAGGGCAGTCTAGAGTACCTACTTCTATTGTCATAGGTAATCATTCTCAAGAAGTTGGGAATTTGAGAGGTCCTTCTACCATTCCAAATGATAATCAGTCTCATTAGCAACAAGGAGGAAACAATCCTTCTTATTTTATTGGTCCTCAGATTAGGAAATTTTGTGACATTCAGCACAACAAGTGCAATTGGTCGGTTCAGCCAGCACAAAGTGTGTATCAAGATGTCAGTAGGGGCAATGTTCAACATTCTAGAGCACCTTCAGTTAGAGAAGGTGGTAGAAAGGGAGCTTGCTTCACTTGTGGACAGTTTGGACATTTTGCTATCAATTGTCCTCAGCGTGCACCACAGTCCTTAGGACATAGGCCAGAAGCTTCTAAGCCTATAGTGGGTAATGTTGGTATGTCTCACAAAGTGTATGTAGCGTTTGATCATCCTCCACCTATGTACTATGCTCCTGTGAGTGGTGCTGTGAGTAGAGGTCCAACAGCTAGTTTCTAGATTCCTATAGTGGGGAATGATCCTCAGTGTTTGAATCAGAGACCTGGGAAGGGTCCTATGGGACCCACACTTTGAGTCTTTCAGGACTTGGACTAGATGTTTTATGATGAGAGAGTGTTATCTCTATCTTTTTTTTAGGCTTCCAGGAGTAAGCCTAGTTTTAGGGGAGGAGGATGTAATACCCTCCTCTTAGGTTGCTTTTCAGTTTGTGGATGCCAAACTCTTTTCGGCATTTTGGATGTATGTGTGGATTTAATCAGATGGAATATTTATATGTTACAATTCAGTATGTTATTGATCGATTGTTAGTATGTTATATCTTTTGTGTATATATGATTTATGGTTGTTTAATGATGCTTATGTATATGTTAGGATTTCATTTTGATTATGGTTTTTTGACAATATTGACCTTAGATTTATATGCACATGGATCATTGTATGTTTTTCATTACTGTTTGATGTGCTTGGTATGATATGGGACAAAGTAGTAGTTACTTGCTTCGGTGAGATCCACATGATAACCTAGTCTTAACCATTGTTTGTCAAATGATATATGCATGTATTTTCATCTTTGTGATGATAGGTTTGTAGGTACCGGGCTACGTCTTCCCTGAATTGGCAGGAGTGAGAGTGCCCTATTGCATTAATCTCAATGGTAAGAGAGGGGAGATAGTTTTCAGGTCCAAATCCTATCCTAAACCAAATTTTCCTAGTTAGTGGACAAGTATCTGTTTTGACTACCCTTACCGAATTTGTATAGTTGATAGGAATTCGTGTATTCCTTTCCTTGATCATGTTTGATTTTGCCTATTTTCGGTTTCAGGTGCTTGATTTGATTATTTGAGTGTTATATCATGTTATTTATTTAATTGAATATTATTGTAATTAATTATTAAATGTAGGGTATTTAATTAATTGAAAATTAAATTAAATACCTATGTTTAATTGAAAATTTAATTAAAGTACAATTATTGAACATTAATATTTAATTAAAAATTAGAGTAAATATGCTTTTATACTTAATAAATAATTAAATATTGAGTTGCATGGATAATTGTGATGTAAATATTTAAGTTATTTAAATTAATATTTTATTAATTACAAGTGCAATATTTGGTTGAAAAAGTATTTTCAAACTCAAAGACTTCAACTTAATTTTAGGATTCAAAGTTGAGTTGTGCAAGTAATTAGATATTTTAATTATTAATTGTTATTTTCTTTCAATTTTGGGGAGAGTCCTTTTAGGAGTTAACTGAATGTGTTGTCATGAGGGTTTGCTTAATTATGGGAAGTTGATCCTCTTTAGGGGGATTCTTCTCTCATTTGAAGATAACAGGTTTTTGGAAGCATTTTTGGAAGTTTTGGTGTGTGCTTGGTTTTGGATCATAATTTGGAAATTCTCCTTGCTTGGATTTTGCATTGTGTATTCCTCAACAGTTATTGAGGTAGGGTCTTGTTCATGTCAATTCTAGTTTTTCGGATCCCTATCTTCTATGCATTCGAAAAGCTAAGAATTCCTTGCTTGGTCATTCATTGGTTGTTTATTTTAGATTTTGTTGATTTCAATTGGAAAGTAATGTTTTAGATCAATTTTGTGTTTAATTCAAGCTTGCATGCCAGATCTGTGTTTGTGGGCATAAAGGGTTTCATTTTATAGCATTAGGAGTAAATGGGTATTAGGGTTTCTAGCTTGAATTTATTGTTGAAATGGGTATTTATATAAACCCAGATCTTTAATTTTTGTAGAAAAATATATACTACCCTAGTACGAAAGTGCTGTCAAAATTTCATTAGAAAATTCCCTATAGATCTCCTAGAAAACAAAAAATTAGATTCCCTATAGTTAGAACTATAGTTGAGGAAAAATTAATATTGCTTTTTTAAATGTTCTTTGGAAAAAAAATCAATTTAAAAAAAATAAAACACCTCTCTATTAAAAAAAATACAGAGAAATAAATTACACCAGTCAATTAGAAATTGATAGAAGAGACAAAAAAAAAGGGTCTTCTTTTGCTATTCCATTTTTCGGAATTAAATTAAAAAAAAATTTTAAAAATAAAAAATAAAACTGGACTTTATGCATGTTGTATTATTTGTTTTTAATTTTTAAAATATATATATAAAAAAATTAATAGGTTGTGGGGAGGCGGGTGGCGGGGGCCACCGCACCCCCCAGTGCTGGTAGTCTGTCGGCGCGGCAGCCGAGACTATCGGCAGGACAGCCGAAGCTGCCGGCACAACAGCCGACACTGGTTGAGGACTGGTTGTGCCCTCCTTATTATAAGGGGGCCGGCGGATGTGAAAGGGGGTGGGGGCCGCAGGGACCCCCCTGTATGTTTTTATTATTAATTTTTTTGTTTATGTATATGCATTTTGTTATTAGATTTAAATTTTAATATTAGTTATTAAAATTAATTTTTAATTTAGGGTTTATTTAAAATTTAATTTATTTAAAATTTAGTTTATTTAAATTTAGTTTATTTAAACTTAGTTTAATTAAATTTTGTTTAAAATGAAATTAGTTTAATTAAAATTTTGTTTTAGCATTTGTTTAACATGAACTTAGTTAATTAGATTTTATTTAATCTTTAAATTAGTTGTTTAATTTTAAATTAATTGAGTTAATTTTAAAATTGATTTATGATTAAATTCAAAATTAATTTATTATTAATTTGTAAACTGATTTAGCGTTAATGTTAGATTAGTTAGGGCTAATCTTTAAAATTTGAATTAAATTAGTTAAATTAGTGAAATGGGGAGTTTCTTTTAGAAAGGGATTATTTTTCAAAAGGGGGGGGTTTATTTTGTCACTGTTATAAATTGACTATTGTTATTCATCAGGTCCTATGGTGTTAGCTAATTATTAGAGATGTTATTGAACGATTAATACTGATGTTTAAGGGCACCTATGAATTTAATAACTTTATAACTATAACTAAAAATTGGTAATTAATCCCTAGTTGTATTTATGTGCGGAGTTTATAAACAAATCTAGAGATAATGTTAACTTTTGGCAATATGAAATATTTAGTTATTGTTAGATAGTAATTATTAGTGAATAAATGAATTTGCATAATTAAGAATTGTTAGATTTGAGGAAAACAAATCCACCCAAGAACACCTGCATGCAAAACTGTTACAGAGTAGAAGCAAAGACAGACAGAAGAACAGAGAGCTATGGCGGCCAAAAAGCTAGAGACGAGATATTCATGTTGACAGAAAAAAGCTTCTATTATCAACAACTGCATTACAAAATACAATCTCCTTCTCCTTAATGAAAAGTAAAGCGGTGAGTCCTTATAAAAGGATACCGAAACCCTAAAAGGGAAAAACCCTAAAGACTAATAAGCTACCTAAGTATAACTTAAGCATAGAGTATAATAGACTAATAATTAAATGATTTAATTATTAGCTATACTATGACTACTCTAACACTTCCCTTAAGTGTAACTTAGGGAGAAGCAAAACATCTAAAGACTACTGCAGAAAGCAGAAAAGAAGGGTCCCGACAACAAGGCCTGATTAGGTACCCAAGTACAAGAAATAAATTAGATGAAGGAAACTAAGCCTTCAATCTAGGGAAAAGATGTCCTAGAGAAAGGAACAAGAATGAGCAAGAAGCATCTCCGAAGCATAAAGCTGAAAACTCTGTCAGAAGAGACTGTTGGAACCCCCACTGAAGTGCATGACCAGGTAGAGAAGACAATGTCTGAAGAGTTGATCAATTGAACCAGGAAGCAATAGAACCAACAAGTGAACCCCCCATAATGCTGAACAGGGAGAGGTGACAGGAACACTGAAATGCATTGCTAGAAACATCTGTAGAAAGCAGAACCAGGAACATCAACAGTGCAACAAAAGTACAAACACAAGATAAAGGGCGGTGTCACCGACACACAACATGGGATAATTTTATGGAAGGTACGCTCACTTGACAAAGGTGGATGCGCCTAAAATGACATAATCATCATAACCCCCCATGACACTTTATAACAGAGTGCAAGTACTAAAACCATACAAGGTGTACAAGATCCCAGATATACAGAAGTAGGCACTTTATCTCAGTAAGTTTACAGAAAAGAATGCATCAAAAGAAGCATACAATGCTCAGATGTCAGAAAGAAGAGTGAGCTAGGATATCAGAAGAAGAGATCCCAGGACCTGTAGACCCAATCAATCCACTAGAGTGCATAAAATTCCAAACTCAGAGGAGAGAAAACCTAGAGTAGAATCTGGAAAAAAGACCTCTACAACTAAATAGTTCACTGAACCAACTTTTCGACGATATCTGGTTTGCCGAAAACGGAGTCCGGATGAGTCAGATATGACTCCCGGAAGGCAAAAACAAACATCAGACTTTGATAGAAAAAAATATTGTCAAAACAGTAGAACCAAAAATTTGAATCACCATAGTCGGAAAGAGCTTGGAAAGAACTTTCCGATGATATAACGAAGTCCAAAAAAGGCCTCCGTATGCTCCAGATAGAGTGAAAATAGTGATAAGGGCCCAAAATTGCTCCAAACATAAGCTGTAAGCCCCAGAGGCTAAAAAAAATAGGCCCCTGGGTGCATGGCGCACCCAGGGGGCCAAATCCAGAGCCCATAGTCATTAATATGACCAGTCGCATAAGGGTAAGCCCGTGGGGGTTAACAAAACACCGCCACGGGCGGAGCAGTGCTGGGGCGGCACACGCAGGCGGGGGCCGCGGGGTGCCGGGTGGCGAGGAGCAGACTGGCGGCGGGTGGCAGAGCCGCAGAGAGTGGCCGGTGGCGGGGGGCCACGCTGCAGAGGGCAGGCGGAGCACGATAGCGGTGGGCGCCGGAGGAGAAACACCGGCGGAGCCGCTGCCGGAGCGGTGGCGCGATTTCAAATTACACTGCGCGCACTAAACCAAAACCAAAAACCATAGGAAAAAAATGGTTTTTTAAATTTTCTTTTGATTTTTTTCTTGATTTCCGTGCCCGTACGACACTATAAACCAAATTTTTTTTGCCTCAGAGTCCAGTAGTCCAAAATGGACAAATATTATGTCATTTCTGGGGTTTTGGGGTGCTCTGAGCTCAATGACAATGTCCGTTTGAGCCCAAAGTGACCATAACCAAAGCCTGCCCCTGAAACACAACAAAAAACACTAAAAAAACTCTGAAACCCTCTGTGACTAGAATGCTTCAACAAAACACGAATAGCCAACAACAAAATGACTCTGATACCATGTTAGATTTGAGGAAAACAAATCCACCCAAGAACACCTGCATGCAAAACTGTTACAGAGTAGAAGTAAAGACACACAGAAGAACAGAGAGCTATGGCGGCCAAAAAGCCAGAGATGAGATATTCATGTTGACAGAAAAAATCTTCTATTATCAACAACTGAATTACAAAATACAATCTCCTTCTCCTTAATAAAAAGTAATGCGGTGAGTCCTTATAAAAGGATACCGAAACCCTAAAAGGGAAAAACCCTAAAGACTAATAAGCTGCCTAAGTATAACTTAAGCATAGAGTATAATAGACTAATAATTAAATAATTTAATTATTAGCTATACTATGACTACTCTAACAAGAATTATAAATTTGTTTATTCCTACGTTAATATTATATTTGATCTTATGCAATCTGAGTATGATTTGATTTTACTAAGACATGTTTTGGGTGCGTGTTTCTATGAATTGAATGATTCTTCTATGTATCATATTTTCGGGTATCTGTTGGGTTAGATGACCCTAGGACTTAAATCTAGAGGTTTCAGGATTGTGCTTTCTGTAAGATGTTATTATGAAGTCAGTTTGTGTTTATATGTTGATGTCATGGTCTGAACTTCCTAAACCCAACTTGATTTAGTTATTATGTGCTTTATGGTCTCATGAGGGTATTGTGGTTATTGTTTGGTTATTTGAGAACCTATGTGCTCCTGAATGAGAAGGATGCAAATTTTGATTATGTATATCTTCATGTGTTGATTATGAGCCTAGGTAGGTTAACTAAGTGTACAGTGGGAAAGTGGCTTGCAATGGGGGTCCAGGACTCTAAGTGGTTATTAGGTAAACCCATTGGCAAGTTACTTAATAAGTGAAAATATGAAACATTAAAGGGGTTTAAAATGAACTAATAAGATGTCTGAGTCTCTACCCATGCCTTGAGTGCTGTCGCATGATAGGATGGGAGTTGGGATCCTTGTCTTCGTGAAAGGATCATTGAGCCACATAGTGTCACTTGGAGGTCAGAGTCAAGAGGTACTACTAGGGTTACCTTCAAGGTTGGGCTTATGTGATGACACTTCCCTATATACATCTTAGGTTATCCTATGTGTGTTAGTTACCTTTGGTATTGTTTAGTGTACCTTGTTATGGTTTAGATTGCTTCTAGGATCTTCCTTTGCATTGGAGTATGAGGTCATGTGTACCTTGTTTGCATTCTTGTTGTATACCCCGTGTGAGTGGGCCTGTTACTATCTCCTCAGCACGGTGGGAGTGGACCTCTAGTTCCATGTGGTCGAGTGGTAGTGATTCTTATTACCATTGAGATTCCAACAGATTCTTCTTCATGCTTGGATGTTCCTTATTGCTGTTTCAATTTCATAGTCTTTTGGAGACTTGCTCAGTTACTTGAGATGTATTTTGTACCATATGTATATATTGGTTATCATCCTTGGAGGATGCATTGTATATTTATTATGTATTATTACATACCCTGCAATTTTTGCAGTGGATGTTGATTAGGTAGTATACCTTATGGTATCAGTTGTTTATGTAATCTTTATTATGAGATGTATGTTATTGGTTTCAGATTATGTAACCTTTATGTCAGTTATTTATTGTTGTAATCATTGATTAGTTTTTTTAAGTAATTCTATGTCAAGGAACCCTCAAGAAATGTTAATCATGTATGAGTTGTATTTCATGTATGTCATGTACTTCATTGTATTGCTTCCACATTGTTATTAATATTGTTTGTAAACATTTAAAAAAAAATTATTCCGTGAACTTAGTGTCATGTTTAGGTTAAGTTCTCCTGGGTTCCCTATGGGGAATTACACTTGACCGTATGTCTTTGGATTGATACCTCTATATGCAAGGGTAAGTTTTGAGGATGTGTGATAGACATGTCATCTTGTTTTGAAAAGGAAAGACAATGAGGGGCTATGAGGTGCCTTCCCATGTTCTGAAATTTGTCTTCCTCCAAGTTTATAGGAACCATGGTCTCACACAAGGCTTTTTCCAGGATCTCCTTGTGATTAGGAGATAATTTGAACAACTCCAAAATTGATATTTGGGCTAGAGTCTTTTGTAATTGATCCACCAAACTATAAGGCTTTGTTGTGGGTGGTGTTTGTTTAGCCAAAACAGTTGGTGTTTTAGGGCCAATAGTAATAGGAGTACCCCCTTGTAGGGTAACCTTTGCGGCTTGCCCCCTTGTGATGGCATTAGTGGACCCTTGGATAGGTTGATCTTTAACCACAACAACATTGATGGTATTGTCATAAGTATGAGCAAAGTTAACACTATGATTGCCTCTTGCATTATTCGCACTGTTTCCTCCATTGTTTGAATTGGAAGATTCTCCTTTTTCATGCTTATAGAAAGGAGTTTTAAACACTGTGTGATCTTCATTAGTTTGAGGGATATCCAAATTTATCACACCATTGTCTATCAGATCTTGTACCACATGTTTGAGATGCAAGCAATCATTGGTCTTATGTCCCCTATTTTGATGATAGTCACAATGGTTGTTCTCATTCCACTAGTTTGGCTTGATGTGAGGTTCATATGGTTGAGCCTTTGGTAGATCGATAAGTTTATTTGCAATGAGTGTCCTTAATGCATTCTCCAATGGTTCACCCAAATTAGTGAATGTCCTTTTGGGTGTAGGTGCAAAGAAAGGTTTAGGCTTGGGAGTCCCTTGATTATTCCCAAAGTTGTTATTAGTGTTGTTGT
>MU225433.1:185731-216344 GCA_018584345.1 Thuja plicata
TCATATTTAGGATAAATAGCATTTGTTGGAAATGGTATCATGATTAAAGACTTATCAAATGGAAATGGACACAAAGCTTTGATAGAAAAGGGTTTAGGAGCCCCACTTTGTTTTATTGTGTCCAATTATAGCTGAAAAAGTTGGAATTGTTTGTTCATGATGTCAATGGGGTTAGCCTCAACTTCTTCTTGTTTGAGTTTGGTGACATCATAATCGTGTGGAAGTTTGAGACCCATTTGTGCTAGGTATATAAAGTACTTCTCCTTGTCTTTCTCCAATAATTTTTCCATAAGTTTCATGAAGAAAGGGATTTGCATAGCCTCATTAACCTTTCATCAGTTAAATCCTCATCATTAGGGTCCATGTTACCCCCAATGTTGGTATTGTTCATCCCTTGATTTTTAGGGTCCATGTTTGTTCCTCCATTGGTATTATTGTTGGATCCTTTGTTGTTAGGATCAACATTTTCCTGTTTATTCATATCCTTGTTCACATGATTGATTTGATCAGGATCTATATGGCCAAATGGGAAAGACATTCTCGGTTCTACTTCTTTGATGGGTTCTTGCAAGGGTCTTGAAGAGAAAGGATCACCTAGAAAAGGACACTCTTGCCTTAGATAAGATCTGTCTGGTTGTAGGGTAGTCTTGATGTAATGGGATCGAGTAAAAATTGGCATTAACATATATCAAATGAAGATCTTAGGTTCTTAACTCGCTTAAATGATCAATCTGTGGATAGATTTGCAAAATGCCCAATAATGGTGGATTTTGGTGCAGTTAAGTATTCACTGAGGTAAAACGTCCAAAAGGGTATCCAAAAATGAAACTTTCCTGTTTTCAACCCCTCGGCATATACCCACTGTTTTCCCTTTTCAATTTCTGGGTGGCTCTTACCTATGTGTAGGCGGCCTTTTATTGTTGATAAGCAGTCATTGGAAATCCTATACGCGACGCTTTGCAGTTAGCAGGCGACATTTTCCTGTTGAGAGGTAGTTTTGAAATGTTAATACGAGGCACTTTCCAGCGGCTTACACAGTTTTTGAATGATTTCAAGCGGAATTTTAAGATTTATAAGCGGTCCAATTTTGTTTGTACATGGCTCTGAAATAATGGTACGCGGCGCTTTGTTGATCAAAGTTGAATTTATCAATGTTTTTTGTATTTTCTGGATTTAAAAGTTTTAAGTCTTTGATCAGATTTATCAAAAAATATTCTTGCATGAAAATAGAGTACAAGCTCAACACACACATCAAAGTTATACCATATCCCTAAAACCACACTAAAAGTTTATGTTCTCGAATGTTTTGACAGGTTTGCACAAGAATGTCTTCCAAACAATCTACCTTAGAGTCAACAAATTTGGCTTTTAATAATGGTTCTATAAAGGTAGGTTTGCTGCTTTATCATGGTCTCAAATTATTCTGATCTAAATCTTGACAAGATCCTTTACCCCCTTGCGGGATATCCACATGCACAAAAGTACAATTTTGCGCAATCCCAAAGGACTACTAGAGGAAGTGAGGATGGCTTGCACAAGTTTTAGTCACTCTCCGATTAAGGTAAAGTGCATTTATTTATAGTGGGTCAGACGATATTGCGGTAAAAGCGAATATCTCCCACTATGGGTCATTCCCTCTCACCGTCCTCGTAAGACAATTTTCAGGAGGCAGGCCCTTTAAAGCTCTATTTAACTAGCATGAATATGGAAAGAAAGAACCAAACTCAGTCCAACAAGTTTGGAAATCTGATTCACTCAAAGAGTGAAGAGCATATCCCTATTGTTTTTCTTTGTTCCAAACACCTCAAATAGATTTGTTTATTTTCAACCTCTTGACAAGGAGGTTCTTAAAAAAATGAGATGTGTGGTTCAATTAATCTTCCCTTTCTTTTTACCACCCAAACTTGACACTTTTGGCTTTTTGATCAACTTTGAAAAGTTGAGAGCATAAACCTGATGTCTCGTTTGAATAGAAAATAGTAGGGTGTGGCTAATTATGCTAGATTCAAAGAATTTTCCACAAGTTAAGCAATGTAAGATTGATTAGATAAATACCTCATTTTTTGAAGCTAGCAAGGCTAGGTGCATTTTTGAGTGATTTGGGCTTATTTTCACTCACCTAGTGGCGATCGTTCCACTCCAGCTCCTCCAACAAGTTAGTCAACACAAAGAGAGACAAAGTGAAGAAAATTTGGAAAAAATAAAATGACAAACTCCCTCCTAAAATCTCTTTTAATGAAAGATTTATCAAATTAAAGCTTTAAAGAACTAGGCATGAAAACCAATTAAAGAGTAGAAAATTTTTCGTTTGTAAGCAAAAAACACTTTGATGTAGTGATCATACAAGTGTTCCTCCTCAAATAAACTCTCTAACAGATTGGCTGTATGTATTTCTTTATCATTTTTAGTTTTGATTCTCACCTCTTTGCTAAGATTTATGACCCACTTCTTTGGTTTTTGCACCTTTGGGTATTTTTCATTTGCGGGACAGAAAAACAAAGAGACTTACAACAATGAGTAAATCAATAAAAACTTGATTTAATGTAGAAACATTTACGCGACATTTAATAGCTAAAGGGTGGCATTTAAATGTTGCTAAGCGTAAATGGAAACTTTCTACGCAGCTTTTAAATCCTAACAAGTGGCTTTTAACAAATCACAGGCGGCTAAACAAAATTAGCAGGTGACACAGAAAGTGTAAAAAGTGGCCGAGTTTTGCTAGTAAGCGGCTGTTGAAAAGTAACAGGTGACACCCTTTATCTATTCGGTGGCACACTTTATCTAGCAGGAAGTACACTTTATCTAGCACGCGGCTGCAGAATGAAAGACAGAGACAAAAGAAGCTCCGTAGGTGGCATTTTATTGTTTGTAGGCGGCTCTGTATATTGCATAGGTGTCTCTTCTCCTATTTTCTACAAAATAACACCAAGAACAAAGCAAAACACACAAAATATTATCATAACAATGTTAGCAATGAGGCTTAGATCCCCACAATGGGCACCATTTGTGTGTGTAAGATTAACACCTTCATGAAATTAAGACTAATAACAACAATTCCATGGAAAGAAAATATGATTTAATCTAAGAATTGAAGCTAAAAAACCATATCATCTCATGGTTCTCTATCTAAGCTTTGTTAAGAGAGTTCTCAGACTTAATCTCTCTCAAGGATAATCCTAGAATGAGAAAATGAATGATAAAAAAAGCTCAAATCTAGCTTAAAAATGCTCAAAATTCTCCAAGATGTGTTAGAAAACAACAAATGCTCCTAAACATGATATACTAAATGTTATGCAAATACTAACATATGATCAAAAGCTCTCAAATGCTCTCCATATGGCTATAATAAGGATGCTTTTTCTCTTGAAATTCTTGGATCCCAAACACAAAGGAAATGGCTTGCATTTATAGCATTTTTCCAAGGGTAGGGGGTAGGGTGAGTTGATCATGATCAAAGTATGGTTAAGTCAAAAAGCTTTGAGGTGTTCTCAAATGGAGGGAAAGTTGGTTGGTTGTCTCAAAGAAATTAGGAATTTAAATAACTCAATTATTTAATTAATTTAGCCATGGAAGGGTGAATGGGTTGGATTTGATCTTTTTGATTTGAACTATACAATTGAAAAATCAATTGCATAATTTGATTAATCCCTTTACGCTTAAATTTAATTATTTGATTTCATGATTATTTGATCTTTTAATTTGATTTGATTTTTGTCCTCTTGATTTGATAAATGTCCATTTGATTTGATCCATTTGTTTTGAATTGAGATGAGATTTTAAGGCATTTGGCTGAGATTTATAGTTTTGAATGCTTGAGATACACCTGGTCAATTTTAGGTGTCTACAATTACTATTCTATTTGATACAGGAGCCACTAACTCCTTTGTTTCTCTATCAGTTGTGGAGCATTGCGGGCTAGTGGTAGCTAGAAAAGAGGTTAGATGGGAAGTAGACTTAGCTTTAGGAGCTAGAGTTTCTGTTACCTCTATGGTTAGAGATTGTCCGATCTAGATTGGTGGCATAACCACCATAGAAAATCTCAAAGTTACTCCCCTTGGATCTTAGAGTCTATTTCTTGGCATGGATTGGCTAAGTACCCACATAGCCAAGCTAGATTTTCGTAAGAAGAAGATCAAATGTTTGGATGATGATGGTACAGATATAGTGATTTCTAGAATCCATAGGCCAGTATCCCTTTGTGTGATTTTTGCTATGCAGCTTAAGCGGTGCATGTGAAATGGATGCCAGTTGTACACCATCATCATCAGTGATAGGGAAGAAGATGCAAAGAAGGAAACTTCTCTTGATGACTTCCCCATTCTTCAAGAATTTTCTGATGTGTTTCCTTCAGATCTACCTGGTATGCCTCCTCATAGAGCGGTTGAATTTCACATAGACCTTGTACCATGAGTAGAACTAGTTTCTAAAGCACCTTATAGGATGATCACTAATGAGCTTAATGAGCTCAAGATACAACTTGAGGAATTGTTAGAGAAAGGACATATTTGTCCTAGTTTTTCTCCTTGGGGTGCACTAGTGATCTTTGTGAAGAAGAAAGATGGATCTCTTAGGTTATGCATGGATTACTGACATTTGAACAAAGTAACCATCAAGAATCGGTATCCACTTCCTAGGATCGATGAACTTTTTGACCAGTTATAGGGTGCCCGAGTATTCTCAAAGATAGACGTCAAATCAGGATACCATCAGTTGAGGATCGTGGATAGTGATATTCACAAGACTACATTTCACACTAGATATGGCCACTAAAAATTTACCGTGGTTCCATTCGGTCTTATGATTGCTCCAGCTATGTTCATGAGTCTTATGAATGGAGTATTACACACCTTCCTTGACAAGTTTGTAGTTGTGTTTCTTGACAAAATCTTGATATATTCCAAAGATGAGAAAGAGCATGAGGAAAACTTGAGACAGGTCTTGCAATGTCTTAGGGACAATCAATTGTATGGAAGCTTGTCGAAGTGTGCTTTCTTCATATCTGGGGTCAAGTATTTAGGCCATGTTATTTCAGGTGATGGGATCTTAGTAGACCCATCAAATATTGATGCCATTATGGATTGGCCAAGACCTACCACTGTGACTGAGGTTAGGAGTTTCATGGGATTAGCTGGTTACTGTAGATGTTTTGTTGAGGGTTTTTCTCAGGTAGCACAACCCATCACTTTCCTTCAGTGAAAGGGAAATAAGTTTGAGTGGACTAAGAAGTGTGATAGGTATTTTTTAGGAGATCAAGAGAACACTTACCAGTGCACCCATTCTTGCTGTGCTAGAGCCTTCAGAAGTATTTGTGGTTTTCATAGATGCTTCTTTAAATGGTTTAGGAGTAATTCTTATGCAAGGTGGGTGAGCTATAGCCTACGAATATAGGAAACTAAAGACTCATGAGCTCAACTACCCTACCCATGACCTTTAGCTCACAAAAGTGGTGTATTCTTTAGTAAGATGGTGAAATTTTATCTTAGGGCATCGATTCAAACTTCATTCAGACCATTAGAGTCTTTAGTACATCTTCACTTAGCCAAACCTTAATGCTAGGAAAAGAAGATGGATGGAGTTCTTATGTGAATATGATTTTGATGTCCATTACATCAAAGGGAAAGATAACATAGTTGCAGATGCCTTGAGTAGGAGATGACATGAGATTTCTTCTATGTCCACTAGCACAGATTTGAGAGATTGCATTCTTCATCAATTACATGAGGATGAGATGTATCCAAAAGTTTGCAAGTTGATTCGATCTTAGAGAACCCTTGAGGGGAAGTTTTCAGAGTATACTTTGGAGTTCGATGGACATTTGCATTATAAAGGACGTATCTATATATCTTATTCTAGAGGATTGTGTGAGTTTTTGATGCTAGAGGCTCATAGGGCCCCTTATGCAGTGCATCCAAGAGTTAAGAAGATGCATGCCGATTTGAGGTATTTGTATCATTGGCCTGACATGAGATTGAAGATTGCTGAGATGGTAGCTACATGACCAAAATTCTAGAAGGTGAAAGCAGAACACCGTCATCCAAGTGGTCTTCTTTAGCCTCATGAGATACCAATGTGGAAATGGGACACCATTTATATGGACTTCATTGTAGGTCTTCCCATGTCTTCTCATCTTCATGATTCCATCATGGTGACAGTCGATAAGTTGACCAAGGTGGCTCATTTTTCACCCGTGAGTACTACCTTTATCGCACCAGTAGTGGCGTAGGTGTTCTTTTGAGATATAGTCAGACTTCATGGTATACCTCGTAAGATCATCTCAGATAGAGATTCTCTCTTTACTTCATCCTTTTGGAGAGAAATGGAGGCAACTATGGGCACTAGGCTCAATTTCAGTACAAATTATCATCTTGAGACTGATGGACAGATCGAAAGGGTCAATCAAGTGTTAGAAGACATGCTTGGCATGTATGTTATGGACCATAAGCCCCAGTGGGAGGAATACATACACCTAGTGGAGTTTTCCTATAACAATGGGCACCAGACATCCTTGGGTATGCCTCCCTACTAGGATATTTATGGTAGGCCATGTAGGACCCCACTCAGTTGGGATAGGATTGAGGATAGAGTTTCCATTGTGCTTGAGCTAGTCAAAGATATGGAGAATCATGTGACCTTGATTAGACAACCTCTAGTGGAAGCTAAAGATAGGCAGAAGAAGTATGTAGATGTGAAGAGGATTGATCGAGCCTATTTAGTTGGAGACATGGTCTTCTTGAGAGTGCAACCACATATGATTCCAATCCACTTTGGAAAGGGCTCTAATCTTGTACATCATTTTGTTGGACCTTTTGAGATCCTTGAGAGGATAGGACTAGTTGCTTACTGTTTAGCATTGCCACCTATCTTGTCACACATCCATGATGTGTTTTATGTTTCAGTCTTGCAGAAGTATATATATGATGAGTCTCATGTGATAGATTGGGATGCCTTACAGGTGGAGTTGGATGGGCAGCTGGCTTTAGAGTCAATTCATATATTGGCTCGATGGACATTGGGTCTTTGAGGCCGAGATCTAGACCAGGTTAGGGTCTAGTGGGATTTCTATGATGAGGTTACAACCTCTTCGAAGGACACAAAATAGATGATATCACAGTACCCTCACCTCTTCGATGAACTCTAGGAGGAAGTTCATGCCTAGAGGGGGTGGATGTGAGACCTATATTAAATTGTCATAGTTTTACTGCTTTATTTTCCATGCTTTTAGTGATATTATTCTTAGACATACTTTGACTATTGAGACTCTTATGTATTTGAGGATCTATTAAATCTTATGTTATATATTCACTACCTGATTATGTAACCAGGGTACATTTGAGATACTACATATTTTGATTCAGTTTCAATTTATGATGATATCATATATGGAAATAAATGTGTGAAAGTATTGTGATGAAATTTGGTTTAGGAAATCGATGATATGTTTATTTAAATTCAAATATAGATATAGTTTATATGCAATGTATTATTGATGTCATGTTATACTTTCATATCATGTTATTTTGGACCTACTGATGTGTGCAATGAGTGTGTAAGGATAGTTGACCATGGATCTAAATGGGGGACCCAGTATTGGAACCTATGCTATATTCTATGCATTCCAAGGTCCTATTTATACAAAGAAAAATGGACCTTGTTGTATATGTTGTTTATTCGTGAATGTGGTTTGTATGTGTGTATTTAAATTATTTAAGTTAATGTGAATAAGTCATGTCATTTGTTTAATTATATTGTGCCAATTTTGACAATTGTTGCAATTAGTGTTGGCATGGCTAGTTATGTGAACCATAGATAGGTGTAGGGTTAACTAGGGGGTTACCTAAGTGTAGTACCCAAGCCTACCCAAGGTTAAAATTTTTGAGATGGTCAACTTGACTTAGAAATCCATGGGTTAACTTTAGGTGTAGTTTATGAGGGTCTTTTAGGCTCCCATAAGGTAACCAGGATCACTTTTAGCTACCCAACTTGGTACCCTAGGGGTTAGGGGTCATTTTCAACCATAAATGAGTCTCTAAACTCATTTATTGCTCCCCTAAAGTCTCATTTTCAAACCTATGCAAATTTGAAGAGTTGTGAGGTTTTGGTTAACCTCTTTTTTCTTCCCAAATTGCATTTAACTCAATTCATGAAGAATGAAGGAAAGTGGGAAGAAAGAGATGGTTAGGGTCACCTCACCTATGGTTAGTTCCTGATATTTTAGAGGTTTTACCTTTATAGGGAAATTTTTAAGGAGATCTTGGGTTGTTCACCTACTCTCTACCCTTAGAGACAATTCCATATTTGAAAGAGAATTTTGGAGAAAGAGACTTGGAATGATAGCTCTTCTCAAACTTTCAATTTTCCTTAAGCTTTGGAGTAAGGTTGGTTCTTATTAGAGTAATTTTATTTGTTCATGTATGTTCTTGATTGGAGCTCCATTAATGAATTCTTATGTGTATTTTAAGCTTTTTCAAAGTTGAGTTTTTGGAGTTTTAGAATGTTGTATTTATTTTGTGATTTCTTTGTGAATGATTTTTCTTCAAGGCACACTCACCCTTGGGAGGGAAAAGTAACCTTGAAGGGGTGGTAGGAAATGGATCAAGTTTAGTGTAGAGCCTCTCATGTGAGGAGGGAAAGACATGAGGTTTCATGATACCCATGATGCTAAGTATGGCCTAAGGGCTTCTGGGCGCATACAGAGGTTTTGTTTTTATGACTGCATCTTGTGTAGATGATCATACCAAGTCCATGTGTGGCTTGAATATTTTCAATAGTATTCTTGGATTCTCCTACTGTTTAGTCTACCACCACCCCTATTTTTAGGAAGGCCTCTTGGAGATCTTCCTCCTGTTCTACCATGTGTTGGGAAGCTTTCTATGCTTGGATTTATTTGTTGTGTTTTTGTGAGTTTGTTAGTTGCATGTGTGTATCGTGTTCCACTTTGGATCTCCTAGCTTGGGGGTGACCTTGAAAAGGTATAGGTTGGGAGGTGAGCCTCCATGGTCAAACCTCACCCAATAGGTTTTCACAGCTGGATTACAGGACTTGCAAGTGTATATTAGTGGAAAAGTTTGATACTGGAGAATTCTCATTGTAACCTTAAATGTTTTGAAAAATTACAATATTTTAAAAGTTGGTAGAAAGACTTTTAGAAAACTATGTACTCTCTTATTGTGTTGTAAATTTATCATCCATATTGTAACACAGAGATTTCAAAGAAAGTGTAACCATATTTCTATTTTGTAAACAAAAAAGAGAATTTGAGAAAATTATAGTTGGTATGCTTATTAAATTTCCTTGTATAAACATTTGCATAGATTAGAGGAAATTAAAGTTCCATCTAATAAGTTAAATATTTAATTACATGTTAATAAGCTATTGTTTTATTTAAAAAAATTACATATCCTGGTTTATACAAATATGGAGTTTAAGGATTTATATAGTTCAGTTAAAGATCTAATTGAGAATATGGCTATTATTAAATTTAGTTAGCTTATTCATTATTATATAATTTTTTTTTGGAAATTTAAGGGAGCTTTAGTATATTCCATTTATCCTTAAAAAAAAAATTCATTTGATAGAATGCATGAAAATAGTTCTTGGAAATAAATATTTTTTTTCACTTGGAAGATTTCCAGATTTTACAAAAAAAAATGAAATTTCAAGTTTTTATTTCCTACAATTTCTAAATCTATTTAAATGTATTTAGAGGGTATAATTTAAAATGCAAAAATAATTGCATATACCCTTGTTGTTTAGTCTCAGACTTATTAGTTTGTTTTCACGAGTCATTAGTATCCTTTTTTTACTCTATGTTGTGCTATATATATATATATATATATATATATATATATATATATATATATATATATTATTCAAGTTTTAACCGGACACTTTTTTTTATGATTTAGGATCCATTTTTTTAAAAGTGAGCTAAGGAAATATTTTTCTAGGGTTCGGGTGGGAGGGCCGAAGCCCTTCCCAACACGCTGACCCTTTTGAGTTGGGGGCCGCACAGCGAGCGGGCCACCCACTGTGCTAAAAGAGTGGGGTGGCACCGCAGCTCCGTCGGCACCCCCCTTCATGTACACCCTCGCTTCATGCGGCCCCTTCTCAGCGCCGCCCTGCAGCTAAACAATTCATCCCGCCACTCCCTTCTCCCTTGTTTCTGCCATGGTGGAAACAAAACACAATGCTGGGATCCTGTCCGCTGCCCATTCAATTTTGAGCCCTAATAATAAAAAATAGTAAACATTTAGGGTTAGAGTTTTATTAAAAATAAGAAACGATATTATAGATTTAAAATATAAACAATGTTTAGCATATGCATAATTGTAGGGAGAAATAGATATGATTTTTTTTTTAGATTAGATTATTATTAAATTAGATTTTATTTATATTTAAGATTAAATTTGAATTATTTATAGTTGTATATAGATTTTTATTTAAATTTGTTATTATATTCTTATTGATTTAGCTAAAAATTAAATGATTAGTATACATCTTTTATCCAAGAGTTATGATTAATTAGTAGCATAGTAAACATTTAAATTATTAGATTACTTAATGTTAGACTATTAAATTATTAAGAGAAATTATTTAAATAATATTTAAACGTAATGTTTCAAAGTAGTTTAATCAATAAACTATTCTTTTTAACCAAATAACCTAGATGACATTATTATCGATAAGAGGGTCAAGCCAACCCCTTACCATTGCGTTTGACCTTTTGTAGGGTATTATCGATGCTGTTGACCAATATCATGCATGGTTGATTTTTGGTCAACCATGGTTAAACTTGGTCAGTTTGCCTCATTTTTTGTGTACGGGCATTCCCTTCAGCGTAATGCTCATCGAGCACTAGTTTCATGCTTATCGGAGCATGGCTGCCTTTTTGGTCAACTCTAGTTGAATTTTGGTCAACTACCTCGATTCACATGCGCAAGCCTTCTTTAAAGCTTAGTAGACCTTAGTACCCTAGTTTCACATATTTTGGTGCATAGTTGACTTTTGGTCAACTCTGGTTGACTTTAATAAACTACCTTAATTTTTGTGCCGATTGAATCATGCAACTTAGGGACCCCTTGAGGATAGTTCTACAAGCTAGTCTATTGTAGTTTGACTTTTATTCAAACTTAGTCAAACTTGGTTGAACCTCTTCTGGTTGGACCCTTGTGTTACTTTAAACACTTAAACTCAATATGTTAACCATTTCTCTTTGCTCCATTTTGTGTGCACATGTTATCTTTGAGGTAGTATAATAAACCTTTAGCGCGTTTGAAAAATTTTTGCTGGTGTGTTTTTGCCTAACTTTTGGGCATGACACCTACAAACAACATTTCTCCCTTTAGGAAGAAGATATACCAACTATAGATGGAAGAATTCTTCCCATTATGGATAGAGAGAAGGAAGGGGAATCCAAGTGAAGTATGATGTCTATGAAATCTGCTCATATGTCACCATCTCCTTGGTTGATGAAGATGCCCCTAACCAATTAGGAACATACCTAATAGAAGGTGAAGAGAAAGGAACATATGATAAGTTGAATGTGATCAAGCTCCAAAGAAAAGGATGTCTCCTCTAAATAGTAAGTAGGAAGAGAGAAAAAGTAGCACCCCCTCAATTCAGAAGGTACACCAATGGTAGATGCTCCTGGATCAATGTAGAATTTTCTCCATGAAAATTGAACACTGTTCCTCCCCTTTGGAATAAACAAAGCCAAAGGTGTATGAATGAAGCCTCCCCAATCTGTAGGAAGAGACCTCAAAATGTATGATGTCTCAGGAAACTGAACAAGAGTCTCCAACACATAATCATGATCAACCCAAAATATGCAATGTGACATATTAAGTGAAGGTAGAGACTCATGAAAGCCAATCTCCAAATACTCAAAATTCTTCTCTGAAGATAAAGAGACCTCATCCAACTGTTGTATCAAAGGACCCACAATCATGTCAAAATTTAAAGAAGGGTCAAGTGGAGAACAAAGAGGAGGGTCATAGTGTTCCCTCACATTATTTGAAGAAGGATCATCGTCATTAAAGAGAAGATGAATGTCATCAATGATGTCTCCCAAATCTTCAATGTAGGAATCCACAAAAAAACCTACAATATTGATCAAGAAGTCATCCCATGGAACTGTATCTAGAAGATAAGGAATATCCTATTGGATGTAGGAATAAAATAATCATTAGGAGCAACAGTAGAAGTGATCTCAATTGAAGAAGTAGAAGCTGCATGTTGAGCCTTTAAATCATCATAGATCTGAAGGAATGCAAGATATCCAATCTCACTTAAGGTATGATCATAATAGGGAATGTTATCTGCATTATCAAGTGGAATGAGACAATCTATAGTTGGGTCTTCTACGAATGGAGGAACATGTGGATCTCTAAGATGCTCCCAAATAATGGTCCACTATGTGCATAGGCACTTAATACCTTCTAACTTGGATTTGAATTCAAGGAAGGAATATGTATTGATGCTATAAGAAATTAATCCATTGATATTGAAATCCATTTCACTCCAAGATAATTTTTTCAACCTTGACTTTGGCTTAGGAATGAGTCCATAAAGATAAGGGAATATTTTTAGCCATCTATAATTTGTCATGATCACTTTTTCCCATGAATCATAATTATCCCCAGTAAAATGTACAACAACAAGATGAATTGTATATTCCATGATTTTATCCATGATGTGCTTCTCACATAATAAACTAAGATCAAAAAATAATTTCATCCCCCCACAATGCAATCAATCAAAGAACCTCCCCCAAAATAAACAATTTTGGCACTTTATATGTAGTGTGTGTACAATTGCCACTTGCAAAACAAGGAAAATTAGACTTCTGATTTTGATGATTACAATAGAAAATATGAAGCTATAACAAACTCAACCAAATAAGATACAAGATAAATCAAGGCTCCAATCAATTATAAGTGCCACAATAGGTCAAAATAGACCAAATTATCAAAGTGATATGTACACTCTCAATAGCTACAAACTCATAGAAATTTTGAAAAGTAGAAAAGAAATCACACACTTAAAAAAAATGACACCTGAAAATTTGTCTGTATGAGCCTGAGAAGAGCCTCCGATATTGTAAAAATAGGGATTGGATAGGTACAATCACTAAAAACAAATATTTATACAAAATTTCTCTATCAAAACCAAAAACTAATGCAACCACTCAAAAATTCAGGAGATTGTACCCAAAATTTTACAAAAATTGCACTAACAAAAGAGCTTGTATGACCAAGTTATGACCTCTTAAAGTCAGGCTGCAAAATCAAAACTGCAAATAGCGAGGGGGGAGAAAATTTAATCCTTGATGATGTTAGAAGAACTATTCATTTAAATTTGATGTCCACATGACTGTTAGAAAAGAAAAAATTTAGCCTGGTATGATGGTCAAAGATCATCAAATTTATGCTACCAAAATAATGATGCAGATAGAGGGTTAAAATTGATGGTCAAAGGACTGTCATTGAAAAACAAAAAACCTGCATACGACAACCAGACGACCATCAAATTAAATGAGATGAAATTTTTCATAAAATATATTACCAACTAACTAACGTGGAGATTACATGGATTTCCATTACTACTGACTTGGCCATTGCAAGATGGTCTACTTGGGTGACTTTCCTACTGGTCAAACTTGCCACATGGTTGCTTGGGATTTGCTGGCTCGAGAATCTTGCATGGAAGAATCAATGATGTATCTTTCCTATGATACCACCATGTGTCCTCTACTGTAGGTCTTGTTTTGGGCAAGTCAAATGCCTCCACGTGGAAGGTCTAAGCGCTATGATGGTGGTGAAGGATGAGAGCAGCGGTGGAAATCCCCACCACTGGCGAGATATAATGTTTACACTCCCTTTTATAACCATACTCTAATATGATAAAAGAAAACTGGAACCCACTAGTTTTGGTCACCCGTGTGTGGTGGTATGGTTAGGGATATGGTAAGATAGGGAGATGTGTGATCTGTCTATATGGTATCTTCAATCTCTACTGATTGTTAGTTTGGAAAAAAAACATTGACAAACATGGGCTTAATGCCCAAAAATGTTTTTGACAAAAGTGATCTAGATCCAAAAAATGGAAATAAAGTGCAAACCCAAAAATTAAATACTAAAATATTTTCCAAAATTCTGTATTGTTTGCAAATTAGGCTTCACAAGTCTGATTTGCAATTTTTTTTTGCATTAGATTTGACTTTTGCCCAAGGTAGGCAAATTTATAGTCAAAATTTGTTGGAAGGGTCACCTGGACATAGTGGTGAGGTTAGATACTACTCTATATGGTCGTACAAGATGCTGCTCCTTGGATCTGAATTGAAGCCCTCCAACAAGTGAAGTGAAAAAATCTCCCAAGGCAATGCAATGAATGCTCCTATGGCTCTGATACCATGTAAGAATTTTCCTAAGGAAATGAATGAAAATTCCAAGATCTATAAGCTTAATGAGAAACAAAAACATGAGAGACAAAATTATATGATCCTTAATTGACTAGATTTGATGATGATCAATAATCAACTGATAATAGATGTGTATGGTGTAGATTTGCCTAAATTTATATTCAATGCATGATAACTAGGAGATATTCAAATGATAACCTATTAACCACACTAGGTGGCATCACATGTCTACTAAACATGGATCATCCTCCATTCTACAATAAAGTATGTGCAACAATGTGAGGATGATAATGTGATAAGAGAACTAAATATGGATCTCACACATAAAGTGGAATGAGATAACAACTATCACCACCTAAAGTGAAATTTCTCCTACACTATGTGCTAAAGTAGGATACAAACTCCTAGGTGTCTACAATGCAAACTGCTATGTAATGCATTATCCTATGTAAGATTAAGTAAAGTGTAATTAGGAATATTTAATTACACCAAAACCCCCCCAAGTGCAACTTGGGGGAATGCACTTAAAATCACAATGCTAGATGACAATGTAAGATGGGTCTCGGCTACTAGGCCATGTTAGGTACCCATGTACAATCACAAATGTAAATGAAATGCAATTGTATACACCTAAAAATGGTCAAAGAAAATATTAGTTAAAATTTAAGCCATTTGGATTAATTAAAATAAAAAATTAATTATGTAATTGTATTAAGACCTTGATTATATATTTCATCAATTAATTAAATCCAATCCAATAAATCATACATGGATAATTAATTAATTCTTTTGAATTAATTCCCTCCTAAAATGTCTCACCTACCACTACATGAAAAAAAAAAATCAACCAATGAGAGAAGAGGAAAATGAGCACATGGATCACAAATAGGCTTTTCTATCTTCACCTTTCAATCTTAAGAATCAATCTTCTCCATCCAAAGGGGAAACATCATCAACCCCTAATCCTAATCATACGTTGACTATGGTTACCTAAACCCACCCTTACACCTTGGGAAATCCTATAAATACGATGCACAAATAGATTTAATCATCCATCATCATTTCATAGCAAGTGCATTGTAGTTATTTTCATCATTAAGAGCATTGCTATTTTAGCAATCTGATGCAGAGGGCACACCAATGAGAAACAAACCTCTCAAACTACTTGATAAAACACTTAAACAATCTTTCTCCTAGAGAATATTACTCCCCATGTAGGATTCACAACCCCTTGATACACACATGAACATTAATTGGACAACTTATTTGGTCACCTTCCTTGGATGATACAACTTCTCACATCAATACTCCATCCTTGATAGTGGATCAAACTTTCCTTCAACCTTTCTATATAGGGTAACTACCACCTGGTTCATATAGAGTTTTAAAAAGTGACTCCTTAGCCAAAAATTTGTCTCAATAGACTCAAAACATCACAAATGATAACTTTGAACAGACCCACAACATAATTTTATGGTACTTTCTTTGTAAGGGTGATCTATTCCTTGTAGCCCTATTTTTGGACTAATCAGACCTTAAATTACAAACCTACCACACAAGGGTGAAAAATATTTATATTTTAAGACACCCTTTTGCTAATTGCAAAAGCTACTTTGATTTTAGATCAGGGTTCCCTCATTGACTAGTCAAACTAAGACTGACCACTTAGGCCTAAAAGGGGTAACTAGGCATAGTTTGCAAAGAAAGTACTATAAAAATAGATTTCTCCACAAAATAGTGCTTGGGACAATCTTTTATAGTATATAAAATATCAAATCTACCACTATTTGGGTTTTGTTCAATCATTTAGTTTTATTGTTAATTAGAACCTCGCTTCTTCCTGCATGCCACATACAAAATGTGAGGCCTAGAGCTTGAAATTTATCCTAACTGCCTCTATCTCCCAATTTTAAAATTTATGCATCTTAAATTAAATATAGAGGCCTAACCTTCCCCCAAGGGCCATAATTTTACTATGGTGGAAAGTCAAGTTATGAGCATTTTTATGTCAAACCCTAGGTAGGCTAGGGTTTAGTGACTGGTTTCACAGAAACTACAATAACTTCCAAAATTATGAATGGATAAATTTCAAACTAGTTTTAGAAGAGATTTAATTAATTTCTTCAAACATCCATCTGCATCAAACCAATCAACCAATTCGTATAGAGCCTTACAGTGTAAAGAAACACTGAAATTGCTAGGGAAATCGAGTAGTTTTATTGATTCAAAAGTGAAATCTTTAACAACATCAAATGCCTCAACCTCCTGAGGCATAAATAGAATTATTATAACCTCATCAAAAAACACAAATGAAAATTTGAACTATATGGCCATTGGAGAGGCAAGTTGCACCTTTTGCCCAAAAGTTGCTCAAAATTTGTTATGCAACATTTTGACAACTTTTGCATTTTTGACAATTTTGCACTTCTCTATAATCTACCATTCAATTTACATTGTTTATAGGCAAAATATGACCCTAAACATGAAAATAATCCTAATTTATCATTTTCCTACTCTCCTAGGGTTGTTGACCAAGTTTGACCATATTAACCATTACATGTCTAATAAGGACCTAGTGGCTTATAGCCTTACAAAATGGTCTCAAGACCTTACAAAATGATATGAAATGATCCATGGGACCTTATTACAACACAAAATAACAAAAATAAGTGAAAATTATTCATGGAGTACTCCTAAACCATACTCATGGGGTTGAAAAAACTCAAGTCCCTTGAGGAACCAAGCTGGCAATAGTAGTTCCATGCTTCAAAATGTCTTCTTCACTCATCCAAGTGGCATCTTCATCAGGGAAGCCACTATATTTGACAAGGTAATATTTATATGCCTTATTTCTAGTTTTTTTTATCACTTTGGTGTCCAATATGCAGTCAAGTTGTAATGGCTTTCTAGGTGGAAGGTCCTTAATCCATTCAACATCTTCACCTTCTGTTAAACTTGCATCAACAACACCTTTATATGGAAACAAATCGGAAACATTGAAGATAGGAGATATGGCTAAACTTAGGGGTAGTTAAATCTCATATTCATCATGTCCAAACTTGTGCACTATCTTGCAAGGACCAATTTTATTCATTAGTATTTTGGTAGGTTGACCCTTTGGAAGTCTTTCTTTCTTCACGCAGGACATGACTATATCATTTTAATATTAAAATTTCACATAAAATAAAGATTCCTGACATTCTTTTCAATAATTCTAGATCCCCAACTTTGTATTGCACATCCCTTTCCCTTTCAGCAACCTTTTCCTTGTACTTTTCCACACTCTTTTTTAGAGTTTCCTTAACCCTATCATGAATGTCCTTCACGGAGATTGCAAAATCCTCTCCTTGACCATTCCTTTTCTCCATACCGTTCAGATCCACGAGTTCTAAAATCTCTCTAGGATGAACACCATACACAATTTCAAAGGGGATTTTACCTGTACTCCTTTTGATGGATTTATTATATGCATAATCTTCTTGAGTGATGACCATGTCCCATGTATGACCATGCTACTTTGTTAACCATCTCAATAGGTTTCCCAAGGACCTATTTACCACCTCAGTTTGGCCATCTCTCTAAGGCTGGTATGCTGAAGAGAAGGATAATTATGCTCCCAACTTCTTCCATAATGTTCTTAAAAAATGACCTAAAAACTTTGAATCTCTGTCAGTGACAAAATTAAGGGGCAGTCCATGTATTGTAACAAATGTTAGAGTATCTATTTATCTTCACTTATTAATTAGATCATGTTGATTTAATTATTAAGTTGTCTATGTACTCTATTTTCACTTATGCTGTCTCTTAGGTGCATATAATTAATAGTTTATATTAATTATATCAAGCGCAACCTAGCTTTTACCTTTTTAGGGTTTCATTCACCTTTAAGGTTGAACTTTTGTAATTATTATTTCATTACCTTGGAATAAAATTTGTTCTCACACCACTGAGATTTTCCAAGCCTTTGCTTTTGTCTCTCTGGTTTCCTTTAAGCAACAAGTTATTTGCATGCGGGTGTTCTTGGTGATCTGTGAAGTTGGATTTCTCAACTTCTACATGGTATCAGAGCCATACTGCTGCTGCCTGGTCTGATATTTTTGAAGTGGAAAAGTTTCTGCTCTCCAGAGGGTTTTGGGTTTGCCTTTCAGATCTAGTATTCTTTTTAGGATAATATTTTTTTTTTCTTTTTTGCATGCAAAAAAGGAAAATTTGTTTTGGAGCACTTTGAGCCAAAACAGACACAACCATTGTGCTCAAAAGGCTCAGGAGAGTCAAAAATCATATAAAGTTTTCTATTTTTGGTCACAGTGACCCCTGAGAAAATGTTTCACTCCTAGGCTGTACGGAATGAAAATTGAGAAAAAAAATGATTTTTTAAGGGTTTTTGAGGCCCTACGCAGTGCAGCCAGAGCGCAACTAGAGCGGCCACCCCTGCACCACCCTGACGCCACCCCGGCCTGACCCCAGCCGATGCGCCACCCACCAGCCACTGGAGCCACCCTCACTAGTGCTGCCACCTAGGAACCACTTGGGAGCCGCCCAAACACCACCTTTGCCAGTGGCCTGCCACCTGCCACCACCGCCTCCCATCCGTACATGGCAGTGACATCACCCTGCCAAAATTTTTTCCCGGCCGTTTTCAAATATTTTTCGGCAAGAATTTTTTTCGGCGAGATGGGCCTGCAACATGTAGACAGCCTTGACATTTTTTCCCGAAGTCTGTGACGGTCATTTGACTGTCAAATTTTTTGTTGTGACTAGTTTTTTCTAGTGAGCTCATTTTCGGAGGAGCAGTTGGTTTTTCGGCGGTAACTTGTGCATACGGTGTCCGTTTTCAGAAAAAAAATATCGTCGAAAAGGTGTTTCCAAGATGGACACAATGGTGCTGGTCTTGATTTCTAATTTAGCTATTTGATCTCTCAATTTTGGCGTTAAAGTAGAGGCTTCTGATTCCTCCATCTCTACATTTGGCGTCCAGGTTTTCTTCTCATTTTTTGTGCTTTTAGTAATTGTTTCTTTTCTATATGGGGGATAAAATTATACATTATGGGGGGTGATTTTTATTTCTATCATTTAAATTTAGAAATGACCCTTCTACTTCTATCTTCTTCTTCTCTCAATGTCAGACCCCTTTGTGGCCCGGCTAACACCACACAATTATCACACCTGGAAAGCACACATGACTAGGCTACTCATGTCACGTGGCTTATGGTCATGCCTAAATGAAAACAAACCTATCCTGTAGTGTCCTTTTGAGATTCTTCAGCACAGGAACAAAATGGATGAAGCCATGGGCTTGATTGCACTGAACATCTTTGACAGTCTCCTTTTTCACTTGGATGGTTTGACAACTCTTAGGGCCATTTGGGGCAAGTTTTTAGATTTGTTTGGCATAGTGAATGAGTTCCGGGCACTACAAATTAATGTAGAGCTAACCACTTTGACCCCTACTAGATTTCCCACTATGGAGGACTTCTTGATGAAGTTTAAATCTTTGCGCTCAATTTTGCAGGGATGTGGGAGAAACAAGACAGATGATGAGTGTATCTTCCTGATACTCTCAAAGTTGAGAGGACAGTATTAGATATTTTCTTCTACTTTCTACTCCATCATGGATTCTTTGGGTACTAGACACACCATGCCTTCATTCGAGACATTCTGTGATTGTTGACACAGGAACAGGAAAAGATCCAACAGATGGATGCTTCTGGCTCTTCTAGCCAAGCATTGGTTGCTTAGTCTTCACAGGGGCAACCAAAACAGAAAGCCAAACCGAAGAAAGATTCAACAGGCAATGAGTATTCCTCCAAACCTACATAGAAAAATGATTCAAAACCTCCAGCTAACCCTTCCAAGGGTAAATCTTCTTTGAAGTCTACTGAGTCTACCTCCAAGACTAAGAAGAAATCAGTTGAGACCTGTAGCTTTTGTGGAAAGGATGGACATCCTATTTCTAGGTGCTAGAAACCTTTGGAGGCTTTAGAGGAAGCCATGCAGGAGCATCACATTTCAGCTCCTCAGTCCACATCCTCCCTTACAGGGAAAGGTCATGCTCTTACTGCATGAGCAATAGCTTCTGGGCCCACCTAGATTCTTGATTCTAGTGCCTCTCACCACATGACTCACACTCAGCAGTTAGTCACCTCACTTGCTCCTTGTGCTACTTCATAGATTGCTATTGGGAACTCATCTCATCTTTCCATTTTGGGTTTTGGTTCTGTTGCATTAGCTGGGGGCTCTCTTTAGGATGTTCTTTTTGTCCCTGACATTTCGACAAACCTATTGTTTATCTATCAGATTTGCTACTCTGGCTCTGGTAAGACAGTTGAGTTCTCACCACAATGATGTGGTTATTTCGGACTTACATGATTCTAATATTATTGTGGCTACTGGGAGTGTTGATACTGCATCCTGCCTATATATATTTGATGGATTTGAGTCTTTTGCTGGCACATGTTTCTGTCTTATAGCACATGCACATTGAGTGAGTAGACTTTGGCATGAGTGTTTGGGCGATGTCAATTACAGATATCTTCAACAGATGAGCACACATGCACTTCTTCTTGGGCTTCCATAGATTACTTGCACTGATGGGGTTTGTTAGGGTTGTGTTCTTGGAAAACAACATAGGGATCCTTTTCCTCATGGACGAGCTACTCGTGCTTTGGCACCATTGGAGTTGATTCATAGTGACCTCATGTCATTTCCTACTCCTTTTTCTAGTGCCAGATATGTGCTTACTTTCATTGATGACTTCTCTAGGCGCACATGGGTGTAATTTTCAAAGTACAAGTCTAATGTCTTTGATTCATTTAGGGTCTTTAAGACATTTGTGGAGAAGCAATCTAGTCTTTCTATTCACCGGATACGCATAGATAATGGGGGGGAGTATGTGAACCAAGATTTTAGGGATTTTTTCTCTGAACAAGGTCTTCAACATTAGTTTTCAGTGCCCTACACCCCTCGGAAGAATGGTGTGGCAGAGAGAAAGAATAGAACACTTCAGGAGATGGCTAACTGTATGATACAGTCCAGGTCCATGGATTCATATTTTTGGGTAGAGGCAGTAAATTGCGCCAACTATATTCAGAATCAGATGCTTCACAAGGTAGTTCGACATATGACTCTTGAGGAGGCTTGGTCTCATGTCAAGCTGGATGTATCTTCATTCTAAGTTTTTGGTAGTGAAGCATGGGCATTTGTGCCTGACACTCAGAGGAGAGCAATGGAGCGGAAGAGCTGACACCTCATTTTTGTTGGTTACTACGAGGATGTTAAGGCATACATGTTGTTTGACCCTGATTCTAGAGAGGTCCTATTTTGACAGGATGTCCAGTTTGATGAGCACCTTCCTACATTAGATACCCCACTTCCAGAGTCTACTTCACTTACCACTACTCCCTCATCTCTTCTAGATATTTTCCAGGATGATCAGGATGATGATCTTGGTGATCCCCATTTACCTCCACCACAAGATCCTCCACTGATGCCTAGATGGGCTCGTGTTATAGTTGATGCTGCAGGATCTCTAGCTGGTGACCCTTCCACTTCTCATCGCACCCCATCTCATATTGTGGGTTCTAGTCTTTTGAGTCATGCTATTTGTGGTGATCCTCAGACATTTACGGCAGTGACAGGACATACTGAGTGGGACAGTGCTATGGAGGAGGAGTATTCTTCTTTGATGAAGAAGCATACTTGGGATCTTTGTTCTCTTCCTAAGGGAAGAAAGTTAGTGCAATGCAAGTGGTTGTATCATACTAAGTTTGTTGCTGATGGTTCTATTGATAAGTACAAGGTATGTCTTGTTGTGAAGGGTTTTTCACAGGTTGAGGGCATTGATTACACTGAGACATTTTCCCCTGTCACCAAGATGAAATCTATTCACCTTGTCTAATCCCTCGCAGCTTCTCAAGGATGGCCCATTTTTTAGATGGATGTGAAGAGTGCATTCTTGCACGGTGATCTTATTGAGAGATTTACATGGAGTAGCCTCAGGGATTTGTGCAGGATTCCTCCTTGGTTTGCAAAATTTGGCATTCTTTGTATGGTCTCAAACAGGCCCCTCAGGCTTGGTACGAGAAGATGGACTCCTTTCTGCTTTCTACAGGATTCACACACTATCATTCCGATCCTACAGTCTACATTCAACATCTTGAGGATGAGGTTTTGATCCTTGTGCTATATGTCGATGATCTTATCATCACAGGTAGCTCATCTTCTATGATTCAGGATGTTCAGTGCGCACTGATGGAGCAGTTTGAGGTGAATGATCTTGGTCCATTACACTTCTTTTTGGATCTGCAAATTGTTCAGTCCCCTGCTAGGATCTTTGTTTACCAGCAGAAGTATGCTCTTGACGTGCTTCGACACTTTGATATGCTTGATTGCAATCCTTCTCCCACACCTTTTTAGTCAGGTGTTACTTTGTCTACCTCTTGCACTTCATCTTCAGTGGATCCTAAATTGTATTGACAGTTGGTTGGCAGTTTGTGATACCTGAAACACACTCATCCTGATCTCTCCTTTGTAGTTGGTCTAGTCTCTTAGTTCTCACATGAGCCTCATGAGAGTCATTGGCAAGTTGCCAAGCGTATTTTGAGATACATTCAGGGAACACTTATCTATGGCATTCATTACACATCAAGGGCTCCTCACATTGTTGGCTTCATTGAATCAGATTGGGCTGGTGATGTTGATGATCGGAAGTCTACTTCTAGCTTTGTTTTTTTGTCTTGGCTCTGGTCCTATCACATGGTCGTGCAAGAAGTAGATTTCTCACACACTTTCATCTACAAAGGCCAAGTACAAAGTAGCAGTGCATGCTAGTCAGGAGATTTTATGGCTTCGATAGTTGATGACTGAGTTTGGGTTTCCTCCTGATCGTCCCACAGTTCTGTTGTGCGATAATCAGAGTGCTATTCACATTTCCCACAACCTAGTGGAGCATCAGCACACTAAAAACATTGAGCTTCATATTCATTTCATCCATCAGCAGATTCGGGATGGTGTTCTCACTTTGGAGTACATTCCCACTGACACACAGGTTGCTGACATCTTCACCAAACCTTTTGCATCTCCGTGCTATCTTTAGTTGCGTTATATCCTTGGGGTGACAGAAGTTGTCCTTGTGGGGTCTTGTTGAGGCCTTCCTTCCTTCATGTTTTTTTAGCATGTTTGTTTTATCTCTTTTTGGAGAGGGGTTTTTCCTACTAGATTTTCTCCTTTATCTCTGGTTCATAGATATTTCCTTGTATTGGGTACCTGATCAGGCCTTGTTGTCGGGACCCTCTTTTCCTACTTTCATAGCTGTGCTAGGTTAGCTTACCTCCTAAGCTTTGCTTAAGGGGGGGTGTTAGAGTATCTATTTATCTTCACTTATTAATTAGACCATGTTGATTTAATTATTAAGTTGTCTATGTACTCTATTTTCACTTAAGCTGTCTCTTAGGTGCATATAATTAATATTTTATATTAATTATATTGTACAACCTAGCTTTTACCTTTTTAGGGCTTTGTTCACCTTTAAGGTTGAACTTTTGTAATTATTGTTTCATTACCTTGGAATACAATTTTCTCTCACATCGCTGAGATTTTCCAAGCCTTTGCTTTTGTCTCTCTGGTTTCCTTTAAGCAACAAGTTATTTGCATGCAGGTGTTCTTGGTGATTTGTGAAGTTGGATTTCTCAACTTCTACAACAAATTCCTTGAAGAACAAACTAACTATATAAGAAGAATCATTTGAACATTTACATGACATGAAATGTGCCATCTTACTAAACCTATCCACCACTAAAAAGGTACTATCAAAGCCTCCATGGGGTCCTAGAAAGATCCAAAACAAAGTCCATATTGATGCTCGCCCTTGGACTATTAGGAATTGGGAGTGATTGATAGAGACCTACATTAGATGACATCTTCTTGGATCTTTTTCATATACTGCAACCTTCCACAAACTTTCTAACATCAGTTTGCAACTTAGGTCAATATTAGAACCTTTCAACTTGTTCTAGGGTCTTGTCAAGCCCAAAATGACCACCCAAACTACCATTATTATTTTCCATTATAATATTCTCCCTGATGGAGAATTTGGGGACACAAAGTTGACTCCCCTTAAACAAAAATCCATTCTACAACAAAAACTTAGAGAAATTAGTATGACAAGGGTCTAAAAATTGCTCACAAACATCATAAATTTCTTTGAAATATGCATCATCCTTGTATAAGTCTTTGAGAGATTCAACTCCCATGCTTTGTAACTACTCTTCTAAGACTGAAAAGACTCTCCTATAAAGGGAATCAAATACCTTGTTGGTCTGACCCTTCTTGTGCTTAATTGTGAAGGTGTATTCTTGTAACTGCTCTAACTACTTCATGTGTTTACAATTCAACTTCTCCTGCCCATTCAAGAAACTTAAGGCATGGTTATCTATATAAACTATCAATTCTTTTGGAAGGAGGTAATGCCTCCACTTTTTCAATTCCTGCACCATGACATAAAAATCTAAATCATAAGTAGAGTACCTTATTTTTGCATCATTGAGATTTTTAGAGAAGAAAGCTACGTGTTTTCCTTCTTGGCTCAAGACCACACCAATTTCTTGGTTACTTACATCACATTCCACTGTAAATAACTTTTTAAAATTAGGGAGAACAAGTATGGGTTTTTGTGCTACCCTAATTTTTAGATATTCAAACCCTTTATTTGCATTTTTAGTCCAAAGTAACTTACACTTATTACTTTTGGAAAAATGGTCAGCACTCCCATTGGGATTTGTGACAAGGGAATAACAACATCCTATGGATTATATAAGTCTAGTAGTTGTATCAAGGATTGACAGGTCAATCTTTAGTGAAATTATAACTACGACTTGTAACAAGCCGAGCTTGGTCACAAGTGTATGGTCTTAAAATGGAAGCACTTCCATGTTAAGAATGTTTAGCCCTCCTTAGGGGGTTTTTTTTACCATCATCATATTGTCCTCTTGTTTCTACACCCTCTCTTGCTTCTGTGCCTGTTTAGGACCCTGATTGGGCCTCTCCGGACACTATTTATCCCACCTGGAACATTTTCTAGGGGTTCTGACTCCCTGGGTTAAGGTTGACCTTGACCTTGACTTAGGTCAAGGTCAACCTCAATTTTGACCCAGGTCCCCCTTTCCAATTGGAAAGTTTGTCGACTGTCGGGGGTCATTCAAAAGTTCATTTCCCAATTTCGGGTTAGCTCTTTCAGGTTCCAAAGTAATGAATCTTGAAATTATATTTAATATAGGTCCTCTTCTAGGGGTATAGGTCCAATTGTAATTTAATTATCCTATGTAGGCCTCTCTAGAAGATTGTTCCCTAGATTTGTATATAAGGACGTTTTCTCCTCTCATTTTCTCTAAGCATAATCACAAGCAAACAACGATCAACTAAGCAAGAATCCAAGTGAACAAGACTAAGTAAGAAGAAAGAATTCTATATGTTCTCAAGATTTCAAAGTTAAATCAAGGTTTTTCAAGTCTTCCTCTCAAGCATTCAATTTCTCCATTGAAGATCAAGGATTCAAGCATTCAAGCCTTTGAAGGGATTTGGTTCAAGAATTCAAGATTCATCATTCAAACCCTAGATCTATCCATCATGGTGGTGTGATATTCCTTCTATTAGAATGAATTCAGAATAAATGAGATGGGGGTGAATCAGTTATCCTGAGGTCTAGATGTGCCCATTTAAACTTTATACCAATTTGAACAACTCAAATCTACTTGATAGCAATAACATAAAGTAACAACATACATATGCATTTTACTGTTCAGATGTAATCATCTTTGCATAAAATTAACAGTAAAACACAACATACATAATCAAAAAAGTTAACACCAGTATTTAATGTGGAAACCCAATATGGAAAAAACCACCAATAACATGCTATCAACTTTTCACTCTTCTGAAGTAAGCTCTATTAGGAGCCAACCCTGTTAAAGGTTACAAAACACATTGCTAAATGTGACCTGGTTAAAGGATTTAATCACCCTCTTAGGAGTGGCCTTGTTAGAGGACTTAGAACATTCCACCTGATTGTCACCTTGGTAAAATGATTTATACAATGACTATTAGGTCAACCTGGTTAAAGGATTTTGACTGATACAATGGTTAGAAAGTAATCAGTAGGTGTGATATGATACATAAACTTACTTTGCAAATCCAGATCCAATTCAACTCTAATACTAATTCACTGAGTGGCCTCCATCTTCATTTCAATCTTTAGATCTGATTGGAATTCTTTCAAGCAATCACTTATGCAACTCTCTGCTTCTCTGCTCAGCCTTTTCTCCTTAGATCATGCCAATCAATCAATTAACTATGCAATCCACTTGCATACTTCATGAATAACCCCTTGAGGTTATCTTATACCTCTTCATCTAGGTCAGATAAATCTTTTTCCACTTAATCAAGATCGTAGATCTTAGGCTAGGTCAGATCCAACGGATCTTTCCATCTTTACATTTAATTTATTTCTCCAAAACAATCACTAATTAAATCTTTGATCCATACATTAACTATGGTTACCTATGATTTTACATAGTGTGGATCAAACATGCTTATCCTTACTTAAATTTACATATCCCAATAAAATCAACTATTTTGGCCAGAGATTTCAAGTCTCAACAATTACCAAAATACAGCTACTTGGCCAACATTGTTTTCCTCGACAATTTACTGGCGCTCGGTCACCACTATTTTCTCTTAGCATACACTATTTTCAGTAAATTGACATCAAAAGATAAAAAAAACATTACTTTTTGGTGTTAGATGCTTTGCCTCTTTTCCCTAGAGACTATATTTTGCATACATATTAAATTTTATGCTCTTTAATTTTAAAATACAAAAATAAATAAATCTACATACTCATAAAAATACAAAAATAGTTCTTGCATTTCATTCACTATGAAGATCTTTAAGATGCTTTGGGGTATGGTTATTTTCCTCATTATTCTTCTTTTAGCATCTCTTTATAGTACTTATGATGTTTATGAAAGTATCATCCATTTAATTATGTTTGTTACTCTTCATGTTTCACTTGCTTATGCTATTTTTAGATTAACTAATACTAGTCTTCCTAGTTTCAAAAATTTCATTAGGGATTTATGTAGCGGACTTATTACTCTTTTGGATTATGTAAAGAATTTGGTAGATGATAATCCATTTCCTAATCTTCCTAATCCTAATCCTATCCTTCCTAATCCAATTCCTAATATTCTTGCTCCTATTTATTCATCTTCTATCCCTAGTTCTTCCCACACTTATGATGGGGCTCAAACTAGGGTTCATGATGCAGATGTGAAAGAATTCTTTCATTTACCTTCCCCCTCTTATTCGATCCATGATGATATTAAAGGAAAGAACAAAGAAACTTCTTCTAAACCTATCATTCCGCCTTAGACAACATTTTCTCATGTCCACCATAACCAATCATCTCCTACAGAAGCTTTACAAGATATGTAAACTATAAGATACACTATGGTGGATAAACAAGGCTATAAGGGTTTAGGGCTTGGTGTTAATGAACATGGCATTAAAAACCTGATTCATTTATCCCCTAAAAAAGATATGCATGGTATATGATTCCCACCTTCTCAAATCAAGGTGGTTGATTTTAACTGTCACCCTCCTCTTCATATTCTTCTTCCAACACCTTCCTTAGATCACCCTGATACTCCTCAAGATGTGGCTAAGAAAGTGGATGTTTACTTAATGAATTCTAAGAAAGAAATCTTTAAAACTATGCCAAAAAATGCTCTCTCTAAATACAAATGTTCTTTTCACAACAATAATACACATTTACTTGCTGATTGTGTGCATTTCAAGCTATATGTTAGAAAGAGCTGCTTTAGGAATTATATCTCATTCCCGTGTAGTATTACAATTTCTTTATAATTTTGATATAGGGCATTCCCATCATTCTTCTATAAATTAGATCATTTTTCTCCTCTTGTCTCTTAACTGGGGGACAAGAGTTATTTCCTTCCAATCTTCTAGGATCCATTATACTCTTAGCATGTATTTTTTTTGAGCTTAATCAATTATTATTTCTATACTCTATCCCTATGATTTTGTATTATGGTACATACTTCCTTCGATCATAATAATTTATGATATCTTTTCTAGGACATTTTTTTTTAAAGATATCTCTTTGCTATAGCATCTCTTGATACAATTGGTATATCCCTTGCTTTCTTTCCCGGGGGCAAGGTTTTCTTTCTTTCTATATCTAAGGATCTACTTTCCTTAGCTTAGTGGCATTTGTTTATTCTACAACATTATTTCCTTATAAATACTTATGTTTTGGCTATAGATACCCTTGTATATGAGAGGTGATTGTCCTAGGTCATCACCTCTTCTTTATTTTACAAATTATGTTTTGTATAAACTCTTTCTCTTTCATTGGGTAAGAGTTGGCTTCCTTCATTCCAAGATTTGTCTTCCTCTTGATCACAGGGGGCTTGATGATTGAATCTTTGGTCCCTCTTTGCTTTTTTTTGGAAGATGATATTTTATCCTAAGCACTCCTCTACGGTGGGGGACTTGCTGATAAGATCTCTTCCTCTTTGAGGATCCTTTTTCCATATGTGACATATCCATTTCATGATTATCTATGCTCTTAGAGGTAAGGGTCAATACTTTTTGCTAAGGATGTAGTGTATATTGTTGTTAAACATGATATCTCCTTACCTTGTGAAGTAGGTATCCTATTTCTCTTTCTTATCCTACCTAGTAGGTAGCCATGATAGGGATGGGGGCATATATAGGGTCTCCCTTATACTATAGTTTACATTTTTTTCTACATGCTAAATCCTTGGAAGGTAATGCACATAAGTTGCTAAATCCTAAAGAGACACACATTTTTATTTTTATATTTTTTGCTAAATCCTCAGAAGGTAATGCACATAATTTTCTAAATCATGAAGAGATACGCATTTTTTAAATTCAACTATGCTAAATCCTTGGAATGTAACGCACATAAGTTGCTAAATCCTAAAGAGACACACATTTTATATTCCATAGTGATACAAGAATGTGGATCTATGAATATTTTAAAAGTCGTCAGAAGACACATTACAATTACAAAGCACAATTCATGGGTGAACCTGTTGGGTTCTCCCTCCTTGGTGATTCATGGTAAGGTGGGAATATTACTAGGTGAGGTAATCGCTTTCTCTTTTCTCTCTTTCTCTTTCATGTTAGTAGGATTAGATCATGAAGCTATGTTATTTATATTGTTGCTCTTGTCTTGATTATGTAGTCATGTATGCTTTCTATGATTATGGCTCTTTTCTTTCATATCTTTGTGCATGTATGTTGAGTTAGAATCCTTGGTATGGGGGCTCATGTCCTTGGCTAAGTGATGTTCTACCTTGTTGTGATCCACTGGAGTCTTTCTTCTAACTTTACCATGAGTATGTTTGATTTCTATACTCCCGCTAAAGTGGGGGCTTAATGTATTGTCTTAAAATGGAAGAAATTCCATGTTAAGAAAGTTTATCCTTCCTTAGGGGGTGTTTTTTACCATCATCATATTGTCCTCTTCTTTCTGCACTCTCTCCTACTTTTGTGCCTATTTAGGACCCTGATTAGGCCTCTCCAGACACTATTTATCCCACCTAGCACATTTTCCAGGGGTTCTGACTCCCTTGGTCAAGGTTGACCTTGACCTCAACCTAGATAAAAGTAAACCTCAACCTTGACCTAGGTCAAGGTCAAACTCAATTTTGACCCAGGTCCCCCTTTCCAATTGGAAAGTTTGTTGGCTGCCGGGGGTCATTCAAATGTTCATTTCCCGCTTCTGGGTCGGCTATTTCAGGTTCTGATGTAATGAATATTGAAATTATATTTAATATAGGTCCTCTTCTAGGGGTATAGGTCCAATTTTAATTTAATTATCCTATGTATGACTCTCTAGAAGATTGTTCCCTAGATTTGTATATAAGGAAGTTTTCTCCTCTCATTTTCTCTAAGCATAATCACAAGCAAACAACCATCAACTAAGCAAGAATCCAAGTGAACAAGACTAAGTAAGAAGAAATAATTCTATATGTTCTCAAGATTTCAAAGTTAAATCAAGGTTTTTCAAGTCTTCCTCTCAAGCATTCAATTTCTCCATTGAAGATCAAGGATTCAAGCATTCAAGCCTTTGAAGGGATTTGGTTCAAG
>MU225433.1:250679-265465 GCA_018584345.1 Thuja plicata
TCGTATTTAATTAAATAAATTTAATTAAATAGATAGAAGAATATAAAAAATATAATTAATTAAAATTAATTATAATGTTATGGGAATATTAATTAAATTAATATAAGGATGATTTTGGACGTCTACAGTTATTAGTGTTGTTGTTGTTAAAGGGCACTTTGGGTTCTTGATTCAAATTATTGGCTTGAACTAAATTTTGTGTGAGATAGAAATTGGTGGCCTTTAAAGTATTTTCCTCTACCACTCCATCATTGCCCACTCCTTTATTGTTGTTATTTCTCATCCAAAACCAGTTGTTGTTAGGAGTATTACGATTTTGACTGGTATTGGAGGTATTGTTTTTGTTGTTATTATTGTTATCCTTGTAAAGTTTAATCTCTCCACTTTTTACCAATACTTCTTTCATTGTAACCCCATTCTCAATTAGGTATTGAAATGACCTAGGACATTGTAGCCTCAACCGATAGATCATTTCATGATTCAAGCTATTCACAAAGATATCCATCTTCTCCTTTTTGGGTACACTTTGAGGGTATCTAGAAAATACTGCTCTCCATCATTGTAGGAAAAGTAGGAATCCCTCTCCTTCTCTTTTCTTGGTATTACATAAATTAAGCATTGTAATCTCATGTTTGATATTTTAAGAGTAATGAGTTACAAACTTAGAGGCCAACTCTTCAAAGGTTCGAATGCCAGAGGGTAACTTTGAAAACCACTCCATTGCCATGCCTCCCAAACTTCTAGGGAATAACCTCACAAAGTAAGTTGTGTCATGCATGAACTCTAGGCTTAATGTGCAAAATTGCCTTAGGTGATCTTGAGGATCAGTTGTCCTTTCATACTTGTCATATTTAGGAAAGATGATACAAAATGGATTCAAATGCTCTCAAAAAAGATAAAATCTCTCAAATTGCTCTCAAAATGCTCAAGATATTGCTCAATTACTCTCAAATTGCCTATAATGAGGATGCTTTGCATTTGAATTTTCTAGGATTTGAAATGCATATAAAATGGCTTGTATTTATAGAAAATTCTCAAGGGTAGGGGGTAGAGTGAATTGACCATGGGTTAATACTTGGTTGAGTTTGATCCCTCAAATGGTTTCAAATGGGGGGGACCATTTAAATGGCTGTCCTCAAAGGGGGGACAAGAAGACAAAATCCTCAATTCTCATTGGCTGATCAATTTGAGTTGAAAGAAATTATGATTTATTTAATTCAATCATTTAATTAAATTAGCCATGTAAGGGTGAATGGGTTGGATTTGATTTTTGATTTTAAACTATACAATTAATTGATTAAAATCAATTATATAATTTTGATTGATCCCTTTTAGGCTTAAGTTTGATTATTTGATGTCATTATTAATTAATCCTTTGATTTTAATTGATTTTGTCCAATTTTCTTGATAATGTTCCTTTAATTTGATTTTAATCCATTTTAATGCATTTTGATGAGATTTAGGGAAATTGGCCGAGATTTATAGATTTGGATGATTAAGAAACACCTGGTCAATTTTAGGTGTCTACAATAGGTCAGAATCAGACTTTCTAGGCTAGAATCAGACTTTTTGGGTCAAAGGTGACATTCATTTTTGGGTCAAAATCAGACCTGAGCCAGATTCAAAAAAGATTTTTGGGTTTTCTCCGTCTTTGCATTTATGTTCCAGATCTGGTTGCAGAGTTCCCATAAACTTAGTATAGACACCCGAAAACAATATTCTTCAGATCTGTTTCATTTTGAGGTTAGTACTTGTCTTCAATTCAATTCAATTCAATTAAGGTTTATTAATAAATTCAAATATATTACATAATTTCCCTCTCAAAATAGGAATCTAAGGTTTTCCTCTTTATTCTCATTTCCAATTGATTGATTCATTTGCGTATTGACCATTTTCTTATGGTTAATCAATTTGGATCCTTCCTTTGTGTATTTGAGGTTAAAAGGAACATCTTATCTTCCTCACACATATACACATTTCCCCTATAAAAAAATACATCAAAATAAATTATATATTTTTATCTTTACAATAGGTTCGAATCCTCTCAGGTAATGTTGAGGGGGAGATTGTTGGAAAAATGGTCAATACTCCTCTCAGGATTAGTGAAAAGGGAATAACCACCTCCTGTGGATTATGTAATTCTAGTAGTTGTATTGGGAATTTACAGGTTGATCTTTTGGTGCAACGATAACCACTACTTGTAATAATTACCTTGCTTAATGGTGTCAAGGAGAGGTGCACAAATTTGATTGAAGTTCTTTATAAAATTTCTATAGAATATTTCCAATCCATGGTAGCTTCTCACATCACCCACTAACTTTGGAGGGGGAAAATTCAATACGGCTTCAAATTTTTTAGGATCCATATTTATAGTCCCTTTGGAGATTACAAACAAAAGGTACACAAGCTCCTCCTTCATGAAGACACACTTCTCTAGGTTGATCATCAACTTCTCCTCATAGAGTCTCCTTAAGACCTAGTCCAAGTTCTTCAAGTGTTATTCTTTTGTCTTTCTAAACACAAGGATATCATCTAAATATACAACAATAAATTTCCCAATTAAATCATGCAATACCTCATTCATCAAGCACATAAAAGTTCTTGGAGAATTGGATATCCCAAAGGGCATAACCAACCACTCATAAAGATCCTCATTGGTCTTGAAGGATTTCTTCCATTCATCTCCCTGCTTGATTTTGATATGATGGTAACCAAATTTGAGATCAATATTTTAGTAGTAAAGAACCCCTCCCAAGTAGTCCATAAGGTCTTCAATTATAGGCATGGGATATCTGTACCTTATTGTAATTTTTTTGATTACTCTGGAATTAGTACACAGTCTCCATTTACCATATTTTTTTGGTGCTAGTATCATTGGTACTGCACATGAACTTAGGCTCTTTCTTACCAACCCTTTATTTAGGAGCTCTTATACATGTCTTTATATATCTTCATTCAAAGATGGTGTCATCTTATAAGATGGTTTATTTGGCAATGTAGCACCTGGTATAAAGTCAATTTGATGACTTATATCTCTGATTAGGGGTAGTGCATTAGGTATCTCTTCTAAAACTATGCCGTTGTACCTATCTAACAACCCTTCCACCTCCTTGGGAACATTTATCTCCTCACTATTTTTAAGAATAGGACTATCCTTTGGTTTAAAAACTAGTGCATACCCTTGGTGACCCTCTTCTTTTAAGGCTTATAAGAATTCCTTCCCACTCATTATCATGAAAATTGACCCTAGATGTTCGTCTGCACTCTCATCTTGTAGGGGATCCATCTTAAACTTTCTCCCACTCTTAGTTATGAGGTAGGAATTCTTCTTACCATTATGTTGTTCTTGGAAATCATATTACTATGGACACCCCAACAAAAAATGGCAAGCATCCATGGGGATTACATCACACAAAATCTTATCCCTACATTCCCCTATTTCTAACTCTACCCATCATTGTTCATAAATTACAACGTGTTTCCCTTTATTCAACCATGATACTTTATATGGGTTAGAGAGAGGCAATATCTTCAATTTTATTTTGTATACCATTTCTAGTGAAACCAAATTTTCAATTGAGACAGAGTGAACTATCACCTTACATACCTTTCCATAATATTTACACGTGGTCTGGAATAATGTCTTTCTCTAAGGGGGATCTTGCATTTCTAGCATATTCAATAGGGTTATCCTCAACATTAGGATTTCTCCATCATGTGTGGGACATGCATTTCCAATTAGGGGATTGATACTTTGATAATCTTCCTCCATGATCAGCTGGTTCCTTCTCTCTCCTCCATGAGAGTTTGAGGATTTCTCAGGACACTTGTTCACGGTGTTCCCTACTTGGTTACAATTAAAGCATATTCTTGTGAAGACACTAGGACCTCTCCTTGGTCCTCCAAGTCTACCCCTTCCATTGGGTCTCCTTCCCCTATAGCCTCCTCTTGAACTAGAGTTCCCAATTTTTTATTGGTGGCTAGAATCTCCCTGACTCCTTTGAAATTGGTTTCTTCCCCCAATTTTCTCTCTACCTCTGAAATTGCTTCCCCCTATACCTCTATTTTTATGCTCACCCTTTCTCCTCTTCTTTAAGTTCCATTTGAAAATATTTGTCCACTATCTTAGGGGTGAAGATGTTAATCTCATCTTGGATACTAAACTTCAACCCATTGATATACCTTGTAACTTTTCCTTTCTTATCTTCTACATGCCCACCTATTAGGGTAAGTTTGTGGAACTATTAGGTGTAGGTAGATACATCCATGTGCCTTTTTTTTAGGTTCTACATCCTCTTATATACCTGCACCTCATATTCTACCAGCATGAACTGATATTTGATCTTCTCCACCATCCTTCTCCAAGAGATGGTCATGCTCCTTACACTCTTCACCCTTTCACCTTGGGTGTAGTTCCACCATGTGAGTGCAACACCTTTCAATTTTTTCTTTTCAAACCTCACTCTTTTGTTCTCATGAACATCTTTGTATTCAAATTAACTGTTCAAGGCCTTAATCCATTCCATAACCTTATCAACATCCATCTTCCTACTAAACATAGGAAGATCCAACCTAGCCTCTAAAGCATCCTTGCTCATTGTCTTTAGGGCATCAATAAAATACCTTTGTTCTATAGTTACCTCCATCTCCTACCTATAGGGTACTTATTATCCCTCTTCCCCCTTGTGTTTTTCTCCTTTAGAAGCATCATCTTCTCCTCTTATCTCTTTCCTTAGTTCCTTGGTTACTTCCTTGAGCCCGACCTTGATCATCTCTTCCATCTATGGGAACCTCTTAGTTACATCTAGGGTCATTACCTTTGGAGGTATATTGTTAACCTCTTCTCCTTCACTTTCTTCTACTGACATACACCAATCCCAACAATCCAGTTGGATCCAATACCACTGTGATGCAGAGGGAACACCAATGAGAAAAAACCTCAAAAACTACTTAATCAAACATTTGAATAATCTTTCCCCTAGAGAATGTTACTCCCCATGTATGATTCACAACCACTTGATACACACATGAACATGATTGTGAAAAATTATCTGACCCCCTTCCTTGGATGATACAACTTCTCAAATCAATACTCCACCCTTGACATTAGACCATGATTTCCTTAAAAATTTATATATAGGGTAACTACCACTTGGTTCATATAGAGTTTGGAAAAGTAACTCCTTAGCCCCAAGGTGTCTCAATAGATTCAAAACATCATAAATGAAAACTTTGAACATACTCAAAACATAATTTGATGGTACTTTCTTATTAAGGGTGACCTATACCTTGTAGCCCTATTTTTTGACTAATCCGACCTTAAATTCCAAACATACCACACAAGGGTGAAAAAAAATTATATTTTTAGACACCCTTTTCCTAGTTTCAAAACATACTTCAATTTCAGATTTGGGTTCCCTCATTGACTAGTCAAATTGAGACTAACCTTTTAGGCCTAAAAGGGGTAATTATGTCTAATTTAAAAATAAAGTACTATAATGATGGGTTTATACACACAACCAATACTTGGGGAAGTATTGTATAGTATATAAAACATAAAATCTAGCTCTATTTGGGTTCTTTTAAATCATTTAGTCTTACTATCAATCAGTTCCTCGTTTCTTCCTATTTGCCACATCCAAAATATCAGCCCTAGAACTTGACATTTCTCCTAACTGCCTCCATATACCAATTAAAAACTTGATGCATATTAAACTACATAAAAAGGCCTAGCCTTCCACCAAGGGCCATAATTTTCCTATGGTGGAAAATCAAGTTATGAGCATTTTGATGTCAAACCCTAGGTAGGCGAGGGTTTAGTGACTAGTTTAACAGAAACTACAATAAATTCCAAAATTATGAATGGATAAATTTAAAACCAATTTCATAAGATATTTAATTAATTTATTCAAACATCCATGTTCATCAGACCAATCACACAATCTGTACAAAGCCATACAATGTAAAGAAACAAGGAAATTGCTAGGGAAATAAAGTAGTTTTATTGATTCAAAAACAAAATCTTCAATAACTTCGAATGCCTCAACCTCCCAAGGAATAAATAGAATTATTATAACCTCATTAACCAAATCCAACCTAAATTTTAACCATATGGCCATTGGAGAGGCAAGTTGCACTTTTTGCCCAAAAGTCGCTCAAAAGTTGCTATGCAACTTTTTAATAACTTTAGCATTTTTGACAAATTTTTACTTCTCTATCATATACCATTAAATTTACATTGTTTATAGCCCAAAAATGAACCTCAAAATGAAAATAATCCTAATTTATCATTTTACTACTCTCCTAGGGTTGTTGACCAAGTTTGACCATATTGACCATTACATGTCTAATCATGACCTATTGGCTTATAGCCTTACAAAATAGTCTCAAGACCTTACAAAATGATATGAAAATGTCCAAGGGACCTTACTACAACAAAAAAAAACAAAAATAGTGCTAAGTATTCATGGGGTTCTCCTGCACCACAACCTTAGATTAGAAGCATTTAGAATTGTCATAATTTGCCTAAGGAAAATAATGAAATGCCAAGATCTAGAAGCTCAATAGATAGCACAAACAAGAGAGACAAAATGATTGATCAATTGATTGGATTCAATAATCATTAAATGATAATGGATGTAGAAAAATTAGATGTTCCTGAATATATAGGAAATGCATGATAACTAGGAGATATGCAAGAGATGCGCTATCACCCACACTAGGTGGCATCAAATATCCACCAAAGGTTGATCATCCTCCATTGTACATTGAAGTATTTGCAAACATGTAAAACAATGAGAGGATGATAATGTGATAAGAGCACTAAATTTGGATCTCACACATAAAGTGGAATGAGATAATAAATATAACTACCTAAAGTGGAATTCTTCTAAACCATGTGCTAAAATAGGATGAAAAATCCTTGGTGTACAATGAAAAATACTATGTAATGCATTATCCTAAGTAATATTAAGTAAAGTGTAATTAGAATTAATTAATTACACCAAAAATAATCATAATGTAATGGAGGATTTTCATCATAATTTCATGTTCTTAATCATTTAGTTAAGCATTTACATCATTTCATAATAGATCTAGCTTTCATCTTCATTATTTCATATTGTATGTTGTCATTTGAGGATAATTACATATAGTTGAGAGCGATACGCAAATCCTTAGAATTAGAGAGCAATGGAACTGTTGGTATTTGATTGAGATTGTTGGTATTATAGATTACTGACTATTGTGGTACAATGATAAGGAGTCATGTATATTGTCGTCATTGATGTCAACCAAGTCAATACAATGCAAATAAGTGAATATAAGTCATTTAATATACAATAGGTAAAGTGAAGGTATAATTGGTAAGAAGGTATATTGAAATTTGGTTAAGTACAAAAGATTAGTAGACTATGCAAACAACATTTTGATGAAGGTCATGGTATAAAAAAAATTCTAAGGAGCGGTCATAGATAAAGATTCAACAAGTTTATATTGCAACATGGTAAAACTTTTAAGTTCTTGATCAACTGGTCGGTAGATCACAAAGCGGTGAATGGTAAAGTGTATGCGATCATTTATAATAATATGATGATGTGGAATAAATTTTATACATCCAATGTATTTTTATTTACATGATCGATTCAATCATTTAAGATATATTTAAGGGATTACATTGGAGAAGTAAAAACATGTTAGTTGTCTTAGAGATATAAACTTTTAGATCTTATTTTGACCTAACGCGGTCATGGTAAATCATTTTTCTCATTAAGATTTTCAATTAGACACATGGTGCTATCATGGGCAATCAATTTTAAAATCATTTTCAAGTCGGTGCAAATTGTTTATTTAAGGAATCAGAGAGAGAGAGAGAGAGAGAGAGAGAGAGAGTTACAAGAAAAGTGGTTACAAAAGGTGTTGTTGTTGTTAAAGTTGTTTTGGGTAATTAGGGTTTTATGATTTCAAGTTGAACTTATGATTAGAGAGTAGAAAGAAATTACAAAGTACAAAAGTACAGAGTATGACTAGGTTATAGGACCTATTAAGCAATCAAGTGCTACACTTAGATCATTTATCTTGTTTCCTTCCTAATAGTTGCAGTGGGTTGAATCCCTTAACCGAGTGAGATCTAACAAGTTATTATTTGTAAATCCTTTAGCAAGGTGACTTTTTTATTGAGGGTTTAAATCCTCTAGAGAGGTAGATCATGGCTGATCTATGGTACTCCTAACAGTGTACTAGTCACTTTTAACAGGATGAACCCTCAGAAAGGGTATTGTATCTCCTAACAGGGCAGACTCATATACTGTAGTTATTAGGCTTGTGGGTGTCATCACCACCGTGGTTTTTCCCTCTTACAAGGGTTTCCATGTGAAAATTACTCTGTTATGTGTGTGAAATTTGTGGATGCTTATATTACTGTTTCATTCATATTTTCATAAGATACTTACTTTATAGGTTTGAGAAGCATTTAAATAGTTATTTTTTTTTTCAGTGGTTGAATTAGTGGAATATATCTTTGTACTGATTCACCCCCTCTCAGTACCTATCATTCCCAATAGGAACACTCATATTCTTTCATTTCCATGCTTAATCTAATGTTATCATTTTATTTTAATTAAAATATTATACTAATGTTTCATTATAGGTTTGTATAATTCATTTTACACACACAAATTTGTGTGTGGAAAATGAATTATACAAACCTATAATGAAATATTAGTATAATATTTCAATTCAGATAAAATGATAACACTAGATTAATCATGGAAATGAAAGACTATGAGCATTCCATCACTCTCTACTTCTAAGGATTTGAGTATTGCTCTCAACTGCAAGTAATTATCCTCAAATGATAACCTAGAGTACAAGGTAATGAAGATGCAAGCTAGATCTATGATTAAATGATGTAAATGCTTAGCTTAATGATCAAGAACATGAAATTATGATGAAAATCATTCATTATGTTATGATTCTAAATGATTTTAATCTAAGTTTTCTAAAATAACAATGCTTTTAATGATGAAAATGACTCTAACGTACTTTCTATGAAATGATGATGGATGATTAAGTCTATTTGCACATCCTGTTTATAGGATTTCCCAAGGTGTAGGGGGTGAGCTTAGGTAACCATAGTCAAGGTATGATTAGTATTAGGGGTTGATGATGTGTCCCCTTTGGATGGACAAGATTGATTCTTAAGATTGAATGGTCAAGATAGCAAAGCCTATTTGTGATCCATGTGTACTTTTCCCTCTTCTCATTGATTGATTTGTTTTTGTCTTGTAGTTGTAGGTGAGAGATTTTAGGAGGGAATTAATTAATTAGCCATGTATGATTTACTGGATTAGATTTAATTAATTGATGAACTATATAATCAAGGTGTTAATTCAATTACATAGTTAATTGATTTTTTATTTTAATTAATCCAAATGGCTTGAATTTTAATTAATGCTTACTTTGACTATTTTTAGGTGTATACATTTGACCCTCTTTGAATCAAGGTGTGAAGCATGTTGGTTCAAAGGAAATATGATGTTCGATGTCTGATTGATTTGATTTGATGCCAAGTTCATGATTTAGTCATTTTGATGATACGATGCTACCCCTATGATGTTAGAACTTTGATATGAAACTCTGATTTCATTTTCCAATTGATTTTGATGCCCAAATTATGATTTTGAATTTTTGATGTCTAATGTCCCCAATTTTGAAAAATGTTCCGATTTTGATGATTTTGTGTTCTAATGATAGTATGCCCCCTTAGGAAATGAATCAAAATGATTTCGAATGATTTTGATGATTTTCAAAATCTTTATGATTTTTAAATTTTTTAAGGACATTCTGATTTTGATTTATTTCCTGATATAAAATTTAGAGTTCAAATGATGCTCTGGTAAATTTTTTTGATTCAAATGGCTCACTTTTTCTGAAATTTGTAAAAAGTACCCTTTAAAATTTTATATTTGTGTATTAATGCGGTGAAATTTACTTTTTACCCACTCATTTTCACTCTCTTTTGTATTTTCCTCTGTGAGCTTATTTTTACCCCTCACAACGAAAATGGTTGTACCAATCTAGGAATGCCAGTTCATGAAGGGTAGACACTTTTAGAGGCCGCCAATGTATGGACCTCTAGTGAGTGATCGATCCTTGCCATATTTTTCATCATTTTTTCTTGGATAAACAATTGTATTAGAAATCCATAGCATTAGACTGCTTATTTTAGGATTGGACACCCTAAATGGTTGCTAATTGGATCATTCAGTCTCATTTAATTATCGACCAGGGACGTAAACTTGGAATGACATTTCCAAAGTATATTCTTCAAAATCCATTGATTTTCATAGCTAAACCTATGAACTTGAAATGCATTAAGCTTCAGGAAATCTATGCTAACTCAAATAAATGCTCTTACTATAGGAAAAAAATAGTTATGGATAGGAACTGCTCTACCCACCTATGCTGCAAGAACAATATACTAGTCTTGTTACTAGTGGCTGCAGGAACAACAAAGTTCTATTTACTTCTCTAAAACATGGAAATGCATTCTACTCTAACAAGGGAATTCACTCACCAAGTGGGTCCCCTTGGATGAGTGAATAGAAACACAATTAAGATATCATAATTTAACTCAACCTGTGCATTCTATTCATTCATGGAAAATACACTGGATAAACAGTATAACAATTGTATCAACTTCTATTCAGAAATAACTACTAACTTGACTAACTCCAAAGAGTTACAATAGTCATCTTATTTAAAGGAAATCTATAACTACTCCCTAAATCTAAGATCACTACATTAATGAGGACCGCTATAGATTCATAATTATTCATAACATAAATATCAGCCATAGAAAATTAGTCTTTCCAAAATATATTACGTGGTGCATCTAGATCCACGCACTGCCTTTAATAGGAAACTAAATTGACCTATTCTTCCCGCGAAGATCTTATAGCGATGCCTTAACTTTCTTCAATCACTTTCTTGACCTTTTCAACATGATGACATCTTTGCAACAACGACTATCCTTTGACTTCTTCAACATCACGATGCTGATCTTTAATTCACCATGACTGATCCCTGCCACATAGTCAATGCACACACAACCTCTAAGACATACATATTTTCATCATTAATATCAGGAAAGAAGTGTTAGATTCCAATTAATACTCTTGCAAGGCACATGGCTACAAGAAGGAAACTACCCACAAGCATAGTAGAGGAGATAGGATCATTCATTAGCATATAACTACTGCATATTATCAATTTATCCATAAGTTCCAAGAAGATATACTATGTTCCCTTTTCATCCATTTTACTACTTATGTCCTTACATATACAAAATATACATATAAAACCATGAGTTTAAGTATTTGTTCTACAAGTAAACTACTGGAAAGAAAATAAAAAGTATTTGAAAAGATGGCCTTTAAGGAGGCCCATCATTCCCCCCAATTATCCTATTATTGGTCCCTAGGAATCATGAAGTTGCGTATCCAAACTCAGAGCCTTAGGTCACTGGTAGTCTTTTCTCTTGACTCATAAAAAATATGGTTGAAATACCCATGATTTTTCTAAAGTCTTTCCCACCTCTACACTTCTTTAGCCATGTCATGCTCTTCTACACTTTCATTTACTGCTAACAGAGGTTGCAAGAGAATAGGTGGTTGGAACCTTAATGGAATCTAGTAATTGCATAGTGTTCTACCCAACATTATATACCATGGAACTCGGTTGGTGGAAAGAGTTAAGTTCTGCAGAGAATGAGGTTCACGAACCTTCAGATCATGTGAAATCCTCACCCATCTATGACTGGAAGTAGAGATTGTAGCCTCAATATTATGTGATGAGTGTAGTTCCTAGTCTACATATGCTTGTTCTCGGACTGGATGGAATTTTTTGGCTCCACTTGGGTTCATAATGACCGAGATCCAGTTAAGAAAATTTAGTCTGGAATGTGAAACTTTAGGCCGCATCAACAAAGGTGTATCAATTTCACTATTTTTGTATGGCAAGGCCTGATGTTCCTTGCTTATCTCATTCTGCATCCAAGACATCACTGCTCTTAACTGAACATCTCCCACATACAATAGTGAATTCCAATCCCTATCATTGGGTACATCAAGATTATGTAAATACAGTTCACATAAATTTTTTTTTATAGCCATGGGAGCTGACTGAAATGCATCATAGTATTCATGAGGTGTTGAGATAGAAGGATTCTATCCCTCTCCAATACTGGTTAATTTAAAATTAGCAAACTATTCTTTGAGGAACAATGCATAGACTAGATATGGAAACATGCATGCCATTGCTTCAGGAATCAACTCAGTAATCTACTTAACCCGTCTTTCCAATACTGCAATCTAATCTATTTTTTGATCTAATTGATGAGCTTTCTCATCAATGGTTCTTTTCAAAATTTCCTTTTCTAAATTCCATTGTGCTCTCTCCCATACAAAATTCTGGTACAGGCTCAACCCTGCTGCTAATGGTGTAGATAAGTCTGGAGGTGGCATGGGTCCCTAGTTAAGGATATCAATCCATCCTACTATAGGATGAGGGGTTTCTACTTCCTCACATTGGGTGGAAGTTTCCCCTTTCCATGTAACAAGAGTGCTTATTTCCTTATCCTTTTGACAGGATTCAACAACTTTAGCTATTGCATCTAACCCATCCTTGCTTACTTTTTCTAGCACCATTTCGACAATATCCTCATTAATTGTGAGGAATTCATCATCAGATAGGTTTTCTAAATTATTAACATTATCTTTCCCTACAAAGCCATCGGAAAATTCCTCTACCTCCTTAGAACTTCTATCGCTATCTATGAGGATGTAATCAATATTGGGTTCTGCAGTTGCTTCCAGATTTGAATGGTGGGAAATGGTGTCACTTTCTATACTTTTTTGAACCTTTACCTCAGAAGAGGGCTTCTCTATAGACTCTTATGACTATATATTCACAAATTGAATAGGAGACTTGTCATCTCTACTGGTGTTGGCAGAAAGTCTTGCACTCTTCCTAGCAGGGGTTTGGGAAGAACAAAGGGGATCTTTGCATTTCCTCCTGCTAGCGGACATCTCCTTTGTAGTCGCTATAGGAGGTTCTTCTGGTGTCACTTCCTCAAAAGAGGGAAAGGATTCATTAGCTGTGTTATTAATATTATCAACATGTGGCTGCTATTCTGAAATTAATTCCTCTGATCCTAGGGTTTTACCCTTGTCTTTTTCTAAGGCAGACCTAGTTGTCATGGAAGGTGGGGTATCATTAGTCTCCTTGCTTTTTCCTTTCTTCCTATTAGGAATAGGAGTACTACTATTGTAAGCTCTTTTCTTAGATAGGTTAGGTTTAGAGGAAGAGGCTTCAAGAACGGACTCTGTTTGTTGAACTACCTTGCAAACCCCCATTGCTGTGTTAACCCTTCTTCCTATATCCTGGCTTCTAGGGTTGACCAATCTAGGTACCACTTCATTCATTGCTAAAAATTCATCCCAAGTCCCAATTGATTACTTATTTAACTCCCTTTCTACAAGTAATTTGATTAAACAATGATGGGAAACAGAATAAACTTTCCCTAATTGAACTAGAGAAGCTTGCTTTTTCACAATGTTAAAAAAAATCTAGGTAGATTTACCGGTCTATCATCATGGTGGAGGGTGCTCAAGATCTTGAAATGCAGCCCGTGGAGATATTTGTAATGGCCTTCACGGGTGAAGTATGATATGATGAACATAGCTGGCTGCATGTACTCCATGGGAAATGATACCCTTAAGGTACCCTGCTTCTTGTCAATGTCTAGCCACGAATCACCATGCAAGGTGAACTCTACCCTAGCTGTGCGTAAATCAATATCTTTGGACCATTTTTCTCCTTCTTATGGCATTATCATTACTTCTGCCAAAATATCCTCTGTGAACTCAATTCGTAACCCATTTAACATTGCAAACCCATTATCCAGAGTATTTAGAAATTGCAGAGCAATTTATTCATTAAATCCATTAAGGCTGAGACAGTAATCCGGCCATCCTCTTCTTCAAAATTTCTCATAGCTGGCTGGTTGTCCAAGTAGAACTCCATGGTCTATTGGCTTATGCCTTTGAAGATCTCCTCCCATTGCTTATTGGCAACAAATTTTGCACAGAAGCTCTACAGAATCTAGAACAAAATAAAAATTCCAACGGACTCAAGGTAATGTAGATGAGAAAATAGGAGTACAAAATATCATTTATGTCATGCCCCAAGATTTGGGCATTAATACCTAAATCTAAAGAACATAAATTTGTCTTTTAACCCTGTTAAGTTAACTATAGGAGATGAGATAAGTTCTACACCTATGCAAATATCACAAAGTATAATAATTGAAAGTTTAATTTACAATTTTAGTTAACGAAATAGCCTTAAGATTTTCTTATTACATTACTTAGATTATCAATAAGACTAATTCTAAAATAGCCAATAATGAAATTAATCATACAAGCATATAGAACAAGTTTCTTTATTTTGAATGCTAAGTAAGAATACAATTTCTATCTACTATACTCTAATAAAACACCTATGAAGCCACTTGGGGAAAGATGATAATACAATAAGGTTTAAGAAAAATTTCTCTTCTCATTGATACAATCTTTAAATACATCATTGGAATACATAAGTGACTTCATTACAAGGGAATTACAGATTTTCAATCTCCTTTAAACATTTCAAATAAAGATCCAAATACTTATTTTATTAATATAAATAAGCATACTCTGATTTCAAAAATACAAGAAGATTACAAT
>MU225433.1:274710-336744 GCA_018584345.1 Thuja plicata
GCATGACTTATTACACATTTACTTAATTAAATAAATTACAATCATACACCACACTTTTATGAATAAAAATACAATACAACAAGGTCCATGTCTCTTTATATAGACAGGGCCTTAGCATCACGGTTTTTACATAGATCCATTCCTAAATCCCTGATTAGTACCATGGTCAACTTTCTTGCACACTCATTGCACACATCAGTAGGTCCAATAAATCAACACTTAAACATATCAAGATACATAATGTAAATTTAACACACATTCACTCATATTTGTATCGATGAATCATTGAACTTAAACAATATCTGCATCTAATCCATATGCATAAACATAACTCTTAATAAATATGCATACTGATATTATCTAACATCTACTTACTAATCCAATATAGTAAACCATCAAAACCAAGTCCTAAATATAAATCTGCATCACTCACACAAAGTATCTAATAGATTCCCCGATTATATAATCAGGTGTTTGTATACAAGCACAGGTTTCCACGGATCCATAAAGTAATACACGTGTCCCAAAAGTCTGACTATAGCAAAATTAGTATTGACTGGAGAGCATGAGAAGTAATTTTAAGATTATGTCAGACTGGGGTAGGCCTCACAATTTACTTCTAGGTTGGAAGTAATTAAAAGTTAATGCTATTTCATAAATACTTTCGCACATGTTAAGGCCTGCCACCCTAAACACGTCATGAAAATACCATCAATAATTGAACTTTGACTTTTGAAAATTTTAATTACTTTCACATCAAGTCATGATGACGTAACCACTTGGTGACAGATGGATTCACACATGACATTAGTCATTTTGAAAAGACAAGGAATAAATTTCAATCCTTCACATGCTAATTTCAAAATTTGCAAACAAATATTTATTAATCCCTCCTCCCAACTAAGTGTAAGGTATGGGTCCCAGTAGGCCATGCGTGCAAGAGTAGAAAAAATAAAAAGAACACTAAATTCAAATAAAAATGAATAAAATAATGTACGAATGAAGGTACGTGTTACTAACCTGTGTATTGCTGCAGGAAGAGTGTTCTGTTATGAAACATGCACTGATGGAGTGATGTGATGGTACATAAGAACATGGTAGAGAGAGGAGGTGAGGTGGCTATTATTATGCATAATTTATTTCATTGGGAGTGAAATGTTTATTATGGAATCATTGATAAAAATTAAGGATTAGTGGAAACCTGGGTGGAAGACCCAGATGCTGCTACTGCAGGAGTGCTTCTATCATCGGTGTGCTAGAACTACTACAGGAAGTCTTCTTGACTTGAGGGCTTGTGGTAGATCTTGAGGCGATGCCTATTCTCAAGCAGTTTGTATCGCACAGGATCAATGGTGGAAATTTGAACCGCTCCATTATAAAAAACTAAGATTATTTCATAAGGGCCTAGCCATCAGGTCTAAAATTTTCCTGGGGTATTCTGATAGCGTGAATCATAGAGTAGGGCCCAATCACCAATAGAAAATTTCTTTTCCTTGATGAATTTGTCATGCCACTTCTTTCACTACTTCTGAATCAATTCTGTGTTATGAAGTGTAGACTTTTGATACTCATCTAGGCCATTAAGCTATAGGATCCTATCTTCTTGTGCCCTGGTAAGGTTAATGTCTAATTTCAATGCCATCCTAAGAGTTTTGTGTTGAAAATCAATAGGCATAGATGCAGATTTTCCATAAACTAGTTCAAAAGGAGTAAAACTAGTTGTTGTTTTCCAAGTTGTTTGGTAAGCCCAAATGGCTTCAGGAAGATGGGAAGCCCAGTCCTTCTTGTGAACAACATCCATTTTAGTCAATATTGACTCAATCTCCTAATTTATTATTTCTTCCCGCCCATTTTCCTGAGGATGGTATGGAGAAGATTTACCATGCCTTACTATGTACTCATGCATCAACTCAACAATAAGATTAGAAGTAAACTATGCACCTTGGTTTGTTACTATCTCACGAGGTACACCAAACTTGGTAAAGATATATTCATAAAGGAATTCTGCTACCTTATGATCTCTAGCATGCCTCATTTCTTTGGCTTCTACCCAGTTAGTTGCATAATCAATGCATACTAAGATATATGAGTTACCATGAGAAGATGGCGTGATATGTCCCACGAAATCAATACCCCATTTGTCAAACAATGTTACCACCACCTGAGGTTACAGGAGTATTTCATCTGACTTGGTTGTGTTAGCTCTTTTTCTTGTAAAATCAGTATATAGCAATAAATGCTAGACTCTTTTAATTCCCAATTCATATTCTGACAGGGAAAAGGCTAATTAACAAGGATGAAGACCCTTCTACACTTTGGGATTAAGGCACCTCCAATAGATTACTATCTTTTCGTAAGTCCGAAAATGGATTAAGGATTCATTATCCTTCTTATTTTTAAGCCACTTGGCTTAGGAAGGCTAACCTATTGATTCTCTCTTCAAGGAATCATTAAGATGAATTGCACTGAATACAATTATCTAGACATGTATTTTAGATAACAGAAATATAAATATTGAATAATATTTGATTGATGATAACAACCACTTATCAGAAATTGACCAGTGCCTAATCATGGGCCATAGAGTTCGAATAAAAAATACATACACCAGAGATAATTAATTGAAATACAAATAAAACCTCAAATAGAATGCCTTACAAAATATCTTCTCACCCTTACACCCCTGTATCAAATTCCTACATAAACCCTAACCCTCTATAATTATTTGCAAGGTTTAAACCCTCCTTGAAAGTGACTCACAAATAATGACACAACTACCTTATAACCAGTACATTTAAGATGCCTTACAAATTAAACATACAAGAGCTAATTGTAAATACAAAAAGACATCATTGGTATCAAAATGGAGATTCCATTGTACTTTTATTAATAAAATCCTGATCTCAATACATTCAAATTGATTCAAAACCAAGGCTTAGACACAATTCAGAAGTCTACTTCGTAGTCTTGTTTTTACCATCCTTTACAATATGTTACAACTTACTATATATAGCCACCACTAGTCATCTTGGAATCCTTAAATATTAAGGATGCAACAAGCTTCAAATGACTAGGCTAGAAGACAAAACTTAGAGAATAATAGGAAAAAATAGCAAGTGGACAGAAAAACCACTTTTGTTACAAGATATTCCAACAGATTCTTTGTCCTATGGTCACATGGTGATTGCATTTGCCCTGTAGTTACTGGGGGATAGCCATGTGGAAACTACTACCTTTGATGTTGATGATGTATGATATCCATTCTCAACTGCATCAACTTATCTGTTGTGCTTCCTCATCCACTTGCATATCTTCTCCTTCTCCCGGATAAGTTATTGTGTACCTATCCTTCCAGGAAGTATACACTTCATCACTTGGCCAAATGAAGCCAAGAACCTCATCTTTTCTACTGTTGATTTCCTTCCATGTGACATGTGCTTTCTCTATCTCATCTGACCAGAATGCAAATGATGACCCGGCCTTACTCACTATCTCAATTGTTTGAGCAAAAATCAAGGTACTCTCCAAAGTTAGTATACTATTGGGTCTGAATGCTAATGCTTCATTCATTTTCTAGTACCGCAACCCCTCATCTTTGATGTTTCCATTCTTCCTAAAGAGGTTTGGGAACATTTCATATTTATCCTGTGAGTATTCCCTTTTCAAAGTTAACACCTTTCTCATAGCAATGTCTCTTCTGATATCTATATCCAAAAGTAATTTGACACATTTGTGGGTGCCAGTAAAAACTATGCCAACATCATTACTTTTCTTACAAGAGGTGTGAAAGAATTTTAATTCCTCTATTTTCCCTCTCCACTTGCTCACTAACTGATCCAGATTGTCTTTGTTTTCATGATATTCATTCATAATATTGACAATCTTCTTACCTTGAGCATAAATAGCAGTGGGTACTACTTCATGAGTGCAATGCATAAGAGCACTGTGTATTTTATCTACATACCTATTCTTTACCCATGCTTCTTCTTCTCTGAAGGCCGCAGACTTCTCTATCCATTCTTTTTTCTGCCTTTCTAATTATGCTCTGGCAGCTTTCAACATTGCCTTTTCTTGTTCTATCTCCTCTAGGGTGGTGGAAGTAGATGGTGCAGGGGAAGGAGGGTAAGTGATGATGGGACTTGATGAGGAAGGCTGGTGGGGTCCTTGTGCAATCCTCTTCTGAGGAATTATTTTTCCTATTTTCCTCCCCTCCAAAAAAACTATTTTGTCATCCTTCTGCAGGGATTTAACCCTTTCATCATTGTATTCTTTTAAGACAAATTCATATTTTTGGTTCAGGCTATTATATGCATCTTTCTCCTTTTCAGCTACCTTCAAACTCAAATTGGTAGTTTGAAGAACAAGGTTAGCTGCCTCAATACCTGAGGTATCAGAAACTCTTGACAATGAGGCTTCCTATGTCCTTAGATTGGTCATCTTCATTCAATCTCCTTTTATCCTTCTTCTTCAAAGACTAGATTGCTAGAGCTGCATGATCTTCACTAAACTGGGCACCAATTGATGCTCCAGTAGTGCTCAATGGTTTTTCTTCCTTCCTTACAACATCAAAAACTATGGCATCAACCAAATCCCATTGGGGTAAGATGATGACTCCTTTATTTTTCACCAACTCTCTACCCTCTTCAGGGGTGATTTTGTCAAATTTAGACATTAGCTCTTTCTTGACTTCCTTTTCAATATCATCTTTGGTATGATTTGGTTGGGCTTGCAACCTCTAGCACGTATCTTTGAACTAATCAATATGAGTTCTCCATAGAAATTGAACAAAGGCTGTAGCCTTAAAAAAATTGTCATCTGAAGGGAATTCCTCACTAGCCTGTTTGGTTATAGGGTCCAGCTCTTTTCCTACGAATTATGCCACTATGAGATCCATAGATATATGCCTAGGTGCCTTAGGCACTCCTTGTAATTCTTGAGTAGTGACAAAAACTTGGTCTGTGCTCCCCATTTGGACCAACTGTTCAGCAATAGCCTAGTCGTCCATATGTATAGGGGAATAGGAAGGAGAGTATAACTCACTCTCTTTCTCTTTTCCTTCTACTTTTTGTTTCTTGGGAGATGAAAAATTTTAGGCACTGGCCTCTGCCAGCCTCTTTCCTTTCTGATCATAAGTCTTGTCAATTTTGGGCATAATGGTGCTATACCCCCTTCTCTTGTAGACTACATAATTCCCTAGTGGGACTACCCTTCCCTATGAAATCCTACTCAGAATAGCCTTATCTTATTCTGGCTCAGATTCCATCACTTTCTCTTTCTTCTCACTGAGGGATTGGATGATACCCTCAAATAATGTAATTAGGGACTCAATATTTTTGGCCCAAGGCCAAAATTCCTTCAAAGGATCATAGGATCTATCAAAATTGTGGAAAAAGTCCAAAGACTTCTTGTACACCATCCATTTCTCTTTCCTGACCTCCTAGTCACTCAGATCAAAAACATTTCTAAAAATGTCCTCCGGGAAGTGGAATTGGTGCTCTAATACCAAGCATTTGGTTCTCTTCCTAAACATGCCCATTATAAAATCTTCATTGTCTGCACATCTGGATACAGATGTTGCTAGATGGTAGGGCTCAAAGTACTTATCAAATTGTGCCCACCCACCCTTTATGATGATGAAATGATGGGCTCTTGTAAGGGTAGGGAAAATGATTCCCTTCATTTTTCCTGTTAGGGTTTCTTCTTGTAGGCCACCCAATTGTCTCATAATTTCTACAATTCCAATCTTTAGAGGGAATCTATAGGGCAGCACATTGGGGGTTCCCCTAAATCCATAAACCCTTATTATTTTAGAAATAGGATATAAAATCAAATCTCCCCAATTGTGGTCAATTTTCAACTCTGGGGAACACTCCATAGGTCTCAATAATTTCATCATATCTGTATGGATCCTTTCATTTTTTCTAGATAACAATGACTTAAGCCTAGCAGCAAAAACCATGTCGAAGTATACATAACTGGCTTCTTTTCTATCCCATGATAGATCAACACTCCACATTTGAACAGGAAAATCCTCATCACCTCAAAACTTAGTTAGGTCCATCTCCTCTTCAAGAAGTCAACACTATTGAACAAAAACATGTGCATCATAAGGGAATACCACCCCATTGGTTTGAGTATGTTACTATCTTGGATACCTACTAGACCTTCATGCATTTGTTGGGAAATGTAAGAAGCATAGTCAAAAACTACTGATAGGTGGGGATGTAGAATCTAAACCACCATGAGCATCATATGAACATGCATTGTTATTTCTTCATCTTCTCCTAGAACCTGGCACATGACACTATACATTTTCTTGGCCTTGCCATTAAAATCATCCAACTTAAATGGCTCTAGTGTGTTGGGCCCTACTACAATCAAATCCCCTATTTTGTTAAAGTATCCTTTAAGGGCCTCATTTCTGTAGTATTCCCTCTGGGTCTGGTATAATTCTTTACAGTAACTGAAGTCAATATCATCCATTTGTACTGATGAGTCACTTAATCTGAAAATTCTCCTGATCTCATCGGCTGTGATAGTCAACAACACATTTCCTTGTGTATCCCTTACAACCCTAGACACTTTGTCATAAGTGTTGGCTATCAGAGTGAACAAATCAGTATCCATAAATACCCCGGGTGCTATCAATTTTCCCACATCTAAATCCTATAGTTACAATCTGGGGTAGGAGCATTCCTTTGGCTGTAGGCAGTTCTAAACAAACTCAGACCATTCAAACTGGTTTTGACATCTTTGGCCCACCTACCCGTGTCATATAAACCTTCTCCTACTCTAAAGTTGGGATGTGTTGGGACTATTATTTTAATCTGGTTTGCATCACCCGTGGACCATTTTAATTGTTGCAGAAGGTCCTCCCAAACATTTCTTTTCTGATAATCTACCTCTCCTGAAAGTTCAATCCTAGGGGCCATTATGAACCTAGGGATTTTTTGCTGAGATGAAATTTAGTTTTTAAAACAAGCATCTTGAAAGCCTTTTAAATTTCAAATCTTTACTGGAAACCTGAATTTCACTGTATTAGAGAAGACTTACCCATTCTATAATTCTGTTGCAAGGAGCTGAGTATCTCTGCAATTTTGTTTCTCTACTTGGATAATTCTAGTGAGTTATGGTGACTTCAAGCTGAAACAATGAATTATACTACTTCAATCAAATTAATCTTTCACATTGAATTGAACTAAAATGGCCACATGTTTTGCAATCAATTTTCCTACTTCAAATTCGCGGCTTAACAACTCACTGAAACTCATTTTGGTAACTTTTTATCTGAGCTGTAGATTTCAAGAAACATCTCCTTCATCTGATGACCCTCTTCTTTTTCTAAAAATAACTATTCATTTGGGACACGTGTCAGCATGAATTAATCACTTACATGATAGATTTCGTGCTTCTTCTCCTTAAGCGATTAAGTTCACCATCAGATTCATCTTAACCTATCTGGAAGTTATTTCACCTTGAGTTTATTGACTGTGGCTGCAATGTCATCACATGGGCCACACGTCAACACGGCTTAATGGCTTAATCACTAGATCTAAATTACTTTTCCTTTAAGCCATTAAGCCAATCATTTGATCCTTTCATATCTGCAACCTTATTAACATGATAACTGCACTGTACAAGACCCACCTTTTATGCCATGCGTCATCATGACTTAATCACTTATCCATTAGATCTCGAGCACTTTACCTTCAAGTGATTAAGCTGACCATTGATCTTTTCTATAGGTACTATTCCTTTAATCCTATCTTTATGACCTCAGCCAGACCCACTAGGACATGTGGCATCATGGTTTAATGGCTTAGATGATAGATGATGATTGGTTTCACTTTAAGCCATAAAGTGGGCTGTTAGATCTTTTCAAACTTCTCCAACCTTTATCCTGCGGTTAGCTTCACCTTTAGTGGATTACATGTCATCACCTTGACACGCTCAACACCGCTTATTGAATTAGACGCTAGATCTTGTGCATCTTTGAGATAATCCATTAAGCCAATTGTTGGATCATAAACAAGTTATCTGTATTTTAATCATCGCCTACTTAGGATACCCAGGTCCACCAGCTGTCACATGTCAACACCGCTTAATCGCTTAGCTGATAGATGTCATGCATCTTGCCTTTAAGTGATTAAGAAAACCGTTAGGTCTTTCTGAACTTTAATCACCTTTATGCTGCCTGTGATAGGACCCACATTACTTCCCTTGACACATGTCAACACCGCTTAATCACTTTCATGATAAATGATGCACATCTTGGGACTAAGCGATTAAGTCTACCATTGATTCTTTCATGATCTGCCCACTGATTAACTGAGAACCTTTACAATCATCAGACCCACCAAAGAAACATGGCATCATAGCTTAATGGTCCGTATGATAGATATCGATTGGTTTGGGATTAAGCTATTAAGCGAGCCATCCGATTAAAACAAACTTTCTCGACAGATAATAACTTTAATTAAAACATCAACAGACGTTGGACTTAGGGAATAATGCAAGACCATTGTGTTAGGACCGAAAACTTTAATAAACATGAGAACCTTAAAGCGAACCCATTCAAGACATGATTTAAGTGAAAAAGTAAGACAAAATTAGAAGACATTCCAACGCCTAGGGTTTTTATGACCAAAATTACACTAGGAGACATGAAACAAGGGTTTTTAAGCATTTCCAACTAGGTTGAGGGTTAGAAAAATTTTTGCATAGGCATGAGAACAATTTTAATCATGATTTTAAACCTTTGGATAATATTCATGATAGGAGACTTCAAAAATTTACAAGGTATACCCTAAAAAAGAAATATTACCAATAGGTTGGGTGCCCCATACGCTAGAATCGGTCATAGTGCCTGGCATGTTTAGCAACATCTATATGTAGGGTAGGCCAATAGTAACCTATTGTCAATATCTTGTATGATGTCCTTTTCCTTGCAAAGTTGCCACCACACGGTTCATCATGACATGCCCAAATGATGTCATAAGTCTCATCTTTGTGGACACATATTTGGGTGACCTGGTTAGGACCTGTGTAAAACATAAATCCTGATATCCATGAGAAATTGAAGCTTTTCTCAACCAGAAGTATACACTCTCTTGGGGATAAATTAGGTGGTGTCCTTCCTGTTGCAAGGTAGTTTTCAATATTAGCATACCATGGGTTGTAAGTGTTAACAGAGAAGAGGTGCTCATCAGAGAAGCTATCATCAATTGCTATGGGATCATCTAGAACTTGTAATCTAGATAAGAAATGAGCCACTAAATTAGCCTTACCTAGTTTATAAATGATTGTTACATCAAACTCCTACATTAGGAGTAACCATCTTGCTAACCTACTAGATATGGCAGGTTTGTTCATTAAGTATTTGAGTGCTAAATGGTCAGTGTATACAAAAACTTCATAACCAGTAATGTAATGTCTAAATTTATTAAGTGCATAGATTATTGCTAGTAATTCATTTTCAGTAACTTATATAGTTTAGTTCAGTACATTGCAGATTTTTACTAATATAATATATAGCATGCTCAACTGTACCTTCCTTTTGGCCTAGCACTACCCCAATGGCATAGTCTGATGCATCTATGTGAATATGAAAATGAATATTCCAATCAGGTCCTCTAAGAATAGGTGTTTGAGTTAAAACATCTTTCAACTACTGAAATGATAGTTCACAGTCAGCTGTCCATTCAAATTCAGCTTCTTTCTTCAACAGGGTATACAATGGGGCTGCAAGTTGGATGAAGTCCTTAATGAATCACCTGTAGTATCCAGCATGACCAAGAAAACTCCAGACATCCTTCTTCTTGACTGTAGTTGGAAGTGTAGTAATGACTACAATTTTTGCAGGATCAACCTGGATACCAAATAATGAGAGGTAATGCCCTAAGACAAATCCCTCTTCCATCATCATGTAGCACTTCTCACTGTTAAGGGAGAGGTTGTATTCCTAACATATTTTAAGAACTTTCTCCATGTTAGAATGAGACTCCTCAAATGTAGTTCCATATGCAGTGAAGTCATCCATGTATATCTCAACATAGTTAGTAGAAATGTGAGAGAAGATACTGATTACCGCCTACTGAAAAGTAGCAGGTGCATTACACAATCCAAAAGGCAAGAAATATTAAGAATATTTTCCCCATGGACATGTGAATGTTGTCTTATCCTAATATTTAGGTGCTATCTAGATTTGGTTGTAGCCACTGAACCCATCCAAAAATGAAAAATACTTTTTACCAGCAAGGTTGTCAAGTGCTTGGTCAATGAAAGGTAATGGAAAGTGGTCTTTCTTAGTGGCTTTGTTGAGCTCCCTATAGTCCACACAAACTATCCATTTCCCCCCCTTTTTAGAACAATACTGATATGAAGGGGTTAGACAAATATTTTGGTCTAACCCCTTCATATCAATATAGTCCCATGCAAAGGCTTGTTGTCTGTCTTTCAACAGTTGGATAAGACTGGCCATCTGAGACTTGGTGAGGGTCTTGTTGATGTTCAAATCCTTTCCTAAGGCTATTTATACTCTTTTAAATTTATCTAGCATCATAAATTATGCAAACAAGGGTGACTTGATCTCATGTGGTAATAAGGTATGAAGATAATCAGGTGCTGCAGGAAGCTTAGGTGGGGTCTGTTTGGGCAATATAGTTTGGAGGGAACACTTAGGGGCATGACAAGAGGATGCATCAGAGCCATACTAGTTGGTAAGAATTGCCACTAGTATGTCATCTTCCTCTTGGGATACCATAAATGGATCTCTGCCAATAACCATGAGCTGTTGTACAGAATTTACCTCTAGGGAAGCATCACCTAGGTCTGGCCAGATAACTTGGTCTAGGTCAACTTGAGGTTTGGTTGGAGAGTACAAGGTTAATTTATTTTTATGGATCCCATCAAATATTTCATTTTTCCTGAGCGACATGCAATGCAAGCATCTACTATGGCTAGCCAAGGCCTTTGTAAGATTAATGGATATTCTCCTAGTGTGGCTTTGGGGGACAAGATTATGAAATCTGAGGGGTAATCCAAGGAATCAACTATGACAACAATTTCCTCCACCATGCCATTTGGCTTCACTATGGAATTATCAGCTAACTAGAGTATTGTAGGTGTTTCCCTTAAACTAATGATACTGAGTCTTAACAAAACTTCCATAGTCATCACATTGATGGATGCCACTAAATCAATCTAGAAATTTTGTATTTGGATACTGTTAATACGAATGGTAACCATTGGGCTTCCTGGATCAGAGTATTTAGGCATTAATACTTTATTGAGCATGAGATTAGAGAGCTTCCAAAGAACATGAACATGTTGGAATTATATGATGTTCCCAATGAATGAAAGGGGGGGTCGAATCAGGAATCAATAAAACTTAATGCTTTTAGTCCACCATTAGATTAGCTTTTTTTTTGCATGCATATAACTTGAAAGTAAAGAATCAAATACAACACATAACACAATATTTGGTTACCCAGAAACCTTCCAAAAGAAAGTAAAACTAGGGTGGGGATGATACCCACAAGATTTAGTACTGTAGTATAAATTTAGCCTATTAAAGCTTACAATGACCACTTCTAATGGTCTGCCCTGTTAGGAGCATAGAAAGGACTGTTAGGTCCACCTTGTTAAAGGATTTTGTACAATACAATAAGTAATGCAACTTTGTTAAGAGATTTAAAGAAAGGACTTTTAGGTCCACCTTGTTAAAGGATTTTGCTGATCCACCTATGAGAATGAACCAGTTGATGATCTTCTCTTTGCAACTATGATTGCTGAATAAGATCCTTTGAAATATAACCGATCACTTGAATGTGATAGATAAGTTTCTGCTATCCTGAACACTTCTTCAATTAACTCAAACTACCATTCACATAATCATATCATCTTCTGATTATACATTCATCTATATACATATTCTACATATTGGATAAAAAAACTATCTTACATATATATCTTTATCCAAAAAATGACTTTGTAAGTTGGCTTGCAATAAAAAAAATATATTTAACAATATATGCAAAGTAGGCTTCAAACTGTCACTCAGGTGCAAAAGACTACTCGGGTGATAAATTGTCACTCGGGGGATACTGAACACTCGGGTGATACTGAACACTCGGGCAACACTGTATACTTGGGTAACACTGAATGACTAAGTGTTTTGACACTAATTGATAATATGTCTTGCCATAAGGTCTACAATCTCCCCCTTTGTCATTAGTGACAAAAACACTTATCATTAAACTTTGTATCTAATATGTCAAACTCCCCCTTATAGATTGCTCGGGTTTTGACACTTGCTTTGCTGCTCGAGTCTAACTAAATCTATTTTTGTATTTTTCAAAATTGTTATTGTAACATATGTATTCTACACTATTCTTTGTACATGTGATATTTACAATGACATCTCCCTCTTATACAATGATATTTCCCCCTTATTTTTGACAAGAATGCCAAAAAAGAATGTCATCTATAGGGGGAAATATCATTGTATAAGAGGGAGATGTCATTGTAAATATCACATGTATAGAGAATAGTGTAGAAGATATATGTTACAATAACAATTTTAAAATTATATAATATTCCCAATGACTGAGAGGGGTGGGGGGGTGAATCAGGAATCGATAAAACTTAATCCTTTTAGTCAACAATTAGATTAGCTTATTTGTCTACATGCATATAAATTGAAAGTAAAGAATCAGATACAACACATAACACAATATTTGGTTACCCAGAAACCTTCCAAAAGAAAGTAAAACTGGGGTGGGGATGATACCCACTAGATTTAGTACTGTAGTATAAATTTAGCCTGTTAAAGCTTACAATGACCACTTCTAATGGTCTGCCCTATTAGGAGCATAAAAAGGACTGTTAGGTCCACCTTGTTAAAGGATTTTGTACAATACAATAAGTAATGAAACTCTGTTAAGAGAGATAAAGAAAGGACTATTAGTTCCACCTTGTTAAAGGATTTTTATGATCCACCTGTGAGAATGAACCAATTAATGATCTGCTCCGTACAACTATGATTGCTGAATAAGATCCTTTGAAATATAATTGATCACCTGAATGTGATAGATAAGTCTCTGCTATCCTAAACACTTCTTCACTTAACTCAAACTGCCATTTGTATAATCATATCATCTTTTGATTATACATTCATACTATATACATATTCTACATATTGGATAAACAAAATATCTTTATCCAATAAATAAATTTGTAAGTTGGCTTGCAATAAACAAATATATATTTAACAATATATGCAAAGTCGGCTTCAAACTATCACTCGGGTCCAAAAGACTACTCGAGTGATAAATTGTCACTCGGGCGATATTGAACACTTAGGTGATGCTGAACACTCAGACGACACTGTATACTCAGGTAACACTGAATGACTAAGTGTTTTGACACTAATTGACAATATGTCTTTCCATAAGGTCTATGGAAGAGTCTCAGGATCTTTCATGTTCCTACCAGGGTGCTTGATACAGGCTTCCTTGATTTCTTTATTATAGACGAGGATTTCTTTGAGGGCATCTAATAGGGGTATTTGAACAGTCATTTTCTTGAGTTGGTCAATCAAATCAACTGCAATGGGGATTTATTTTAAGGGTGCTGTTTGAGCCAATCTCTACGGATAAGGTGGATTTTTCAAAACTGAAGTAGATTGTAGAATAGGTGGAGCAGTAGTGGGTTGATTCTCAGTTAATTCCTTGTTGTCAGAAAATTCAGTTATTATAGGCTCCTTAGGTACAGGAAATGTTGTTCCTAATCTTAAGTGAATATCATTCACTTACAGGGAGTAAACTTGCTGCTTGTTATTAGGATTTGAAGTTGGTTGCGCATGCAACTGTGTTGGTTTTTGAGGATTACTATTGGCTATAGGAGGTAGAGGTATAATGGCTTATTGATGAGGTGGAGGCATAATGGCTTGTTTCTAGTTAGGATAATTGGGTCCCCACTAAGGTTGCTATTACCAGTTACCATGTGGTTTCCATTGGTTATTCTACTATGGCTACTGATATTGGTTAAATTGCTATTGATATGGGTTAAATGGAGGCTATTGCTGATAGTTTTGGTTATATTGTGGCCGTTGGTTAGACCAGTTATAATTCCAATTCTATCCTTGAGGGATAGAATTATGAGGATTATGGTTTTTCCATTGACTACTACTATTATAACCAAAATTATTTAGGGGGTCTTGAGGCATACCTTGACATTGAGCCCATGGTTGCCACTAAGAAATGTAGAAAACCTCTCCATTCTCCTCATTTATAACTTTAAAATCCGTGGGCATTGAGGTAGTGTCCACAGATGAAACTATTTTGCACTTACAATTTCTTTTCTTCTCTTGGTAGTGGGAGCAGAATTCAGCCAACATAACATTTGCATCCTCCTTCTTTCTTTGGGCTTGCATGCTGTCCAACTGAAGAGCTAGGTCATTGACGATGTCCTGCTTAAAGTCAAACAAAATATTGGAAAAATCCAACTTGCATACTCTTGAACCATTGGATTTGTGAGGCAAGTCTCTTATTCCTCTCCCTTTCTTCACTGTAGCCCTTGAATAGTTCAGGCATATGTTCTTTATATCAGCCCAGTTCTTTTGAGTGATGTCCCCACCGGCCATAAGATCCAAAGATTATATACTCCCATCATTTACACCTTTCAGAAAAAGATGATTTTGGGACTCCTCATACAACTAATGTTGGGTATTCCGGTACAGGTTGAACATAAACCTTGAGACATAGTCCTCCAAGGTTTCATCCTTCTTTTGAGACATTTTGAAAATGTCATCCCCTTTTAAATATAGACACCTACAATATTCCTTATATTTGGAAAGAAACATGTTGATCATGGCATCCCAATTTGCTATAGCATTAGCTCCTAGCCCCATGAACCACCTTAGAGAATCCTCCTTAAGATTAGACTGAAACACCTTTATCTTATGGGTGTTAGTGGTGTAATCATAGCTCCTACAAAGGATATCAAACTCAAAAGGGAAAGTCTCAGGGTCTTCAGTGATGAGGCCATAAAATTTTGGGAGTGCAGAGGTAGGTATGTTCTTTAGATTATGATTACCATGCTAAGGAGGAATGGGGAAAGGAAAGGTAGGATGAGCCATCCTTGGGGGAGGAATTGGAAGTTATGGTTGATAGATGACAAGGGATAAAGGGTTTTCTTGATACTCATGCAAATGTAGTGATCCTTCAGAGGATGATGACGAAGATATTTCTCCTTGGGCATCAGTAGATGGATTTTCGAATGGGTTTTCTTCTTCACTCTCAACTCTAGGTTCCTCTGGCTCAGGATTAAAAATATCAAATGGTTCTACATGGTGATTGTGAGGAAGGAATCTCCCATGAGGGTCTCTTATTCTATGCATAAAAGGAATACTTGAAACTCAATCCTAAATTATGAAAACTGGAAATATGAACATCAAAGTAAGTTTGAACTAAAACCATCCCTGAAAATGGTGCCAAAAATGCTTGGCTAAACAATTGTCTTAGAAACCATAGCATTAGACTACTTATTTTAGGATTGGATACCCTAAGAGGTTGCTAATTGGATCATTCAGTCTCATTTAATTATCGACCATGGACGTAAACTTGGAATGGCATTTGCCAAGTATATGATTCAAACTCCATTGATTCTCTTAGCTAAACCTATGAAATTGAAATGAATTAAGCTTTAGGAAATATATGCTAACTCAAATAAATGATATTACTCTAGAATAACAATAATTATGGATAGGAACTTCTCGACCTGCCTATGCTGCAGGAACAGTCTACTAGTTCTGTTACTAGTGGATGCAAGAACATCAGAGTTCTATTTACTTCTCTAAAACATGGAAATGAATTCTACTCTAACAAGGGAATTCACTCACCAAGTGGGCCCCCTTGGATGAGTGAATAGAAACACAATTAAGATATCATAATTAAACTCAACCTATGCATTCTATTCATTCATGGAAAATACACTGGATAAACAGTATAACAATTGTATCAACTTCTATTCAGAAATAACTACTAACTTATCTAACTCCAAAGAGTTACAATAGTCATCTTATTTAAAGGAAATCTACAACTACTCTCTAAATCTAAGTTCACTCCATTAATGAGGATCGTTATAGATTCATAATGCTTCATAACAAAAATATCAGCCATAGAGAATTAGTCTTCCTAGAATATAGTACGTGGTGCCTCTAGATCCACGTGCTATCTTTAACAGGAAACTAAATTGACCTATTCTTCCTACAAATATCTTGTAGTGACACCTTAAATTGCTTCAACCACTTCCTTGACCTTTTCGACATGATGACGTCTTTGCAACAATGACTATTCTTTGACTTCTTCAGCATCATGATGCTAATCTTTAATTCACCATGACTGATCTCAATGCACACACAACCTCCAAGACATACATATTTTCATCATTAATATCAGGAAAGAAGTGTTAGATTCCAATCAATACTCTTGCAAGGCACATGGCTACAGGAAGGAAACTACCCACAAACATAGCAGAGGAGATAGGATCATTCATTAGCATATAACTACTGCATATTATCAATTTATCCATTAGTTCCAAGAAAATATACTATGTTCCCTTTTCATCCATTTTACTACTTATGTCCTTACATATACAAAATATACATATAAAACCATAAGTTTAAGTATCTATTCTACAAGCAAACTACTGGAAAGAAAATAAAAAATAATTTGAAAAGACGGCCTTTAAAGAGGCCCATGAATTTTCATGAATTTTTAGGTCATTTTAGCAATTTTTAGTGTCGATTTAAAATTTTTTTCCAATTTTTCTTGAGTTATGTCACCTTTGTGATTTATTATGCCACCTATGAAGTCTATTTCATCGCCTATGCAAGGGAATCCTAGGTTTTTTTTCATCGCCTATGAAAATTGTTACATCACCTATAGATAGAAATGCACTCTTGAAACTTTTAATGTTAGCCCTACAATTTGTTTCATCACCTATGCAACAAAATGTCACCTATGACAAGTTGTGTCACCTACACACAATTTTGTGTCACCCTTGAAATTTCTTGCATCGTCTAGGAGTTTTGTTTCCTATGCAACCTAAAATATTTCTTATACCCCAAAAGTTGCATTTTTTTGGTTTTATTGAATGCCAACTTAGTTTTGATGATTATTTTATTGATTCAAGTGATGTTGACAACATTCTCAAATAGGTTGGTGATTTTTTGATGTTGTTTTAAAGTTAATTATATAGATATTAGTATAATCAAGTAGTTGATATAATTTGTATGTCAAATCAATAGGATAGAGAGTTTGATGTTTTTCCATCCTCAAGATCTAGAGGAATGAAATTCTATGTGCTCAACGAGATTGCTGCAAATCTCACTTGAGCAAGTAGATGATAGGATAATTGATTGACGCTTGATGATCAACTTGATGATTTGACTAAGTAATATATTCTTTACTTTAAAATAGGTTTCCTATCAGAAACTAAACATGAGAGGTCAGTTTCCTTTGCCTTTAAATATGATTCTTGAGCTAAAACATGATGAGTGACGTGTTATTGGTAGATGCAGTCTTTGGTATTTTCTTGATATGCCCTAGTTCCATGTGAAATGGGACCTATTGAAAATGCTTGCTGAGAGATGGCATTCAGACTGTAACACCTTCCATTTGTCTATGAGGTTGAGGACCATCACGCCTGAGTACGTCTATCAAATTTTTCAGATTCAAGTGACGAGTGAGCTTGTATATTATGACCAGGTGTATGATGGTGAGGCACACAAATAAGTTTTGGAGATGACATGATTGGTTATCAAACCATTTAGTGGAGAGTGTTGAGACAAATATATGATCCATTTCCTTCAGTTTTGGAAGCTTTCATTGGTAGATTTTTTATTCCTAATAGGAGAGAATGAGGATTCACCATTGGTTGGGGTAGGATCCTAGAGGAAATGATTATGCATCCTTGTATATTTGCATGGGATCTTGTGTCTTGATGAATATATATCATGACTTACATTAGGTGGTGTAAAGAAGAGTTTAACACTTTTTGTAGGTGTAGTGATTTTATAGGTATGGGCTTGGGAGGATCTCCTAGTGATGAGACTGATTGCAAATAAAGTTCACCTATTGGGACAACCTTACATCTATTCATATAATGGAGTTATTGTTTAGCCTCTTCTAGTAAAATTAGAGTTTTTGCGACGCATGCTCGATGATATTGATTTAGTTTGCTAGCATTTATATATTAGATGTGAGCCATGGGTAGAGGACCAAGATGATGTACCTTTTATGTTTATGCCATGGTAGTTGATTGGCTGTATTCAATTTATCCTAGAGAGATTTCTCTTTTTGAGGGTTTTATGATAATTTGGACAAGTTCATGGGATTCCATAAGGTCTTGCAGTCTATGCCCAAGCACAGGCAGAGAGATCATTATGGGGACCATGTGCTGATTACAAGACTTATTGTGAGGAGATTAAGGGAATTTTTCCTATGATATGGACTAAAAATCAAATAATCTAGATGTAGGGACTACAACAAAGTATGGACATTGGTTTGCGATGCATTGCTTTATGAGATTCATAGATCCAATAGAGCCAGTCCTTGATATTGATGATCTTAATTCTGATGACTTTGATGATGATGATGATGGTGGTGGTGGTGGTGGGGGACCTAAAAAATTTAGGGGTGGTAGGGTCTGAGAAGGTAGAGAGAGAGAGGACCTTGAGGTGGTAGGGTTGCTGGTAGTGTTGGTAGATCTTCTCCTAGAGTGGTTCAAGGTAGAGGTGGAGTGATCATAGGTGATATCAAAGGTATGGGTGGTGCTGGAAGACACACCAAGAGAGGTGGTGGTCATTTTTGTGGCCAAGGTGGAGGTAGGGTTGGTGGTCGGGGTGGTGGTAGAGATGGAGGTAGGGATGGTGGCCAAGGTGGTGGAAGAGATGGAGGTAGGGATGGTAGCCAGGGCGGTGGAAGAGATGGAGGCAAAGATGGAGGTAGGGATGGTGGCTCATAGACATCATGTGGATAGATAGGTTGGACAAAAAATTTCCCTAGATGTTCTAGTTTTTCATGTTATTCCTATTGTTGTTGTTGCTCCTAGTTATTATATTTAGATATTGCAAGCATGAATGATAGCATTACAAGGTCAGATTACACAAGCTATGAGTGTTATTTAGATATTAGCCACATAGGTATCCCAGATTTAGGCTATACAACATGGACATACTAGGAAAGAACCCACTAAAATAGGGCCACAAGTATCCATAGGTCCCTCACCTAGACCACCAAGTGATCCAGGTGCTATTACTAGTGGTGGCTCCCCTTGAGGTGCAGGTGCAGATACAAGCGCAGGTGATGGACAAAGTTAGATTATGCCTAGATGATCATATTTTGAGGATGCATATTGATATACCTTTGATTCTTGATGTACCATAATTTGAGACCTTTGATGATGTACATTCATGGACATTTTGATGATGTACTTTGATATCGACATGTGATGTGGACACTTGATATAGACTTCTCACCCTTCTTGATACTTATGATTTTTTTTCCTTTGATGTCATTATATACTTGGCTTTATGATCTTTAATGATCTATATACATGATGCAGATGGATGCAGTTCTATAAGGTTATATCTATGTAGAATGTATGGATGCACTTTACTTTTTATGCTTACATATGGATGCACATGGATAGTTACTTGTATGGATGCATATATAGATTATTTAGATAGATAATGTATGGAATATGCTTATATGATAGTTTATTTCTATGGATGCAATGTATAAATGTGATGGTTCTATATGTTTATGCTTTTATATATGATTTTGTAATAATGATGTGATGTGACGCAATGAATAGTGCTAATAAAGTTAATGATTTTAATGATTTATACAATGTAACTAAATGAGATGAGATGAACCTAAATGATAATTAATAGTTGATAATAAATGCACTTAAATGAATTTATAGCTGAATGATAATGGATAATGATATGCAATTGATTTAACAATTAATGAAATGATCTTAATATGCAAATGAGATGTACCTAAATGCAAGTAAAATGCACCTAATGATAATGATTACTGATTTTCTTAAATGCGCAATGAAATGAAATGAATTAAATGAATCTAAATGGAAATGATATGCATTATTTTTGTTAAGTTTGATATATTCCACCTAATGAATAATTTTGATGATTTTGACTTGGATTATTGACCCCCCCTTCCTGGAGAGTTCCCATAATGATTACCAATGTAAGATTTTATCTAACATGAATGTAATATGAAAATGCCACTAAACCATTGTCATTTTTTCATCGGATCATTTTATTTTTCAATTATCATCATTAATTTTTTTGGTGGATCATTGAAATTGGAACAACCCTCACTAGTTATATTTTCAACGATGATGATATTAATACCGCTTTCATCATATTCAATTTTGTAAGTGGATCCTAGCATTAAGGTATGGAAAATATAAATGGCCTAGGCATCCTTTTGTGTAAATAGACAAAGAATTAATCCTTTTCATATGTAATGTCCTCAATGATTCTTTGCATGTCTTTAGATGAATTTGCATACTTTTATGAATCAATCTTACAAGAAAAAAACTAAGAAAATATCATGCTTCATCATTGCTCTAGTCAAAAGACATCCTTGAGTTGCGAAAAAGACACGATTCGTCAAAAATAAAGGAAAAAACATTTGAATATCTTTTCCTTTGTGATTTGATCCATATTTTTAGAAGAATTTCATCCATTTTTATCATTTTGATCTTGTTCATGATAGTTGGTTTGATGTTTCAAATAAGATTGGATGTGTCACTTTTCATATTGGTTGAATATTTGGATGTTGGATATTTGATGTTATGAATTGATTGAAAAGTTAAAATTCCATGATCCTTGATCTTGATTAAGCGCGTTTGTGTTTTTCTTGTGTCCGTTTTAATGATGAGCTCACTAAGTTTGGATTTTCCGCTAGTTTGATTTTGACAACGATAATGGACTAAGACCATTTTCAAACCATAATAAAAGCTTACTTGGGTAATTGAGCTATGCAACTTTGAGGGTTTATTATGACTATGTACATGGACAATGAAATTCAGATGGATATATACAAGGATGATAGCAATGCAAATGCAATGCTTGATAGATAAAGGAGCTCAACTTAAAGTAAGTAATGCCTATTTACCAAGGTTTCACTAATATTTATTACATTTTTTCTTTTTTTTTTTTCTTTATTACCAAGGTGCATGTTTTCTAGGTTTTCATAAAGATAATGATTTTTTCAGGACTTTTTCTAGTTTTTAGGTATTATCAAGGTGCCTGTTTACCAAGTTTTCACCAAGAATACCCTTTTTTCAAGACTTTTTCCATTTATTTTCTTTCTTCAAGATCCATATTTACTATTTTGAATCTTTTTTTCCATGATCACTTTCTACAATTTTTAGATTTTTTTAGGATCAATTTGTACTATTTTTAGATTTGTTCAGGATCACTTTCTGCTGTACAAACTGATACTCTGCATCTAATAATCTTTCAACTAATCAGGTATATAACCTTTTAAGGTGGATTCTATTTATACATTCTTGGATGTCATCTCCCTCACATGTGGCTACTTTGTAAGTTCCTGATCCATAGGATGATGTGATGACAAAGAGTCCTAGCCAATTTTCATCAAATTTACCTTTCTTTTCCCTTTCTTATTGATCCCTTGGGTTTTTTCTTAGAACTAGGTCACCAACTTGAAAATCTCTAGGTTTGATCATTTAATTATAGATCCTAGACATCCACTTTTGATAAAATTTTAGGTGATTACATGTTTGGTGTTGACATTCCTCAAGAAATTCTAATTCTTGCAACCTAGAAACTCTATAATATTCATCTATTAATATGCCATGTAAGGAAACTCTAAGTGATTATATTTCTACCTCCAAAGATAAAACTGCTTCAGCTCCATAGACTAATGAAAAATGTGTAGCTCCGGTATGTGTTCTAATGCTAGTTCTAGAAGCCCATAATGCTAGATTCAACTAGATATGCCAATTTATACCTGAGTCATCGATAATTTTTTTAAGAATTTTGAGGATGATTTTATTGGAAGCTTCTACTTTTCTATTCCCTTGTGGGTAATAAATTAAAAATAAATGTTGAATGATATGAAATTTATGACTTAAATCTTTTACATCATTTTTCTTGAATTATTTCCCATTATTTTTTATGATGGCATATGTGATACCATGTCTACAAATTATGTAATTCAAGATAAACATTGATATTTGTTTTCCTTTGGAAGTTGATAAAGGTACAACTTCAACCCATTTGGTAAAATATTATGTTGCTGTAATGATGTATTTGCGATCATTTGAGGAAGGATAATATATCATTCCAATTAAATAAAAAACCTCATTGCTAAAAGGGCCAAGGTGTAGTCAGTGGATGTAATTCTTATGCTGGCACATGTATCAAGTTTCCATGAAATTGTCATTTTTGGCAAGTCTTCACAAATTGGCATGAATATTTTTCCATCATTGGCCAATAGTACCCCATTCTAATGAGTTTCTTAGCTAATGTAAAACCACTTGAGTGTGACCCACAAATACCCTCATGAACATCTTGTAAGGCTATTTTAGATTCCTCATCCTCTAAACATCTAAGCAATGTCCCATCAAGACCTTTATGATACACTGTTTCAGATATTACGACATAATGTGAAGCTTAGTGTACGAAGTTTCTCTTTTCATTTTGGGATTGGTTAAAAGGTAAGGTGTTGTATTTTAGGTAAGTGTAGATAGGATATACCATGGGGATTCAAGACCAACAAGTAGACAAATAATTTGAGATTCAAGATGATCATAGGAAGGTTTTAACAATTCTTCCACCAAGAAATCATATCTCGCATTCTGGTTAGGTACTTGTAGAAGTGAAGCCAATGCTTCCTTTGCATCTACTATTTTGTTTTGTACTCTTGGGATTAATTCAAAGGTGATCATCAAAAAATACTTCTTAAGATCATCTACCCATCTCTTATAAGGAATAAATTTATCATCCTTGGTTTGATATTATCCATTTATTTGATTAATGACAAGTTGTAAATATCCAAAGGTTTCCAACTCTATGATTCTCCATCCTAAAGCCATCTTTAGCCTGATCAATAGTCCTTCATATTTGGCTATGTTATTGGTACATGAGAACAAAATTTTGTAGGACTTTGGTATAGTATAACTTTGAGGTGTGATGAACCCCTGATCCATATTGAGTATATGATCCATCAAAATAGAGCTTCCATGTTTGAGGTACAACTGTAAGAATGTTTGCATCTTGAAATTCTATTTGCATTGGTTTATCACTTGATATAGGTGCCTCTACTATTTTATCTTCTATAACTTGGCCTTTTATTGCTCTCCAGTCCACATTCTCTATATCAAATTAACTTATAACCATAAACCATTTGGCTAACCTATTGGAAATGAGATAAGCAACTGAGAGGGGAGGTGTGAACCCATTACTCCAAAACAAATCCTTTGTCCCTTAGATGTCTTAAATAATTTAACACTATTACTCAGTTAATTAAGATATTCTTCTATAACTCAGGTGTCAAAGCAATCTATCCAATGCATTTATACTTTAGAGATTAAGTGCAGAAACATAAAACAAAAAAAAAATAACAAATAACATATATAGAGGTGACACCAAGATTTAACATGGAAACCCAATATGGGAAAAACCACCAATGTAACTAGTTACTATTTTTTACTCTTCTGAAGTGAGCCATGCTAGGAGTCAACCCTGTTAAAGGTTACAATAACACATTGTTAGGTGTGACCTTGTTAGAGGATTTAATCACCCTGTGAGGAGTGGCCTTGTTAGAGGTCTTCAACACTTCAAAATAGAAATTCTACCTTGTGAGAGGATTTACAAAAAGACTGTTAAATCTACTATGTTAAGATATTTTAGATCACTACTACAATTGTTAGAAAGTAACAATGAATTGACCTATATGTGTAAGCAACTGTCTTTGCTGATTCAGATCTCTATTTTGATTATAAATAGATCCTTGATGATCAGATGTTCTATTGTAGCTCTGAGTGATATGTACTCAATCAAAATCCTGTATTAATTCTCCTTCAGTCTTCATATCACAGAATTCCACACTTCTAATTTCTCTTCTTCTTTCAATCTCTTTCACACATTCAATCCAAACTTGACCTTTCATTTATATGGTAAGCCCTGTCAGGTCGGCTTGAATATACTTCTAATAATAAATCAAAATTCAGTCGGCCTCATATAACCAATTAATTATATAGTATAAATCACTGTTAGTTGGCCGCCACTAAATGGTTGACCAAGACTGAAATGCCTGAGTGACTTGATCAACACTGAACTTCCTTCAATGCCTGACTGAACTTGGTCAACACTAAATAACTCATTCTATTCACCAACTGTGCTCAGTCTGAATGTAGACATTTGTGTAACATCACTATATAAGTGTAAATACATGTGTAACATCAATGACAATACACAATTGAATAATTGTCTTCTATAATCTCCCTCTTTGGCATTGATGGAAACACAACATGTCATAATACAAAGAATTGTAGAGAAAAATAAAATTTTATTAATGTCTAGCTTCATTCTGATTCTCATCCAAAAACTCCCTCTGACATCAAAATCTCCCTCTTACTGTATTATAGAAAAATTCTTCCTCTTTTATCTTGTTCTTATGTATTATAGAAAACTCTCCCCCTTTGACAACAGATGCCAAAGACACCATCTCCAAAAATATCAATAGTCAGTACTATTTCTCTTTGTAATTATAATGTACCTAAATGTACAAATTCATTTGCAATGTGCTCTAATGTACCTACATCAATTGATAGATCTTCACTATCACTTAGGTTGATGCATAACTAAACTATATTTTAGTGAGCTTTAGTTAGGGGAAGCAACCCTATCTTTCCTCTAAGATAGAAGAATGCATCCTTAGGTAATAGTTTGGTGAATATGTCTGCAACTTGTTCTTTGGTATTCACATATTCCAACCTTACTTCTTTATTTTGCACTAATTCCCTCAAAAAATGATACTTTATTGCTATATGCTTGGTTTTGGTGTGCATCACAAGATTCTTTGAAATTTTAATGGAACTAGTGTTGTCACAGTAGATAATAAATGAATATTTTACTTCTCCCTTCAATATTGACAACAACTACTTGATCCATATGATGTTTGAACAGTTCACTGTAGCAACAACATATTCTGCCTCTACTGTAGACTAAGAGATACAATTCTATTTCTTGGTAGTCCATGATACTAACCTCTTTCAAAGAAAGAAAGCTCCACCACTGGTGCTTTTCCTATCATCTACACTTCCAGCCCAATCAGTATCAGTGAATGCCTTTAAATCAAAGTTTCCACCTTTCTTATACCATAAACCATAGTCTTCAGTACCCTTCAGATATCTCAAAATTCTTTTGATTTCCATTAGGTGGTTATCTTTGGGATTAGCTAAAAATCTTGCAACAATACCAACTGCCAATGAAATATCAGGTCAGGTGTGAACAACATATTTCAATTTTCTAATCATGGATATGTAGTTGATCTGATCTACCTCCTTTGAATCATCATCTTTAGACAATTTCTGTCCAGTACACATGGGTGTTCCAACATGTTTAGAATCTTCCATACCAAATTTCTTAAGTATCTCCTTGATATATTTTGATTGAGTAATGTAGATACCATCCTTCATTTGATGTACTTGTAATCCAACAAAGAATTTGATCTCACCAAACATAGACATCTCAAATTATTTACTCATATCTACAGAGAATTCTTTTCATAGGTCATCATAACCAGTGAATAATATGTCATCAACAAATATCTCTGCTAACACTATTTTGTTCTGTGGTCCTTCTTTGATGTACAGGATGTAACCACCTAGATTTGGTCTGCTCAGATCTGCTCAGACCATAGACCCTATTTTCCCTAAGTGTGATCATAGCCCCAATTATGTTCAAATGATCCTGTTACTGCTTGGCATAATTTTTTTGAAATCAATTTATTCTCCTAAAGTGATCAAATTACTAAATTAATTACTTTTAGCCAAAATCAAAATCAATCAAATACATGGCTAAAATGATTAACTTGCAAGGAATTAAATAAAGTCCTAAATCAATTGCTCACTTGTAAAATCCACTCCCCTGTCCTAATTAATTTAATAAAATTGGCTATAGTCATATTAATTATCTAAAGCAATTAAAAGCTTAAATAAATTGATATTCCTATTTTTGAATGAATTAAATAAGTTTTATTCATTTCATTAATATTCCTCTAAACCCCAACCTAACCCGCTTCAACCACTTTGACTCTGGGTTTGAACCTATCCCAACCCATTCACCCTTGCTAAATCTAATTATAATCCTAATTATATCCTAACCCACCTCCTAATGTTGTCACATTCCATTAAGGAGTGTTTAAGGACTCAACCCACTTGAGAAAGTCAAAGAATCTCAAGATTCCTTTCCTCAAGTCCACCTTCTCAAGCTTGACTTGTACCCCTACCCATGTCTCTTAATTGCTCACATTTAATGCATTTGCCTCCAACATGCCTCATTAATGCCCAAGGCATTAATGCCTCTTACACTTCATTAATGAGTTTTTCAACTCCATTAATGAACCTTGTCCCCCTCTCTCTCCTCATTTCTTCTATAAATAGAAGGGGTTTTTGGGCACAAATAAGCCCATAATTAGATTGAAAAAGATTTAGATGATTTCATTTTTACTTCATAGTTTCATTATCATGCATGGTTATAATGTTCATTTTTAGAGATAATATGCATGCTTAATGATTAAATAGTTTGTTTTAACTCAAATCTTTCATGCTAAGTCGTATATGTCACTGACAATAGCATAATCTAAGGGTTGTTATGTTGCTTATCATACTCTTCTTAGTTAGAAAGCAATAGGTTGATTTTAGTGCTTTATATGCTCATCTAACTATATTTTCCACTAACACAATGACCTATTGAAGTGTTGTGTCATAGGTAATAGGTGCAATATTTCAAACACATTTTTGGTACCCACCATGGGGCCCAATTCTAGATTTGGCCTCATTTTCGCTCCATTTTTGACTAATCTATCCTCCCAATTTTTAGGTCCAGAGTCATTTTTGGTCATTCTAGCTCGCATTTGGGATACGCCATCGCACCGCAGAAATCGAGGCTCACATCCAGGATTTACTGGGTCATTTTTAGTTTAGGATCGCATCTGGTAGACACTCTGTTGTATCTGGTAAAACAAGCTTGTATCTAATTTTCTGTGTCGTATACTGCATTTCTAGGATCACATCTGGTAGAGAATTTTGTGCACTTAGTTTTCTAACCTCTAACGCTTAACCAATTGTATTTTTTGGCATTTTGACAGCCTAACTAGTAATTACAAGTCTCAGATAAGGAGTTGGAAGATGATAATACTAACATGTGTGGTTGCAGGGTTTTCAACTGATTTCACATACTAACCCCTTTTTCAAAAGTTTTCACACTTAAATACCATTTTTCTCAAACATTTCTTAAAACAACTAGATTACTATGCTCTTTTCCTTTTAAAGGAAAATCAGAAAATCAGACATTGTTTTAATCACTTGTGAAAGAATCTAGGGGGTAAATGAACAAGCAAACTCACATCATTTAATTCATTTGGAAAACAACTCAAAGCAATAAGTTTGTGGGATAAATGAACAAGTACATAGTTTAATTCATTTGGAATAAGAAATTGAACAATTCAAAGCATCTAACATTGTGGGCTAATTGAACAAACTCATTGCCTAAGTTTTGGAATCAGAAACTGAACAAGCAAATAATTTAAATATTGCAGAAATTGAACAACAAAAATTTACTTTCAAGCATTCTATTTTCCCTAAAGTAGGAACATCTTAAATCAAACACAACATTGCTTAAGGGAATGAACTATTTGATTGACTTTGTTTTGGGAGAAAATGGCATGGATTAGGAGAGTATGCTCTTCTTCTTCGAAGGAATCAGAAATATAGACATCCTATGCTCGCTAATCCTTTGTATGCTTATTTAATAGTAGAGGGCCCACTGGTTGAGGAAAAAATCTCTCGGGAATGACCCAAGTGAGGAAAGGTTTTACACCAATCCTTCCAACTCACTATAAATAGTTGCCTCCTCATAGGCTAAAGCCTCGAAAGACGGAATCGGTTTTGTTCCTAGAATTTTGACATCATTCCTTGAACATGCTTGGGTATGTGTAGAGCAGAGCTGCTTGAATCTTTCTTGTGAGACTACACATATTTGAGTACTCATAGGGCTATACGCCTCAATTTTTTCTTGTGCAATTCTATGGGGGATGGTTTCGAATGGATTTCCCAATCATAGACAACACTTAAACTGAAAGAATTCCTGATTCACCACCGAAAGGGTGATAATCCTTGTGCAAGGCAAAAAGTAATTTCCCCAAGACACTCATCATATTGTGCCCTCACTTGCGTTTGGAGTCAGCTAATACAACATCATAACTAGAGCCATTGCATGCTTGGTGATGGTTGTATTCTGATTAGCATTTGAGTGTGTACCTAAGTCAACGAGCAAGGATTTTCATCCTCCACCTAGAAAATAGGGAATAAGGATGTGTTTGTTCACCCTTTAACAATGCAATAATGCTTGATGTAACTAAAAATAATTAAAAAGATAACATCTTCAAATAAGAAACAAATTTCAATCCTTGGTGTACACATGTGTTTTTCACCCACTGACAGGTCTCAGAATGCAATCTGCAATCATATGAACTTCATGCACTTCCAAGACAATTTTTTCAAAACTGGTCAAATCTGACAGAGACATCGAAAAATCACATCCCATATTTCCTGGCTCATTTTTGGTATCCTGGCTCACATCTAGTATCTTGGCTCGCATCTGGTCAACACATCATCGCAACTAGGGTTCCAGCTCGCATCTAGGGTCATCCATAGCTTGCATACTATATTTCTAGGCTCGCATCTAGGAGCTTGCATCTAGAATAGTGGGCATTTGTAGAATAGTTTCTTAGGAAAACTTAGTTGATTTGGGTACCCTTTTGGCTATTTAGTCTGTCCCTGTTGTCTTTTCTGGTCTCCCTGTTGCTGTGTCAAAACACTTTTTTCAGATGTCTACCTTGCACGTCTAGTCAGTTTTTTGTTATCCATCTCAATACATGTGGTCTATCCACATCTTACAAAAAATTTATTCCCAGCTCACTATCAGAGATTTCTAACCCTCTGACACTAGAATCATTTACTTCCACCAAGATACAAATAATACATCCACCTAGACACGCTCACTTGAATGATTCAGGATACTACCTGACACTCTTGGGAAACTTTGACAAAGTTGAGGTACAACCACATGGTTAACACAAGATGCAACAAGTACACATCTAAAGGATTAAAAGTACCTCCTAAATCACCACACTTTCAAGGAGAAAAATCTCACAGTTCCCTACTCGATCTAGACTCTCCAGAAATGGACAGGTCCACTCGTGGATGGAGTGAGGCTTTTAACAAGTATGACAATAGAAAAAACCAAAAGCATGAAGATATTGATGAAGAATAAGAACCCACATTTGAATGTCCTCTATTTGAATTGAGCAGTGAGGAAGACATCACTGAAGAAGAGTAAGATAAACTCAAACAGAGCAAGAGGTTCTACAAGATACTGGAAAAGATGATTGACAAGGATAAAGAGAAATAATTCCTCCATTTAGCATCCACTTGCATAAAGTTACCCAAGGATTATGATGTGGAATAGCTAAAAGAAAAGGAGGTACCAACTCCTATTTCTATTCTCACCAAACAACTTACCTTAATGCAGATGGAACTTGCGACTCTCAAGCAAGAGAAGGCTAAACCCAAAATGAAGTAATCTGTGGACTCCATTTGTCCATTTCCTTTCAAAAAGAGTATCACTATGGTTCCATTCCCTCCCAAGGTGGAAAGGCCAAAATACGACAAGTATATGGGAGAGACTAATCCACATGACCATGTTTTTGAATTCTGTGCTCTTAGCATAGAGTACATGCATGAACCTACTTACCTCATGTGACTTTTTTCCTGGAAGTCTAGGAGGCAACACCAAGGAATGGTTCTCAAAACTTACACCCAAGGTCAAAAATTTGAGGAGTTAATACAATAGTTTATCCAACATTACTCTTATAATATCCAGCATGACATGACTATGATGGACCTGTGCAATGCTAAGCAGAAGACTGGTGAATCCTTTACCCACTTTCTACAAAGGTGGAGGAAAATCTTTGCATGATATTCAAGAGCCATTCCTGAATTTGAGAAGATGGAAATATTTGTCAATAACTTGGTACCTGAGTTAAACTACGCATTGCAAATGCAAGATTCTCGTAGCTTCAACAGGATGATCAAGAACGCCCTCCGTGTCGAAGAAGTTATGGTCAAAAAGGCAGAGATCACTCTTCAAGGTGAAAACAAATATAACAACTCCAAATCCAAACCTAAATAGTGGAAGAAAAACAAAAATGTTGTCAATGATGGCGTAGTAGACGCATCCAATGTTGGCCCTAAACCTGAGATATTCAATCTAACTAACAACATGCAAGAAAGAAAAGATGCTAATGTAACAACCCCCATACCCAAAGCAAAAAATAATAATAACAAGGGTCGGCCATGGACTTCAAAACCTCAAATAACATTCACTCCTTTGGGAGAGCCTCTCGAGATTGTTTTGAAGACACTATTAGACAACAAAGTTCTCAGAATCCTAGATTCCAAACCATGGGAACCAACGGTCAAACCAAGGTGGTGGGATGATAATTCTTACTGTATCTTTCACAAAAACAAAGGACACAAGACTAAAAATTTCCTTAAGCTTAAACATGTTATTCAAGACCTCATTGAAGGAGGAAAGATAAAAGTAGGACACACTAACAATGAAGATCATACAACATTTAATAAACTGTTCCCTAATTATGAGAAAGGGGAAGCATCTAAAGGAAAAGGTAATGAAGTAAACTAAAATTACACCAATAATGATGATGTGATCAATATGCTAGACATTAAAAATGAATCAATTAATGTGGTCGCAATCAAAGGTGTTTCTTTCCAATCAAATTCGGTGACTCAGAGTCAAGCACAGGTCATGATCAAAGGACCCAATTTTTCCCCAAAACTGACATCACCATCGAAGGTCCCTATTGTTACTATTCCTAAACTAGCAGAAAAACACACGATTACTATTCCTACAACAAAGTATGACTTGGTAGACCAATTGCAATGAACCTCTACCAAAATTTCCATTTTTGAGTTTCTTAAAATATCCATAGTGCATAGGGAAATCCTGGAACAAGTCCTAAATACCACAAATGTACCAAAGGACCTTGATATAGAAAAATTCCAAGTGATGGTCAATCACATCTCAGCACCACATTATCTCTCCTTTTCTGAAGAGGATGATAAATCATTGACACATCCACATAATCAACTCCTCCATATTGAAGTCCTCATTCATAAATCCAGTGTTATATGCGTATTGATAGATGGAGGCATAGGAATTAATATTTGTACACTTAATCTAATCAGGAAACTTGGTCTCTCAGAATATACCATTGAATCTAGAAGCAAAAGAACTATAAAAGCTTATGATGAGGAAGAAAGATCCTCTAAAACTCTTATTGTTCTACCTATCAGAGTTGGACCAATTGAAAGGAATGTCATATGTAAAGTTCTAGATCTACCCTTGGCCTACAATATCCTATTGGGGAGACCATGGATTCATGAAATGCAAGCTTTACCATCCACTTACCACCAATATATCAAATTACCACATAATGGGGTGGAGGTGATGATTCTCGTGGATGCTAATTATACTTGCAACAATATCAAAGCAGGTAGTATGATTCCACATAACAAGGAAGCTATGGATGAGATTTCTCCTGAGACTACCAAGGAAATGGTTATGAAAAGCTTTGGGAAGACTTTAAAACTTGAAGACACAGGTATGGGAGAATACAATTTGGACATGAATCCACCACTGATAGAACTTCTGGTGTCACCAAGATCCTATGGAAAACCTTCCTTGACATTCACACCTACTGCACCCAAGGAGCCAGAAATCCAAAAAGCAACTGGCATGGTAAAGGCATCCACATCTTCTTTAGATAACACAGAAGAACATGCAGTCTTGGATTGGATTTATAAAGGAGAACCAACGGAAGCTGAGGTTAAACATGTAGAAATATCTCCAGAACACTATGGTAAAGGATATGACCTCCTCAAGCAAATGGGATACAAAGGAAAAGGACCTCTAAGCTACACTGGAAGAGGACTTATTAAACATGTACACATGGAGTTCAGGAATACTAGAAACAAAAGAGGACTAGATTTTAATACTGAATCTAACAAGATTGCTTCAAAAGATAGTCTGATCTATGATAAAGGGAGTGATGAAACAGAGGAGATAGAACAAGAACCATGGTCCTATGAAATATTATTACATGTTGGCATAGAGAATCCCAACTATTAAGGAGAGTGATATGTACCAAGCTTTGAGGTACCACAGGCTATTCTTATACCTTTGTTACCATAACCTCCTATTCAAGAGGTAGGCGATACAACATTAGATATTCCAGAGGTACCATTGATAGAAATGGCTACAAAGAGCACACCCTGACAATAGGATTTACATCCTAACTGGGGGAAGTTATTCACAATCACACATGTTCTTGATTTACCACACTTTGATCCACAGGTGGCTAACCGAGTACATCAGATAACTATTGCAGAATTCTTAAACAGGTCTATTGACAAAATAATAGACTCTCATGATTATGAATGGGATGAGCTCTCTATTGCCACAGAGGACATTGAAATAGATGTGATTCACATGTTTGTGGCTCCATCAACACCTAACAAACATTCTAACACTACTCCCAACAATAGTGATATTCCTGAAGTAGAGCAAGAGTTTCTTCCCCCAATCATTGATGGAGAGACTGGTGTTCTCATAAGTCTAGGAGAACTTCATAGGTGACAAGCAAGAAGCCTCTTTTTATAAAGAGATGATGATGAAATTTCTACTGACGAGTCACTAGATTTTGGCCTGCATATAACTAACAACAACCCTTTTACTGATGATCTAACTCTTATTGATCTAAACATTGAAGAACTTAACTTAACAAGACATGTCATGTCAAATAATAGTCATGATGCTAATGCAATTCTGTCCTTCCCAGAGTCTGATTCCTTGTCTTTGATAAACCCAGACCTAATTGGTTGGACTAATACAGATCCTTTTCCTATCCTTGACTTTCCCAATGACTACACCTTGGATTTCTATCTAAATGCTTGTGAACCCTACCCTTCTTCCACCATTGCAAGGAGCGTGAACATGTCACAGGAGGATATCAAGTTTCTCAGTCAAAAATTGAAGAATAAAAAGAAAAAGGGAACTGATGGTGAAAACCACATTGTGATAGTGTCAGATCCTAAAATAATAAAAATAAAAGATGTATACGATGGTGAAAACCTTTTAGAGGCGCCAAAGGATGAGATTCTTGATATCCTCCTCGAGCACTTTCAAGAAAGGTCTTTAGTTCTGATAGAACCAACACAACCAGTTAATTTGGGCATGAATGAAGTTCCTCCAATAGTCCACCTAGTACAATCTTTGTTGGAAGAGGAAAAGACACAATTCACCAAGTTCCTGAAAGAGAAGAAGATCAACTTTGTATGGTCTTATACATATATGCCTGGAATGGATCTTGAATTAATAATGCACCACTTTTCTATAGCTCCCAAGATCAAACCCGTGAAACAAAAACTTAGAAAAATGCATCCTCATATTGCATTGCTAGTAAAAGTGGAGCTAGAGAAATTATTGAAAGCTGGATTCATTAGAGTCATTGATTATGTAGGATGGATCTCCAATGTGGTCCCAGTGTCTAAATCTGATAAATCTATTAGGATATGTACAAACTTCAGAGACTTAAACAAGGCATGTCCTAAGGATGACTTCCCCCTGCCTAATATTGATATGATCATAGACCTCATAGCAGGCTACCAAATGTATTCACTAATAGATGGTTTCTCGGGCTATAATCAAATAAAAATTACCCTTGAGGATCAAGAGAAGATTGCATTTACATGTGCATGGGGCACATTTTTTTGGAATGTCATGCCATTTGGCTTAAAGAATTCTAGTGCTACATATCAAAGATAAATGACTACTATATTCCATGATATGATGCATAAAAACATGGAGGATTACGTGGATGACAACTTAGCTAAATCCAAAGAAAGGAGCACTCACATTACTGACTTAAGAAAAATATTGGATCATATGGAGCAATTTCAAATTATGCTCAATCCAAAGAAATGTGTCTTTGGGGTCCAATCAGGAAAGCTCTTAGGGTTTATTGTTCCAGCGAAGGGAATTGAGGTAGATCCTGCAAAGCTCAAAGCTATTCTAGAGATGACTCCTCCATGCAACATCAGTCAAATGAGGACATTACAAGGGAGACTTCAATCAATCAGGAGGTTCATGTCACAACTTGCTGACAGGGCACAACCCTTTACCAAATTACTACATAAAGGGGTCACCTTAAAATGGGATGAACACTGTGAAGCCAAATTCAAAGAATTAAAAGGGTACCTAGCTACTCCTATTCTTATGGCACCTATTCACGGAAAGCCATTACTACTATGTATTTCAGCTACAACTACATCAATAGGAGTATTTCTAGCACAAGAGGATGAAACTAAGAAATAAAGAGCTATCTACTACATCATTAGAACACTAGTCTCCTATGAGCTCAATTACAAAATTATTGAGAAATCATGCTTAGCAGTCATCTTCGCATCACAAAAATTGAGACACTAAATGCTCTCACATATAGTAAGGCTCATTGCTAAGATTGATCCTTTGAAGTACCTTTTGAGAAAAACAACATTAACAGGGTGTCTGGCGAAATGGGTCCTCATTCTAAGTGAATTTGACATTGAGTATGTAGACTGAAGAGCTATTAAAGGACAAGTCCTCGCAGATCAACTAGCTGATTCACCACTTCAAGATAATGAACCCTTAAGGATTGAATTCCCTGATGAGACCATTATGCATCTAACTAAGTACCCATGGAAGATGTACTTTGATGGTTCTTTCACACAACAAGGCTTTGGAGCAGGGGTTTTGTTCATAAGTCCTCAAGGCTACAAGATACCTAAGTCTTACTAATTAATGTTTCCACACAAAAAACATTTCTAAATATGAGGCATTGGTAAATGGTCTTAAGATCACCATGGAGTGGAAGATTGTAGAGTTACATGTGTATGGTGACTCCCAGCTCATTATCAATCAAGTCAATGGAGATTATCAGACGAAAGATGAAAAGTTGACACCCTACAAACAACTAGTTGATGACCTAAAGAAGTAATTTGTCTTCATCACATTCCAGTAGATACCCAGAATAGAGAACAAAGCTGGAGACGCTATGGTTACATTGGAATCCATATTTCAACTGGAAGAAAATAATTTCCTCTATGACTTCTTGGTGGAAGAACTATCCTATCCTGCCTTTGATACCCCTAAATACCAAGTAATTTGTGCTTTGAACACCACAGACCAATCTTGGTATGCTAATATCATTTCTTACCTCACTGACCAAACTATTCCCAACAATCTATCCAGAAATGAGAAAAGAGCCTTGATTAGGACATCATCACATTATGTCCTCATAACTAATAACTTATATCGATGAGGTCTCGACACTATGCTTCTTAGATGTCTAGAACTCAAAGAGTCAGATCAAGCGTTAAATGAAGTCCACGAAGGTGTATGTGGATCACATTCAAACGGATTTTCATTAGAAAAAAAACTGCTCAGAGTAGGCTATTACTGGCCTACCATGGAAAAATATGCTATTCAGTTTTCCAATACATTTCATAAATGCTAGATACATGGCAATCTCATCCATGCTCCTACCAGAGAACTTATACCTTTCATTACACATTGGCCATTTTAGCAATGGGCCTTTGACTTGGTTGGACAAATATATCCCAATTCTTCAAATGGACACAAGTTCATCATTATGGCCACTGAGTATTTCATGAAGTGGGTCAAGGCCGTACCGCTAATCAAAGCCACTGGAAAATAGGTGGCTATGTTCATTCTGAACTACATTATCTGTAGACATGGGATACCCTCTTCAATTGTAACAGACAATGGGGGCCAATTTAAAAACCAAGACATTGATGACCTTTGCGAACAGTTCCACATTACTCAACATTGCTCCTAAATCTAATACCCTCAAGGTAATGGATAGGATGAAGCATCTAATAAGAATATTCTCAAAATACTACACAGAATTGTGAGTAAGTCTGGCAGAGACTGGCATTTACAAATGAATTCAACATTATGGGCCTACAGAACAAGCATCAAAACACCAACAGGAGCCATGCCATTTGCCCTAGTCTATGGTGCTGAAGCAGTACTACCTATTGAGGTTGAAATCCTGTCTTTGTGGATTTATTTACAAGGTCTTGTTATTGATGAGCAATACCACATCTTTAAAGTGAATTCTTTAGACCTACTTTATGAGTGCAGACAATAGGCATTCGATCATCTAAAGGTATACCAAGCACACATGTCCAAGGGGTACAATAAAAAGGTTAAACCATGCCAATTTCAAGTGGGGGATCTTTTCCTAAAGAAGAATCCTAAAAACCAGCCCAACAAAGAATAGAAGGGAAAATTTAAACCTAACTAGCTGGGACCTTATGTTATCACTGCTACTTTTGGGACTAGAGCTTATCAGCTAGCAACACCTAAGGGAGGCATTCTTCTAGATCCTATCAATACTATACATTTGAAGTGGTTCTACGCTTGATGTTCGGCTAGCAGAGCCTGTACAGTGAAAATTTAGAAAATACCAAAAACATTAGAAAATTGATCTTGAAGAAATCTAAAAATAGTGGAAAAAGTCTTGAAGAAAGGTATTCTTGGTGAAAACCTAGCAAACAGGCACCTTGATACTACAAAAACATTCAAAAAAGAAAAAATAGCAAAAAAATTGAAAAAGAGAAAAGTGCCTTGATGACAACCTGGTAAAACAGGCATCCTGGTAGAAAAAAGAATAAAAGGTCTTGTCGAGTGGTGAAAACCTGGCAATTAGGCGTCACTTGTATTCTGTGCTCTATCTATCAATACATTGTTGATACTAGGCCTTCACGATTGCACCTGCGTTAAAAGTTGACTTTGTTTCCTTACAAATATCCTATCCTTGCTTGGGATTTGTGTGTATTTCTATCTTAGGATGAAGTTATTTTGCATTGGGGGAATCTTTGCTAGCATATTAGGGTGAGTCTACTAGGTCATCCTAGGATGGTTTGTCTTGAGACACAATGCTTCTCGATGTTTGCACCAAAATATCACTTTCACAAAACAAGGATAGTACAAACATTGCACAAACATGAATGATGTTCCTACGATCTACATTGGTTTGCAAACAAGAAACATACACAGACATTGAACACATATTGCTTGAATTCCAAACTTTTGATTGATGAATCCCTATTATGCTTGAAAAATGAATCAATGGTATTTATCAATACTACCTAAACATATTTTGATCTTGGTTTGATTATGACTCTTTTATGAACCCATGATGTTTTTACTGGGGGCATCTAAGGAGTTATGAATTTTATTTGATTGATTCAAAATTGATAATTGTTATGTCTTCTGAGTTACTCCATGACGTCTATGCAAAAACAAAGAGTCACAAGGATAGGAGGCATAACATTTTCTTGGTTTTATGTGTATGGTGATAGTTCCAAATGATCCTATAAATTTCACATAACTTAGATGTTTATGGTAAGAGCTGCCACCATGAGTGGATAGCCGCATATATCTCATTCTTTGTTATGTGTAAACTACGGTGAGGTTGAAATAATTTCCTTATCTATTTTCTACTTCAAATTATCGCTAAGGTATACAAAGCATAATGTACCCAAGGATATGATTTTTCAAGGTCATTGTGGGTCCAATATCTTGCCTTACACAGGTTCTGATATAATAAAAGGAAGGTGACTATTTTGTTATCCTGGCTTCTATGCCTTGATGCCTAAGTCTATTTCTAACATTTCAATAAAACATAGTATTTATACTTTCATAATATCTGTGGGTATTAGTGATGGTTGTACTATCAAGTGGTATCCTCTGAAAAATTCTCAATGATGATAAAATGTCCAATATCTGCCAATCAGTGACAAGTCCTAAGAGTCTACATATAGCTGCATTTAAAGATTGCATGATGCATTTGTGAAAGAAGCAAAAGCATAAGGAATTTTGAGCTCAAAAATGATTTCTATTTTCTTCTTCTAAATCCAAGATAATTACATCCATTTACTATTACTGATATTTATATTGTTGCACATCCATATCATACATTTTGCATTCATAAAATGAGACAGAGGAAAAATACAAAAACAAAGCATTTGTGCATTTTATTTCTACATCCTAAGTACATCCATACATTTTACTTGCATAAGAAAAACTCAAAAACATAAATTTTGCATATTCACATAGTATCATTTGAAACATATTTATATTAGTGATAAGTCCAAAATGCATAAATGATGTCATCATCTAAATCTAACTCATCATATGACCAAGATATAATCACATGTGCAAATAAATCTATCAAAGCAGAGAGAACTCATGAATCATGTCAGAATTAGAAATAGCTGCATCAAATATATATCTCAAAACATTGTTAAAATAAAAAAAATGGCACAAATATATACACAAAGTATCAGAGTACATAGATGAATCAGATATACATATATCAAAGTGTCAATAGTAAAAAATAATGGCCTCATAGGGCTCTGGATATATAAAATGATCTCACAAAATAGTACAAAAAGATATGTATTAGCTCTGGCTTCCCCCCTCTCCTTGATTTGGAGGAGGAGGAGGAGGTGGTACAAATGGAGGTAGAGGAGGCATCGCCCCCTCAGACTGCTAGGCAACCCATGAAAATGAAAGTGCTCTCTGGCCCTCTGGAACTGCAACATGGTATAGGTCAAAGTAATAAGCTACTCTTTGTCCCTGGTGGGTCGATATCCAAGCCTGTACATCTCTCTCTGCTCTAAGCATATCACCCTGCCTATCTCACTCTACCCTAAGGTGCTCTAGCTATCTATCCCTATCTGCAAGCAATGCATCTGATATAGAAATCCTGGAATCAGTTGCAGTAAGCCTTCCCTCTAAAGCTTTGATCTGTGCCTTGATTTTCTCTCACTCCTGCTCACACTGGGACAAATGATCCCTATCTCTACTAGATCCCTTACTTGAATCCTGCCCAGAAGGCCTATCCTGAGATCTATCCTGTGATCTGCCTGGATACCTCTATTGCTGCAGTTGCCTTTTTTGTCTTTGCTTCTCCCCTATTAGTAAAGGACCTGGATCTATCTAGGGAGAAACAAATCTAAATTGGGTGCACCAACCTTCTCCACTACCACTAGCTACATCTACATGGCCACCTAGAACACCACCACCCCTACCATCTCCACCATCATCCCCCTCACCTAGAGGAGGATGTCTCCCATCTATACCTCCATATCTACCTCTGTACCTCCCTCCATGTCTACCATCACCCCTGTCTCTTTGGGCTCCTCCTCTCCCTCTAGTGGGATGATCATCTAGATCATAATCTATCAGCTCCACTATATGAGGAATGACCTCCTTAGGCACTGTGAATCGAGGAAATGGATGCTGAAGCATCTCTACTGTATATTCGTCTAAGCAGCCTACATCTACAACATCAAGATAGAGATCCCAATGTACTCCAACCATGTCTTTGATCTCTTGGTGGGCGGTCTCATAACTTAGCTGGGCACCCCATAATGGTGCCTCATCATAGATTTGAGCATATACAGTAATGTATTGTGTCCTACCCTGCCATCGGCCATACTGTCTCAAGACTCTGGTGTGCATAAACCGTTCCACAATATATCTGGTCCTCCCAATAAGGTACCTGCTCTGGAAAAAAAATGGAACCTGTCTAGCATCTGAGGTCCACTCCTCACAATCTAAGTATGGCCAGCAGATGACCTCGGTCATGTAATCAAAAATTCTCCGCCAGTACTCTACCTTGCCCAAATAGGGATACTGAATGAGACCTGTGTACATATATACATAAGGGTACTTGGGTACCCACTACCTATCTACTATGGTTCGTGTCACTGGGATGTGCTCCCAGGCCTAGATCTGAAGATTCAAAATACCCACAGTCATGCTCTGGGTATAATGGTAAACAATCTCATGAAGGTCATGGTACATATGGGCTAGGATATAGCTGCCCCATGTGAATCTCCATCTATGGATGACCATCTACTCCAATATGTCTACCCATCCAATGAGGAACCCGTGTTATCCTCTGTCTGGCATCAAGATGCCACCAATCAAATCTGCTAAATATACAGATAATTGATCATAATGATCACACATGTAGTCCCCAAAAAGGTATCTCTGATCAAAGGTATCATCCTGGATATACCAACGAGCTACACCAATTGCTACGACAAAAGTTGCCTCAAAGCGCACCTTGCGACCCATAATGGGAACACGTAGTATACGCCATACATCCTTAGGAGTAACTATAATCTCCCCAGTCAAAAGATGGAAGGTTTTGTGCTTTGAGTGCCATTTCTCAGCAAGAGTAGTCAACAGCCCCCGATTTACCCCTATATTGGGTAAACCAACCAAGGATCGTAATCCATAGTGAATCATTGTCTCTTGATCATCATCTGATAAAATTTTGGACAAGAAAAGCACACGACCTGGGTATGTACCCCAGAAAGAGACTACCTCAAAATATGCCTGTTTGGCACATAAAAAATAAATTAGTGTTTTATCTACAACAAAGATGTAGACTTGAGATCAGCTCAGTGATTTAGGGTCTATAGTAGACAAACATTTCAAAATGGATAATTTTCTAAGTCCAAAAATGAGATGCGATCCTAGAAAGGTAGGGTGTGATCTCTTTTTCCAGATGTGATCTTGGAAAAATAGCATACAATGGTGAATACTGGGTGCGATCCTAGAAATCCTAGATGCGACCCCAAAAATGGGGTACGACCCTGACAGGACAGGAAACAAAACAGACCAAAATTCAAATTTAAAACAAAGCTAAAACAAGGTAACTAGATGCGATCCAGGAAATCCTGGATGCGACTCAAAAATTTAGGAAAGTAGGATGTGATCCTAGAAAAATGGGATGCAACATGGGTTTAGCAAGGTGTGATCTAGAATCCCAGATGCGACCCATAATTGAAAGGGCTGTAAAAGCTATAAAAATGCATAAAATTCAAATTTGCAAACTTGACGGGGTAGTTTTCCGAGTACTTACCAGAGGTGCATAATCGGCTGGGCACTGATGACGATGGCTGAGCTTGAAATGATGCTTCCTAACTGGGACCACCATCTTCTTTATAGGGCTCTCAAATTTACTATAGGTAAGAGTGAAAATGAATAGTAAAATGGTAATTTTTGAGATATGTATTGGTCTTTTGAGCTAATTAGGAGTTCTGAAACTCCTCCCAGGCAATTGAAACTCCATTTCTATTCTATTTTTGATCAATCAAGAACCAAATCAAAGGTGCCTAAGGTATTTTATGTAGTACAGTAATATTTTTACTAAAGCTCTTAAAAATGCAGATTTGCTCCATTTGTTTCAAAAATTTGTCAAATTGCACATTTCATCATAAATCTATGTCTGACATCATTTTATCAGTCTCAACACCTTCTTTCTTCACTTATTCTAATCCATTCTTTCTTAAAAATACCCGTTCCATGCAAGTGATACGTTCTTTCAACAAAGGGATTTCATTTCTTTCCTTCAATTTCATTCCCGAGGGGGCATGATCACACTATCATCAATCAAATTTTTGCTTGAAACAACATCAAAAATGACTTCATTATCAAACAAATAGGGGCATGAAATTTTCCTTGACTAAATAGGAACTGTTGAATAGAAATCTTTAGTTCTCATAAGCTGGATATCTTGTGTTCCCTCATTTTAAAATATTTTTACTAACCTCCTAGTAGCTTCATACTGAATTTTGGACGACAACCAAGTTCAGAATCAGTATTATCAATCTTTGGATGAAAACCAAGTTCAAAATTGGTATCTTTAAGATCTTTTATTGACCTTTGTACAAAAACCAAGTGCAAAGTCAATTCTATCAGTTTAGTTTGATCAAGTGCGAGACTGATCTCATCAGGCATTTTTGTTTGACCGTGAGCGAAATTCTCAATCTTTCTGAAGTCAAAATCAAAAAATTTCTTTGAATCAATGCACTACTCGCATATCAATTCAAAGAGGGGAAAATGTAACCACCTATATTTGGTTTGCATAGACCATAGAACCTATTTTCCCTAAGTGTGATCATACCCCCAATTATGTTCAAACGACCATGTTATTGCTTGGCATAATTTGTTTGAAATCAATTTAATCTCCTAAAGTGATCAAATCACTAAATTAATTACTTTTAGCCAAAATCAAAATCAATCAAATACATGGCTAAAATGATTAATTTGCAACGAATTAAATAAATTCCTAAATCAATTGCTCACTTGTAAAATCCACTCCCCTAGCCTAATTAATTTAATAAAATTGGCTATAGTCCTATTAATTATCTAAAGAAATTAAAAGCTTAAATAAATTGATATTCCAATTTTTGAATGAATTAAATAAGTTTTATTCATTTCATTAATATTCCTCTAAACCCCAACATAACCCACTTCAACCACTTTGACTCTGGGTTTGAACCTATCCCCACCCATTCACCCTTGCTAAGTCTAATTCTAATCCTTATTCTATCCTAACCCACCTCCTAATGCTGTCACATTCCATTAAGGAGTGATTAAGGACTCAACCCACTTGAGAAAGTCAAAGAATCTCAAGATTCTTTTCCTCAAGTCCACCTTCTCAAGCTTGACTTGTACCCCTACCCACACCTCTTAATTTTTCACATTTAATGTAGCATTTAATGCATTTTCCTCCACCATGCCCCATTAATTCCCAAGGCATTAATGCCTCTTACACTTCATTAATGAGTTTTTCAACTCCATTAATGAACCTTGTCCCCCTCTCTCTCCTCATTTCTTCTATAAATAGAAGGGGTTTTTGAGCACAAATAAGCCCATAATTAGATTGAAAATACATTGTTATGCTGTTAAGATTTAGATGGTTTTATTTTTACTTCATAGTTTCATTATCATGCATGGTTATAATGTTCACTTTTAGAGATAATATGCATGCTTAATGATTAAATAGTTTGTTTTAACTCAAATCTTTCATGCTAAGTTGTATATTTCATTGATAGTAGCATAATTTAAGGGTTTTCATGTTGCTTATCATACTCTTCTTAGTTAGAAAGCAATAGGTCAATTTTAGTGCTTTATATGCTCATCTAACCATGTTTTCCACTAACGCAATGACCTATTAAAGTGTTGTGTCAAAAGTAATAGGTGCAATATTTCACACACACATAGGCTACCATTATCATTGGTTCTCTGAAATCCAATACTTATTAGATAGCTATGCAGTCTTTCATACCAGGCTCTGGGCACTTGCTTCAGTCCAAATGATGCTTTGTGCAACTTGAAAACCATATTCCTTCAGCTAGGATCAACAAATCCTTCAGGTTGTTCAATGTAGACTTCTTCTTCTTGGATTCCATTCAGAAATGTAGATTTCACATCCATTTGATATACTTTGTATCCTTTATGTGTAACATATGCCAGAAGAGTTTTGAATCCTTCAAGTCTTGCAACAAAAAAAAAAGTTTCTCCATAGTCAATACCCTCTTCTTGAGCATATCCTTTACAAACTAGTCTGGCCTTGTTTCTAGAAAATTTACCATTTTCATTCATCTTATTTCTAAAAATCCACTTGGTTCCAATCACATTCTTGTCCTTTGGCCTAGGCACAGATTCCAAGTCTTGTTCTTCTCAATTTGCTTAATTTCTTCATTCATTGCTTCTATCCAACTTTCATCATTCAATGCATCTTTAATAGTGCTAGGTTCAAATTCACTTAGTAAGCATGTACCTTTGAGTTTCTTCCTTGTCATTAAACCTTTTTTCTGATCTCCAATTATCTTCTTAGGTGCATGATTCCTTTTGACATATCTTGAAAGTACTGGATCTTTTATTCTAGATTCTGGACTTGATCCACTAGGTCTATCATTCTCAAACATTCTTTCATGTTCCTCTATCTGATGCTTGGGTTCCATTGTCTGTGACTCAGATTCCTCTATTTGTGACTCAGGTTCCTCCATCTATGAATCAATTACCTCTTCTTGTGACTCAGTTCCCTATGTCTTTGACTCGATCTCTTCTACTAGCAGCTTGGGTTGCACAGTTTGTGCTAGTATATTTAGTGGTCAACAATTCTTCTACCCTATCACCATTTCTTGAGTCATAGGTATAGTATCAGGTTCATAATACACAAAATTCCTATAGTCTTCAGGTTCTTTATTGCTCTTTTCTTCACATTTTCTGCAAACTCATCAATCTTGACATGTATACTTTCTATTACTTTATGAGTAGTAAGATTCATAAATTTGTATGATTTTATTTTACATGAGTAACCTAGGAATATTCCTCCATCACTTTTTGCATCTATTTTTCCATTTCTTGCTTCCTTCAAGATGTAGCATCTACTTTCAAATACTTTGAAATAAAGAAAATTAGGTTTATAGCCATACCATAATTCAAAAGGTGTCTTGTTACTACCTTTCTTTAGTTGAAATCAGTTCAGGGTGAACACCGTAGTGGTGATGGCCTCCTTCTAGTATTTTGCAGCAACATTCTTTTCAATCAATAGAGTTATAGCACAATCCATGATGGATCTATTTCTTCTCTCTACTGTTCCATTTTTGCTATGGTGTACCAGGGGTAGATACCTATCTTTTGATTCCTCTCTCATTAAAAAATTCATTAAACTCATTAGAAATGAATACTCCTCCTCTGTCAGATCTTAGGAATTTTAGTTTCTTCCCTATTTCCTTTTCTACTCTTGCAAGATACCACTTAAATTTTTGAAAAGCTTTTGATTTTTCTCTAAGAAAAATGATAGTCATCATTCTGGAATGATCATCAACAAATAAAATAAAATACTTCTCTCCAGTATAGCTTGTTGTTCCAATTGGTCCACATAGATCAGTATGTACCAATTCCAAGACTTCATCAGTATTGTAATTCTTGCTTTTGAAACTAGTCTTTCTCATCTTTCCGATTTGACATTGTTTTCATATTGCTAACTCGAGTTTCTTTAAAATAAGAATACCTCTGACTCTCTTGTTCTTTCTTATGTTTACCAGATTATCAAAGTTTACATGACACAACCTTTTATGCCATAACCAACTTTCTTCTACTTGTGCAATAAAGCATGAACCTTCAGTGAGATCAAGATAGAATATATTACCTTTTGTTTGTCTACCAGTTCTGACTAGGTTCCCTTTACCATCTAGGAGCCTAGCCTTACCCTTCATGAATTCTACCTTGAATCCAATTTTATTCAGCTGTGCTACACTGAGTAGATTTCTCCTTAATCCTTCAACCCAATAAGCATTATCACATTTGATTCCTTCTATCAGAACAATGAAACCTTTTCCTCTTACATGGAAAGGTTCATCGTTCCCAAAACTGACACTCCCACCATCATAGTGTTCAAGATGTTCAAAGTTTGTCTTATCACTAGTCATGTGATGAGAACAACCACTATCAATTATCCATGTTTCATTTTTATTGATGTGTGAGAAAAGTATCGTGTTTTCAACTTCTTCATCTGACTCATCCTTAACAACAATATAAACCATTTCTTCTTCTTCATCATTGTAAGAATCTTTAGCAATATAACAAGACTTCTTACCTTTATCCTTGTAGCATTTGTAGTTCTTGAAATATTTCTTGCATTTGAATTTGTTGAACTTTTTCTCATCTTTGTCTTCTTTGTTTAGACACTTTGCAACAATGTGATCAACCTCATTGTATGAGAAACAAATAAATGGTATCTTTCCTCTGTATTTTCCTTTTGTAGCTCTTCTTGCAAGTAGTGCTTCAATTATGCCAAGATCTTCATCATCAGATTCATCATCACTGTCATTTTAAATCTTCTTCCCTTTTGAGTATCTATCCTAGTTTTGATTTGAATGCAGACTCAAGATTGCTAGAGCTACGAGAGTAATTGTCAAAGTTGTCCATCTCAAAAGTTGTAAGCCTTCCCACTAATGTATCCAGAGTTATATCTTTATTTCACCTCATCTCTTGAATAAATAAAACTCTAATAGCATAGATAGGAAGTAAATTTCTTTGTACCTTTCTGACCACTATTGTATCTTCAATTATTCCTCCTGCAGCTCTGATGACACTCACAATCTTCTTGATTTTGTCACTGTATCTTGTAATGTCATCTCCTTCTTTCATTTTCATCTGGTCAAATTGTCCTCTTAGACTTTTTTATTTGGCTCTCTTTACATTTGCATATCCTCCATGAATGTCTAGTAATTTCTTCCACATATCATAGGCTGTAGGGTAGTCCTTGACTTCATCAAATTCTGAGTAGCTGAGTGAAGAAGCTATGTCAATCATCATTATGTTGTGATGCTTCCATTCCATCATCTGTTCCATAGTCATAGTCCCTATTGGTTCCACATATTTTCTCTCCAAAAATTGTAGACTAACATCTCCAATAGTAGATAGATTTAGCTTCATCAACTCCTGACATGCTAGGAAATTGTCTTTGTTTAGCTTAGGGATCTCCCTTTTGTAATACATCTATGATCTTTAGCTTAGGCCTTGAAACCTTCTCTGAAAGCACTTGAAGCTCTGATACCAATTGTTGGAAATGAGATAAGTAACTGAGAGGGGAGGGGTGAATCAGTTACTCTAAAACAAATCCTAGTTCCCTTAGATGTCTTAAATACTTTAACACTATTACTCAGTTAATTAAGATATTCTTTTGTAACTCAGGTGTCAAAGAAATCTATCCAATGCATTTATACTTTAGAGATTAAGTGTAGAAACATAAAAAATAAAACAAATAACATATACACAGGTGAAACCAAGATTTAACGTGGAAACCCAATATGGGAAAAACCACCAATGTAACTAGTTATAGTTTTTCACTTTTCTGAAGTGAGCCCTATTAGGATCCAACCCTGTTAAAGGTTACAATAAAACACTGTTAGGTGTGACCTTGTTAGAGGATTTAATCAACTTGTGAGGAGTGGCTTTGTTAAAGGTCTTCAACACTTCAATATAGAAATTATACCTTGTGAGAGGATTTACAAAAAGACTGTTAAGTCTACTCTGTTAAGAGATTTTAGATCACTGCTACAATTGTTAGAAAGTAACAATGAATTGACCTATATGTGTAAGAAATTGTCTTTGCTGATTCAGATATTTGTTTTCATTATAACTAGATCCTTGCTGATCAGATGTTCTATTGTAGCTCTTAGTGATCTATACTCAATCATAATCCTGTCTGATTTCACCTTCACTCTTCATATCAAAGAATTCCACACTTCTTCTTTCTTTTCTTCTTTCACTCTCTTTCTCACATTCAATCCAAACTTGAGCTTTCATTTATATGGTAAGCCCTGTCAAGTCGGCTTGAATATACTTCTAATAATAAATCACAATTCAGTTGGCCTCATATAACCAATTAATTATAGAATATAAATCACTATTAGTTAGATGCCATTGAATGGCCGACCAAGACTGAAATGCCCGAGTGACTTGGTCAACACTGAACTTCTTTCAATGCCCGACTGAACTCGGTCAACACTAAAAAACTCATTCTATTCACCAAATGTGCTCGATCTAAATGTAGACATTTGTGTAACATCACTATATAAGTGTAAATACATGTGTAACATCAATGAAAATACACAATTGAATAATTTTTTTTAACATAACCTTCCTATTAGAGATGATTTTTTAAGAAGATATTTTAAAGGATCTATCTTAGACATTAACTTAACTTTATGTGCTAGTATATAAAGTCATAGTTTATGGGAAGAAAACATCACCTATAGACATGCTCTTTCTATGAAGGTGTAGTTAAGTTCATACTTAACCAAAGTCCCATTGATGTAGTTGTGTGTGTATATTATGTACCTGATGAGAGAGACACAACACATCAATAAGTCATTGCATTAGTTCAAAAAGATTAGATAAACATACAAAACTAACTAATATCGACCTATTGCCTTCTAACTAAGAAGAGAGTGATTAGTAACATAAAAGCCCTTAGTTTATGCTATAATCAGTGACGTATATGACCTAGCATGAAGGATTTTAGTTTAAAACAAGCTAAATGAAGAGAAAACATGCATTCTAGCTCTAAGAATGGAAATAAGAACAATGTGAAAGCATGAAATAAGAAGTGAAATATGTGTCTAAGATTAATCTAACAGCATAACATTGCATTTAGGATATGAGTTGAAGGCTTATTTGCTCTCAAAAATGGCTTCTATTTATAGAAGAATGAGAGAGAGAGAGGGGAGACAAGGCTCATTTATGATTTAAGGGACTCATTAATGGAGGTGTAAGAACCATTAATGCCTTGGGCATTAATAAGGCATGGGAGAGACATAGGCTTAAGGAACCTTATTAATAAGGTATTAATGAAAGCCTTAAAGAAGCAAGGGAAGGGTGTAAGAGGGTGGCTTGAGAAGGTGGACTTGAGAAAGTCATGCATTAGAAAGTGGACTTTCTCAAGTGGGTTGGGTTATTAATCATTCCCTAATGGAATGTGACAACATTAGGAGATGGATTAGGAGTAGAATTAGGATTAGGATTAGATTAGCAAGGGTGAATGGGTTGAGAAGGGTTAGAACCCAGGGTAGAAGTGGTTGAGATAGGTTAGGTTGGGGTTTGAAGGAATATTAATTAAATGAATTAAACTTATTTAATTCATTCAAAAATATAAGAATTAATTATTTAAACAATTTAATTAATTTTTAATAATTAGGGGACTATAGCCATTTTAATTAAATTAAATAGGCTAGGGGAATGGGTTACTTTGCAAGTGGGTAATTGATTTAGGAATTTATTTAATTATTTTATGATTAAATACTATAGCCATATTTGATTTTGATATGATTTAAATGGTTTGAATTGATTTGAATCATATGGCTATAATAGTTAATATAATTTAGTGATAAAAATCACCTAGGACATTAAATTGATTTGAAAAATTATGCCAAGCAATAACAGGGTCGTTTGGACATAATCAAGGGTATGATCAAACTTAGGGAAAATAGGGTCCATAGTTGGAACAGACCAAATTTAGGTGGTTACATTTTCCCCTCTTTGAATTGATGTGCGGGTAGCGCATTGATTCAAATAAAGTTTTTGATTTTGACTTCAGAAAGATTGAGAATCCCGTTCTTGGTTGTCGAATGAAATGTTGATGAGATCAGTCTCACACTTGATCGAACTAAACTGATAAGTGTGAACTAAACTGATAGAATTGATTTTGAACTTGGTTGTCATCCAAAAATCAATAAAAGATTTTAAAGATATCAATTCTGAACTTGGTTGTCGTCCAAAAATTGATAATACTGATTCTGAACTTGGTTGTCGTCCAAAAAGCTAGTATGAAGCTGCCAGGAGATTAATAAAAAATCTTTTAAAAATGAGGAAACATAAGATATCCAACTTATGAGAACCAAATCTTTCTATCCCACAATTCTGACTTTAGTCAAGGAAACAGTTTTGCCCCTAGTTTGTTTGATAACGAAGTCATTTTGATGCTATTTTGAGCAAAAATTTAATTGATGATAGTTTGATCATGCGCCCCCGGGAACGAAATTGAAGGAAAAAGAATAAATCCCTTAGTTTTGAAAGAACGTATTACTTGCAGGAAGCAGTTAGGACAAGAAAGAATAAAGTAGAATAAGTGGAAAAAGATGGTGTATTTAAAAATAAACACACGATTACCAAGTGAATTACGTGAAAATGTGAGTTCAATTTTGTTGCCAATAGATCAAAGATAGTAAAATCATCACTAATACCCACTTATATTATGATAATATGAATACTATGTTTTATTGGAATGTCAGAAATAGACTTAGGCATCAAGGCATAGAAGCTAGGATAACAAAATAGTCACCTTCCTTTAAATATACCAGATTATGATTAAGGCAAGATATTGGACCTGCAATGACCTTGAAAATTCATATCCTTGGGTACATTATGATTCGTATACCTTAGTGAGAATCTGGATCAGAAAATAGACAAGGAAATTGTTTCAACCTCACCGTAGTTTACACATAACGAAGATTGAGATATATGTGGCTATCCACGCATAGTGGCAGCTCTTACCATAAACATCCAAGTTAGGTGAAATTTATAGGATCATTTGGAGAAATCACCATATGCATAAATTTTAGAAAACATTATGCCCCCTATCCTTGTGACTCTTTGTCTTTGCGCAGACATCATTGAGCAACTAAGAAGACATAATAAATTATCAATTGAGAATCAATCAAATAAAATTTATAATTACTTTAGATGCCCCTAGTTGAAAACATCATCAGGACATAAAAGAATCATAATCAAACCATTAGCAAACTGTGTGTTAAGATAGTACTTGTTCATTCATATGTCAAACATAGTAAAGATTCATCAATCAAAAAATTGAAATACAAGCAATATGGTGTTCCATGTTTGTGCATTGATAGGATAATTCATTCATGTTTGTGATCCAATATAGCTTTGTAGGACCTCAGTTAATGTAAATGTCATGTCCAATGTTTTGAAAAGATACCCTTATTTTGAAAAGTGACATTTGTTTTGCATGTATCAAGAAACATTATCTCTGTGAGGCAAACCATCCTAGAGCAACTTAGCAACCGCAACAGACTATGCCCACAAAGATGCCCCTAGTGCAGAATGACTTATTCCTAAGACGTAAAGATAGACAAATCCCAAGTGAGGATAAGATAGTCACGTAGGAAAATGAAGTCAGCGTATGAGCATAAGAAAAATTATGAAGGCCTAGTATTAGTAGTGCATTGATAGATGGAGCGTAGATCCCAAGTGATGCCTGATTGCCAGGTTTTCACCACTTGGAAAGACCTTTTTCTTTCTTTTTGCTACCAAGATGCCTATTTTACCAGGTGCTCATCAAGGCACTTTTTCCTTTTTCAAATTTTTTACTATTTTTGCTTTTTTGAATGTTTTTGTAGTATCAAGGCACCTGTTTACCAGGTTTTCACCAAGGATACCCTTTTTGAAGGACCTTTTCCACTATTTTTGGATTTCTTTAGGATCAATTTTCTAAATGTTTTTGGTGTTTTGCAAGAACTTTTTGCTGTATAGGCTCTACCAGCCAAACATTAAGTGTAGAACTGCTTCAAATGTAGAGTGCTGATAGGATCTAGAAGAACATCTCCTTCAGGTGTAGCTAACTGATAAGCTCCAGTCTAAAAAGTAGCAGTGACAACATAAGGTCCCAGCCAGTTATGTTCAAACTTTCCTTTCTACCCCTTGTTAGGCTGATTCTTAGGCTTCTCTTTGAGGATGAGATCTCCCACCTCAAACTTGCATGGTTTGACCTTCTTATTGTATCCTTTGGACATATGTTCTTGATACACTTTGAGGTGATCGAATGCTTTTTGTCTGTGCTCATCTAGCAAGTCTAGAGTATTCACCCTATCTATACGGTACTACTCATCAGTAACAAGACCTTGTAAAGATATCTGCAAAGATAAGATTTCAACCTCAATAGGTAGTACTCCCTCAGTGCCATAGACTAGAGAAAATGGCATGGCTCTAGTAGGTGTTCAGATGCTTGTTCTGTAGGCCTATAGTTCTGAATTCAGTTGTAGGTGCCAGTCTCTGCCAGACTTGCTTACAATTCTATGTAGAATCTTGAGAATATTCTTGTTTGATGATTTGGCCTATCCGTTACCTTGAGGGTAATAGATTGAGGAGCAATGTTGAGTAATATGAAACTGTTCACAAAGGTCATCAATGTCTTGATTTCTAAATTGGCCCCCATTGTCTGTTACAATTGAAGAGGGTGTCCCATATCTACAACTAATGTAGTTCATAATGAACATAGCCACCTGTTTTCCAGTGGCTTTGATTAGTGGCACGACTTCGACCCACTTTGTAAAATAATTAGTGGCTGTAATGATAAACTTGTGTCCATTTGAGGAGTTGGGATATATTTGTCCAACCAAGTCAAAGGCCCATTGCTGAAATGACCAATGTGTTATGAAAGGTATAAGTTCTCTGGAAAGAGAATGGATAAGGTTTCCATGTATTTGGCATTTAAGACATGCTTTTGAAAATTGAATAGAATCTTTCTCCATGGTAGGCCAATAATAGCCTACTCTGAGCAGTTTCTTGGCTAATGAAAAGTCATTCAAGTGCGATCCACATATACCTTCGTGGACATCTCTTAATGCTAGCTCAGACTCTTCGAGTTCTAAACACTGGAGAAGTGTACCATCAAGACTGCATCGATATAGGTTGTTAGTTATGAGGACATAACGTGATGATATCCTAATCAGGGATCTTTTCTTATTTATAGATAGATTGGTGAGAATGGTTTGGTCTGAAAGGTAAGCAATGATACTGGCATACCAAGATTGATCTGGGGTATTCAAGGTACATATTATCTAGTATTTAGGGTTAGCAAAGGCAGGATGAGATATTTCTTCCACCAAGAAGTCATAGCAGAATTGATGCTCCTCTAATTGTAACATGGATGCCAAGGTAGCCATAGCATCTACAACTTTGTTCTTAGATCTTGGTATCTGTTGGAAGGTGACGAAGACAAAGTACTTCTTTAGATCATCAACTAGTTGCTTGTAGGGCATCAAATTTTCATCTTTTGTTTGATACTCCCCATTGACTTGATTGATAATTAGTTGGGAGTCACCATACATGTGTAACTCAATGATCCTTCATTCCATACCTAGCTTGAGGCCATTGACCAATGCTTCATACTCTTAGATATTGTTGGTGCATGGAAACATCAATTTGTAAGATTTGGGAATCTTGTATCCTTGTGGAGTTATGAAGAGGACCCCTGCTCCAGATCCTTATTGAGTGAATGAACCGTCAAAGTACATCTTCCATGGATGTTTAGTGAGATGCGTGATTGTTTCATCATGGAATTCAATTAGTAATGTTTCATCATCCTAGAGTGGTGAATCAGCCAATTGATCTACAAGTACCTATCCTTTGATAGCTCTCCGTTCTACATATTCAATGTCAAACTCACTTAGAATTAGGACCCATTTTGCCAAACGTCTTGTTAATGCTGTCCTGCTCAAAAGATACTTTAGAGGATTGATCTTAGCAATGAGATTTACTGTATGAGAGAGCATATAGTGTCTCAATTTTTGTGATGCGAAGACGACTGCTAAGCATGCTTTTTCAATAATGCTAAAATTGAGCTCATAAGTGACTAGTGTTCTACTAATGTAGTAGATAGCTTGTTCCTTCTTTGTTTCATCTTATTGCACTAGTAATACTCCTAGGGATGTAGTCATAGCTGAAATGTATAGGAGTAAGGGTTTTCCATGAATAGGTGCCATAAGAATAGGTGGAGCAGCTAGGTACCCCTTCAATTCTATGAAGTTTGCTTCACAGTGTTCATCCCATTTGAAGGTGACCCCTTTATGTAGTAGTTTGGTAAAGGGTTGTGCCCTATCTACAAGTTGGGACATGAATCTCCTGATAGACTGGAGTCTCCCTTGTAGTTTCCTCATTTGGTTGATGTTACGTGGAGGAGCCATCTCTAGAATAGCCTTTACTTTTGCAGGATCTACCTTGATTCTCTTTGCTGATACAATGAATCCTAGAAGCTTCCCTGATTGGACCCCAAAGGCACATTTCTTCAGGTTGAGCCTGAGTTGGAACTATTCCATTTGATCCAATATCTTTCTTAGGTTAGCGATGTGAGTACCTCTCTCCTTGTATTTAGCCAATAGGTCATCGACATAGTCCTCCATGTTCTTGTGCATCATGTCATGGAATATTGTTGTCATAGCTCTTTGATATGTTGCACCGACATTCTTTAGCCTGAAAGGCATGACATTCCAGCAAAAGGTGCCCCATGCACATGTGAATGTGGTTTTCTCTTGATCCTCAGGGGTGATCTTGATTTGATTATAGCCTGAGAATCCATCCATTAATGAATACATCTGAAAGCCAGCTGTAAGGTCTATGATCATGTCAATGTTTGGTAAAGGGAAGTCATCCTTCAGACATGCTTTGTTTAGGTCTCTGAAGTCTATATAGATCTTCATAGATTTATCAGATTTAGAAATGGGGACCACATTGGAGATCCACACTACATAGGCAATGACTCGAATAAATCTATCTTTCAACAACTTTTCTAGTTCTACTTTTACCAATAATGCAACATGAGGATGCATTTTTCTAAGTTTTTGTTTCACGGGCTTGATCCCAGGAGCTATAGATAAGTGGTGCATGATGAGATTAGGATCTATCCCTGGCATATCTATATAAGACCATGCAAAGTTAATCTTCTTCTCCTTCAGGAACTCTATGACCTGTACCTTCTCTTCTTCTGATAAATATTGTGCCAGATGAACTATTTGAGGATTTTCAAGGGTGCCCAAGTTTACTGGCTGTGTTGGTTCAATCAATACCAAAGATCTTTCCTGAAAGTGTTTAGGGAGGATATCAAGAGTCTCATCTTTTGGCACCTCTAAGAGGTTTTCACCATTGGATACATCCTTTTTCTTTACTATTTTGGGATTTGATACTGCCACAGAGTGGTTTTCACCATCAGTCCGCTTCTTCTTTTTATTTTTCAGTTTGTGACTAAGAAACTTGATATCCTCCTATGACATGTTCTTTCTCCTTGCATTGGTGGAAGAAGGGTACATTTCACAAGCATTGAGATAACAAGCTAGGGTGTGGTCATTGGAAAAGTCAAGGATAGGAGTAGGTTCTGTTTTAGCCCAATCAATTAGGTCTGGAAGTATCAATGTTAGTGAGTCATATTCTAGGAAGGACAACATTGTGTTAGCATCAAGACCATTAACCAACATGACATGATCTATTAGGTTAATTTATTCAATATTTAGATCAATAAGAGTAAGATCGTTGTTAAAAAGGTCATTGTTAGTCATACATGAATCAAACTCTAGCGACTCATCAGTAGAAATCTCATCATCATTTCTCTGTAAAAGGAGGCTTCTTTCTTGTAGCCTATGAAATTCTTCCAGACTTATATATTCACCAGTGTCTCCATCAATGATCGGGGGAATGAAATCTTCTTCTACTTCAAGAGGATCAGTATCATTGAGAGGAGTGTTAGATCATTTGCTAGGAGCTGAGGGAGCTGCAAACATGTGAATTGTATCTATCCCAATATCTTTAGAGGCAATAGATAGCTGATCCCACTCATAGTCATGATAGTCTATAACATCATCATAAGATCTATTTAAATATTCAACAATGGTTATCTGATGTACTCAATTAGCTGCTTGTAGATCAAAGTGGGGTAGATCAAGAACATGTGAAATGGTGACCAATTGCCCCCAGTTAGGATGTAAATTCCATGATCGGGGCATCTCTTGAGTGATTGTTGCTATGGTGTCCCCTACCTCTTGAATGGGAGGTTGTGCTAGCAAAAGAGTGTGAAGATCCTGTGGTACCTCAAAGATAGGTATGTAGCATTCTCCTCGGTAGTTGGGGTCTTGTGCGCCAACATGTAACAATCTTTCATAGGACCATTTCTCTAGTTCATCTATTTCATCACTCCCTTTATCTGAGTGTGGACCCTCTATTGGAGCGAGTTTATCAGTTTTAGTTTTAAAACCAAGTCTTATTTTATCTCTGGTGTTATGGAACTCCATGGGTATAGGTTCAATGGTCCCTCATCTTCTGTCATTTAGAGGTCCTTTTCCTTTATATCCCATTTGTGTGAGGAAATCATATCCCTTTCCATATTGTTCTGGGGATATTTTCACATGTTTGACCTCAGATTCCACCGGTTCTCCCTTATAGAGCCAGTCCAAGACTACTTGTTCTTCTATGTTATCTAAAGAAGATGTGGATGCCTTTATCATTCCAGTTGCCTTGTGTACTTCTGGCTCTTTGGATGCTACAGGTGTGAATATTGATGAAGGTTTTCCATAGGATCTTGGTGATACCAAAAGTTCTGTCATTGAGGGAGTCAAGTCCAGCTTATACTCTCCCATACCTGTTTCGTCAAGTTTCAAAGTTTTGCTAAAACTCTTCATAACCATGTCCTTGGTTGTTTCAGGAGCAACTGCATCCATAGCCTCTTTGTTGTGTGGGATCATGGAACCTGCTTTGATATTGTTGCAAGTGTAGTTAGTATCTGCAGGAATCGTCACTTCCACCCCATTATGTGGGAATTTTATTCATTGGTGATAAGTGGATGGTACAGCTTGCATCTCATGAATCCATGGTCTACCTAGTAGAATATTATAGGCCAATGGTAAATCCAGAACTTGACATATGATGTTCCTCTCAATTGGTCTGACTCTAATAGGTAGAGAAATAAGACCTCTGGAGTATCTTTCTTCCTCATCATAAGCTTTGATGGTTATCTTGTTTCTAGTGTCAATTGTTTGTTTTGAGAGACCTAGTCTCCTGATTAGATCCAATGTACAGGTATTCAATCCTGTGCCTCCATCTATTAATATGCGTCTAACATGGGATTTATGAATAAGGACTTCAATATGGAGGGGTTGATTGTATGGATGGGTCAATGACTTGTCATCCTCTTCAAAAAAGGAGAGGTAGTGTGGCGTTGAGATGTGATTGACCATCGCTTGAAATTTGTCTATATCAATATCTTTTGGAACATTAGCAGCATGTAGAGCTTGTTCTAAGATCTCTCTATGTACAGTGGATATCTTGAGCAATTAAAAAATAGAAATTTTGGCAGAGGTTCATTGGAATTGGTCTACCAAGTCATATTTTGCTCTGGGGATAGTGACCATGTGTCTTGCTGCTGGTTTAGGAATAGTTACAATAGGAACCTTGGATGTTGACATTGATGTTAGTTTTGGAGGTCCTTTGATTGTAACCTGTGCTTGGCTCCGTGTTACAACATTTGAGTGGGATGAGACACCTTTAACTATGATCACATTGATGGATTCAGTTTTAATGTTGAGCATATTAATCACATTGTCACTTTTGGAATAGGTGTAGTTTACCTCATTACCCTTCCCTTTGGATGTTTCTCCTTGATTGTAATTAGGAAAGGGTTTGTTGAATGCTATATGATCCTCATTGGTAGTATGTCCATCTACTTTTATCTTACCTCCTTCGATGAGGTCTTGGATGACATGCTTAAGTTTGAGACAATTATTAGTCTTGTGTCCCTTGTTTTTGTGGAAGACACAATAAGAGTTATCATCCCACCACCTGGGTTTGACCATTGGTTCCCACGGTTGATAATCAGGAATCGTAAGAACTTTGTTATCCACCAATGTTTTCAAAATGGTCTCAAGAGTCTCCCCCAAAGGAGTGAATGTTCTTTGGGGTTTTGAAGTCCATGTTCGTTCCTTGTTGTTATCATTGTTCACTTTGGGAATGGAAGGTGTTACCTTAGCATCTTTGCTTTCTTGCATGCCATTAGTTAGATTGAATGCCTCAGGTTTAGGATTAATGATAGAGGCGTCAACCACTCCGTCATTAACAACATTCTTGTTTTGTTTCCACCATTTAGGCTTGGAGTTGGAGTTGTTGGTTTTGTTTTCATTTTCAAGGGTGATTTCCCCTCTTTTAACCATGACTTCCTCAATACGGAGGGAATTTTTAATCATTCTATCAAAGCTAGGGGAGTCTTGCATTTGTAGAGCATAGCTCAATTTAGGAACTAAATTATTAACGAAGATTTCCATCTTCTCTATTTTGGGAATGACCCTTCAATATCGTGCAAAAATATTTCTCCATCTTTTTAGGAAGTGTGTGAATGATTCTCCAGTTCGTTATTTCATGTTACATAGGTCCATCATAGTTATGTCATGTTGGATGTTGTAGGAGTAATGTTGAATGAATCTTTGGATTAACTCCTCAAATGTCTTGACCTTAGGGTTTAATTTTGAGAACCACTCCATGGCATTTCCTCCTAGACTTCTTGGAAATAGTCGCATGAGGTATGTGGGTTCATGTATATACTCAATGCTTAGACCACATAATTCCCATACATGGTCGTGTGGATCAGTTTCTCCTATGTACTTGTCATACTTTGGCCTTGCCACGTTGGGAGGAAATGGGACCATAGTGATACTCTTGTCAAAAGGAAATGGACAAATGGCATCCAAAGAGTATTTTGTTTTAGGTTTCTCCTTCTCTTGTTTGAGGTTTGTGAGCTCTATTTGCATCAGAATGAGTTTTTTGGTGAGAATAGATATTGGGTTTGGTACCTCCTTTTCTTTGAGATTTTCTACATTATAATCCTTGGGTAACTTGACACCTGAGGATGCTAAATGGAGGAAGTATTTTTCTTTATCGTCACCAATTATTCATTCCAATAGCTTGTGGATCTGTTTACTTTGTTTGAGTTTTTCATATTCATCTTCAGGGATCTCCTCTTCACTATCTGATCCAAATGGATTATGTTCAAACTTGGGTCTTTCTTCCTCTTCTGTGCCTTCGGATTGTACGTGTTTTCCATCATTATAACCCTCAAAAGCCTTACTCCATTCATTAGTGTTGCTATCCATTTGAGGGGAATCTAGATCGAGAAGGGAACTATGAGATGTTTCTCCTTGAAAGTGTGGTGTTTTAGGAGGCACTTTTGATCCTTTAGTTATGTACTAGTTGCACCTTGTATTAACCATGAAGTTTGTTTCTCAACTTTGTTAACATTTCCCAATAGTGCAAGTAATGATTTCAGATCATTCAAGTGGGCATGTCTGGGTAAAAGTAACTATTTGTTGGTGGATGTAAATGATTCCAACATCAGAGGGTTAGAATTTCCTGATAGTGAGCTGGGAACCAAGTTGTTGATAGGAAATGGGTAGACCACACATATTGAACTGATCAAGAAAGACTGACTAAGCATGCAAGGTGGATGTTTTGAAAGTGTTTTGAAAATATAACAGGGAGACCAAAAGAGAAAAAAGGAACCAACTAAAGAGAAAAAAGGGTATCCTAATAAATTGAGACTTCCTAAGAAAAACTTCTACAAGTATCCACTGTCCTGAATGCGAGCTCCCAGATGCAAGCCTCTGATGGTACCAAATGCGATCCTAGAATCTCGATGTGACTTCTTGTTGACCAAATGTGGTCCTAAATACAAAATGTGATCCTAAACATTGTATGCAACTTGGGAAATACAAGATGCGATCTTATGATGTCTTTGTCAGTTTGGGTCAGTTTTGAAAATTTTATTTTTGAAGTGCGTGAAGTTTCTTGTTTCCAGATTGTGTTAAGAGGTTTCGTAATGTGTGAAAAACACTTGTACTCCAGGGTTTGAAATTTGTTGATTGTTTGAGGAGCTTATCTTTTTAATGATCTTTTGGACACATCAAACAGTTTTGCATTGTTAAGAGGGTGAAATAAAAACTTATCTTTTCCTATTTTCTAGGTGGAGGATAAAAATATTTTCTCATTGACTCAAGTACACACTCAAATGCTAATCAGAATACAACCATCACCAAGCACGCAATGGCTCCAGTCATGATGCTTTATTAGCCAACTCCAAATGCAAGTGAGGGCACAATATGACGAGTGTCTTGGGGCAATTAATTTTTGCCTTGCACAAAGATTATCACCCTTTCAAGGATGAATTGGAAATTCTTTCAGTTGAAGTTGTTGTAGATTATTGGGCAATCTGTTTGAAACTATCCCCCATAGAATTGCACAAGGAAAAATTCAGGTGTATAGCCCTAAGAGTGCCCAAATATATGTAGTCTCGCAAGAAAGATTCAAGTGGCTCCACTCTACATATACCCATATATGTGCAAGGAATGATGTCGTAATTCCAAGAACAAAACTAGTTCTTTCTTCCGAGGCTTTAGCCTATGAGGAAGCAACTATTTATAGTGAGTTGGAAGGGTTGGAATAAAACCTATCCTCACTTGGGTCATTCCTGGGAGATTTTTTCCTCAACTAGAAGGCCCTCTACTGTTTAAAATTATGTAACTAGGATTGGCGAGCTTTGGATGTCTAGATTTCTAATTCTTCCAAAGAAGAAGAGCATACTCTCCTAATCTAAACCGTTTTCTCCCAAAACACTTAAAGAAAATTTTATTCCTTCAAGATATGTTGAGCTTGATTTAGTTTGTTCCTATTTTAAATAAAATAGGATTCTTGGAAAGGAAATTTTGCCTTGTTCATTTAACCAAAAAATTTAGTGAGTTGTTTGTTCAATTTCTAACCCAAAAGAAATTATACAATTGAGCTTGTTCTTTGATCCCACATATTTAATGCTTTGTGTTGTTCATTTACTGTCCCAAATTGAATTAGATGATGTGTTTTCTTGTTCATTTACCCCCAATTTCCATCACAAATGATAAGACAACGTCCGACTTTCTAATTTTCCTCAAGAGAAAAAGAGCATATTATCTGGTTGTTTTAGCAAGTGTGGAGAAATGGTCTTAATTTTGGAAAGCAAGTAAATAGAAGTCAAGATGGCGGTTGGTAACCTATAAAACTGAGTTAGTATGCGTTTAGTTCAACTCCCACAAAAATATCCAAAAACAACCTGAAAACACTTGTTAAGCTGCAAAAATACCAAAATCACAACTTGTCAAAATGTTAGGATTAGGCAAACGAAATGCACAAGCTTTTTAACCAAATGAGAGCCTAAAATTCTACTGGATGTGATGTAGCATACTGGATACAAGCCTTCTTACCAAATGTGATCCCTTGCTTACCAAATGCGAGCCTAAAACAAAAATGATCTGGGAAATCTTGGATGCGATCCTAGTTTTCTACAGTGCGATGGCGTATCCTGGATGCGATCTTGAAAGGTTAAAAACGATCCAGTGACAGCATTCTGAGCATGCAAATTGGCAAAAAAGTGTTAGAAAATGAGGTCAAATTGGAAATCTTGCCCCATGGTGGGCGCCAGAAATGTGTGTGTATATTATTTACCTGATGAGAGAGACACAACACATCAATAAGTCATTGCATCAGTTCAAAAAGGTTAGATAAACATATAAAACCAACTAATATCGACCTATTGCCTTCTAACTAAGAAGAGTGTGATTATTAACATAAAATCCCTCAGTTTATGCTACAATCAGTGACGTATACAACCTAGCATGAAGGATTTTAGTTTAAAACAAGCTAAGAGAAAACATGCATTCTAGCTCTAAGAATGGAAATAAGAACAATGTGAAAGCATGAAATACGAAGTGAAATATGTGTCTAAGATTAATCTAACAGCATAACATTGCATTTAGGATATGAGTTAAAGGCTTATTTTCTCTAAAAAAATGGCTTCTATTTATAGAAGAATGAGAGAGAGAGAGAGGGGAGACAAGGCTCATTTATGAGTTAAGGGACTCATTAATGGAGGTGTAAGAACCATTAATGCCTTGGGCATTAATAAGGCATGGGAGAGACATAGGCTTAAGACACCTTCATTAATAAGGTATTAATGAAATCCTTAAAGAAGCAAGGGAAGGGTGTAAGAGGGTGGCTTGAGAAGGTGGACTTGAGAAAGTCATGCTTGAGAAAGTGGACTTTCTCAAGTGGGTTGAGTTGTTAATCATTCCCTAATAGAATGTGACAACATTAGGAGGTAGATTAGGAGTAGAATTAGGATTAGGATTAGATTAGCAAGGGTGAATGGGTTGAGAAGGTTTAGAACCCAGGGTAGAAGTGGTTGAGATAGGTTAGGTTGGGGTTTGAGGGAATATTAATTAAATGAATTAAAATTATTTAATTCATTCAAAAATATAGGAATTAATTATTTAAACAATTTAATTGCTTTTTAATAATTA
>MU225433.1:336794-376273 GCA_018584345.1 Thuja plicata
AATTTAATTGCTTTTTAATAATTAGGGGACTATAGCCATTTTAATTAAATTAAATAGGCTAGGGGAATGGGTTACTTTGCAAGTGGGTAATTGATTTAGGGATTTATTTAATTCCTTTATAATTAAATACTATAGCCATATTTGATTTTGATATGATTTAAATGGTTTGAATTGATTTGAATCATATGGCTATAATAGTTAATATAATTCAGTGATAAAAATCACCTAGGACATTAAATTGATTTGAAGAATTATGCCAAGCAGTAACAGGGTCGTTTGGACATAATCAAGGGTATGATCACACTTAGGGAAAATAGGGTCCATAGTTGGAACATACCAAATTCAGGTGGTTACAGTAGTAAATAACCTTCTCTTTTCCTTTCTAATCCTCTTGGGATAACAAGGCACCTAATTAATTATCCATTTCTGATATGTAGAGTAACAAAGGTTTGTTGGGTGTTGGAGCCATTAGTATTGGAGGATTCATCAAATATTTATCGATTAGATGAAAGGCTTCATCACACTTGGAATCCCACTTAAATGTAATGTATTTATGGAGCAATTGAGTGAAAGAGTGACATTTTTCTCCCAGTTGAGATATAAACCTTCTAATTGATTGGAGCCTTCCTTGCAATGATCTCAATTGACTTATATTTCTTGGAGTCTCCATTTCAATAATGGAATTTAGTTTTGTTGGATCAATTTGAATTCCTTTTTTTGGCACAATATATCCATGAAGTTTTCCTGATTTCACCCCAAAGGCACACTTCTTTGGGTTTACCCTAACCATGATTTTTCAAGCCTTGTAAGGATTTTATCCAAGATTGGTATATTTTATTCTCTTGTACATTATTTGGCTAAAATATAATCTACATAATCTTCCATAAAGGTATGCATCATGTCATGGAAAATTTTAGTAATTTCCTTTTTATCTTGAACCTTGGGTGCAATTTTGATTTGGTTATATCCAGAGAATCCATTCATTAATGAGAACATAGAATGTTCTATTGTACAACCAATAATTATATTAATGCTTGGAAGAGGGAAGTCATCTTTAGGACATGCCTTATTTATGTCTCTAAAATTTGTGCCAACTCTTATACTTTTATCAACTTTAGAAACTGGTACAATATTTGAAATTCATTTGACATATGCAATGGGTCTAATGAAACTAGTATCCAAGAGTTTCTTCAATTCTACTTTGACTAAAAAGGCTATATGTGGGTGCATTTTCCTCAACTTTTGTTTCATGATATTAATTCCTAGATCTATGTTGAGATGGTGCATTATCAAGTTTGGATCTAACCCTGGCGTGTCGACATATGACCAAGCAAAAATAATTTTCCTTTCTTTGAATAATTCCATTAATTTTTTGCGTTTCCTCTTTAAATGAAGATGCTGCTAGATTGATAATCTCAATTTCTTATGTTCCAATGTTCACCTTTCTGTTGGTTCAATCAAGATGGATGATCTTTCTTCATAATGCTCAAGAAAGGTATACATTTTCTCATCCTTATGTGCATGAAAGAGGTTTTCACCATCAGATTCATCTTTTATTTTTACTTTTTATTGATCTATCATTGCCACATGGTGGTTTTCACATTTAGATCTTTGATTTTTTCTTTTATTTATTTGACTAGGAAAATTGATACCTTCACATTTTCTACCTCTTTATATGGTTCATAGGTGTAAGAAGGTTCATCCGTATTAAGGTACAAAGAAAGATAATGGTAATTTTGGAATGTATTTGGTTCATTTGGCTTAGTAAATTTCCAATCAATGAGTTCAGGATGTATCAAGGGTAAATGATCATTGGGTGGGTTTAGGTCTATTGGGGTTAAGGTTCTACTTCATTATAGTTTGACTCATACATTGTATTTAAATTTCTATGAAATAAAATTTCTCAAGATTATCCATAGTGGTTAGATTTGGTTCTTCCTCACAAGGGCAATCTTTAACGTATTGTGGATCTAACTCTCATGAGATATACCCTGAACTATGTCCCTCTTGGAATGAAGGTACATATGGATCTTCTACACATTCATAACTTGATCTTTGTACTTCTATAGGTGTAGATGCATAAAAATGAATTATATCAACTTCTTTATCATGGCATGATTCCTCTGATAATGAATCCCACTCCCAATTGGAAGAGTCTTCATCACTGTATGAATTCAACTTGAGAATTCGTTCATGAATATGATGGAGATTATTTTCAATATGTCATGGTTCAAGGTATCCTACTCTAGTTTTCTGTCGAATATACCTCCAAGTGGTTTGTATAGGTTCTAATAATCCTTCTTTTCTTCTCCCAAGAGGACTCAATCCTTGGTAACCCATATTTTGCATTATTTTAAAACCTTTCCCATAGTGATGTGTGAGAATGCTGATATGTTGTACCTTTTCATTTGATCCTTCTTCATCTTTGTATATCCACTTTAATATTTCATTGTCTTATTCTACTCCATATGACGTTTTAGCCCTTACAAAGTTGTCATTATAGCTTTGAGAATATGTTTGTTCTTTTGAAGTGAAATTTTTTCCATGTGACTTAGGAGAAACTGGTAAATTGACCATTGATAAGGAATATACCAATCCCTTTGTGATGGAATTCCAATTTCTTCTCATAATATTTTACGAAGGTGTCAATGTTTAGATAATGGGCTTCTTTTTCTTTCCCTTTTTTCTGATTTTCAAAGACTTATCTCTTTTTATTTTTCTTTATTTGAAATATTTTTATTAGAGGAACTAGAGTCTTCACCATTTGAACTAGAAATATTAGCCTTTTCTCTTTCCTTTACTTTCTCTTTGGATATCAAACTTGTACTAGGAACCTCTTTAGAACTCAAACCAAGAATCTCTTTGGAACTTGAGTTAGGACCTTCTTTATTTTGGCTATTTTATAAATATGATATGGATACCTTTCTATTATGTAGTGCAAGGGAATCTTGGATCGATTTCACATGGTTACAATATTGAAAAGGGTTAAGATCACCACTGATTGTTATTTCTTGCCTAAGGTATGGAAAATTTAAGCATTGGTGATAGGTATAAGGGACCTCTTGCATCTCACCGATCCAACGTATACCCAAAAATATATTATATGTCAAATTTAGATCCAACACTAAGCAAACTATGTATTTTTTGAATTGGCCCCACTTGGATTGGTAGGGTAACTATACCCTTTGAAGATCTTTCTTCATCATCATAAGCTTTGATTATTATCTTTCTTTTTGGATCCATGGAATTTTTAGCATATCCCAAAGCTTTGACAATATCTATAGTACATTTGTTCAAGCGAACCCCTCCATCTATAAAGACTCTTTTAACCCTATGCTTGTGGATGAGGACTTCAATATGCAAGGGTAAGTTTTGTAGGTAACCTTCAAGGACATATCATCTTGATAAAAAAAGGATAGGCAATGTGGTGAAATAAGGTGACCTACCATGGTTTGAAATTTATCTACATCCAAGTCATTAGGAACTGTTGTATCAACAAAGGCCTTTTCCAAAATTTCCTTATGAGAGGGTAATATTTTCAATAACTCCAAAATAGAGAGTTGAGAAGGAGTTTTTAGGAGTTGATCAACTAAATTATATTTCTTTAATATAGATGATGAAAATTTATTCATAGTTTTATTGTTGGATGTTCCTTGTAGGGTAATTTTGGATGCTTTCCCCCTAGTAACTACATTGAAAATATCTTTCTTTTGTTTCTATTACCATTATGACATTGATGGTATTGTCAAAACCAGATAAAACATTGATGGTTTGTCATAGGTGTAAGACAAAATGACCTTGTTTCCCTTAATATTGTTTTTGTTTGTATTTGAATAATCAACTTTCTCATGATTCAAGAAGGTAGTTTTAAAATTTATATGATCTTCATTTTTTATGGGTCCATCCACTTCAATAGTTCCATTATCGATGAGATCTTGGACAAGATTCTTTAATCTCATACAATCTTAGTCTTGTGTCATTTGCTTCGATGATTCTCATAATTATGTATGTCATTCCACCAGGAGGGTTTAACTTGGGGTTCATAACCTCTTGACTCGGGTAGAGATATAATCTTGTTTGCGAGGAGTATTTTTAGAGTTGTCTCAAGAGGTTCTCCCAATGAACTAAATTTCCTTCCAGGTGATGTTAATTTTGGAATATTGTATTGTGGCCTTGGTCGATTGTTACCTTGGTTATTGTTGTTTTTTCTCAAGGAAGTACTGTTGGGTGGGTTAACATTATTTTCTTGATTCTTAATATTATTAGAAAGATAGAATGTATTAGGTTTAAGGTTATTGGCTTCTACCACTCCATTATTTACTAGGTATTTTAAAAAAAAAATTCAACCAGAACTTAGGTTTGTCATTATTATTATTGGTTGAGTGATTTTTTTTGTAGGTGTTGGTGTTGATTGAAAATCCTATGTTATCCTTGTATAGCTGGAGTTCACCCTTTCTTACCAAAGCATATTCTATTTTGATACCATTTTTAATAATTTTGTCAAATGATGGGGGGACATTAGAGTTGTAACCAAAAGTTCATTTTATTGTTCAAGTTGTTAATGAAGATGTGCATCATCTTCTTTTCCGGAATACTTCTTGGATACTTGGCAAAGATTCCTCTCCAACATTGTAGGAAAGTAAAAAATGATTCCTCATTTTTTTTTTGGTATTACACAAGTCTAACATGGTCACTTCATGTTCAATGTTATAGAAGTATTGGGTTAACAAATTTTGATATCAATTCTTCGAAGGTTTTAATTCTAGGTAAAAAATTAGAAAACTAATCCATTTCTTATCCATCTAAGCTCCTAGGAAATAGTCTCATTAGATATTTTTTTTATAGAGGAATTCCATGCTTAACGTGGAAAATTATCTAATGTGGCCTTGAGGCTCGGTTTTTCCCATCTACTTGTCATATTTTGGAAATTCCACATTGGGTGGGAAAGGTATCATGTCAAAACTTTTGTCAAATGGAAAAGGAAAAATGCCCTCTAATGTGTATTTATTTGGAGCATTTCACTTTTGAATGTTATCCAACTATGCTTGAAGGGATTGGATATGTCTATTTAGAACTCCTAGAGGATTAAATTCATCCTCATCTTGTCTTAATTGTGATACATCATATCCATTAGGTAGTTTAACCCATAGTTTAGCTAAGTCCATGAAGTATCTTTCTTTGTCTTTTTCTAGCACTTTTTCCATCATTTTTAAAAACAAAGGGTTTTCTTGTGCTTCTCTTATCTTTTCTTCTCTTATCTTCTCATGTTCTCCATTGTTGGTGTCACTATTGTCGGTATTTAAAATGTTAACCCAATCATTTTCCATTTTGGATTATTTTTTTGAACTTGATCTACTTGTTGGTTTTGGTCTACATGATGTGTTTGATTCAAGTGGGATTTAGGTTGAGTATTTTTTTGAAATGACACTTCTTTAGAGGTCACTTTTTTGTTGTCTTGAATTGAGTACTTGTGATCCCTTGTTATTATCAATCTAACCTTGTGACACCCATTTGAAGGAAGATTCCTTTGAGTGTGTTAACTAGTTCTAAAATCCAAGTTACGTTTTTCAAACAATTGATGGATTGGAGTTTCAATGATGTTTTAACCAAGGTAAAGTGTGTCTTGGGTTGAATAATAATAGAGAAAGATGTATCCCTATGATGAAGACTTAGGATAATGAATTTAATTTCTTTAGTTTTAGGACAAGGACTGACAATCATTTGATGATGAACTTCTAGAAATCTAAAGTCAATGATGATTTAACTACACTCCACAATCTTGATGTTTATGAAACTTAATGTAAATGAATCAATTTGTTTGAAAGTCCAAATTATAACAAATTTTAAATCCATTTTCACTAAAATAGACCCTACTTTGTAAAGGGTATCCAAAAATGTTTTAAGTTTTGACCAAAAATATCTGTAACTACTCTATTTTTAGGAGACATTTTGTAGGCAACACTTCAAGAATCAAAATCCATGTTTTACTATTCAAAAGTGATGTTTTGGTGAGAAGAAGTGACTTCTAATTGTTTACAGGTGACATAACATTATGTAAAATTGACCAACATGAAATTTTGAAATTTGTGTTTGAATTTTGATCTTAAATGGATAATTCTTTCTGATTGTTTGGATCATCAAACACAAAAAACACATAAATAATTATTTTCAACCCTAAAATCTACACAAAAAGTGTATGTTCTCAATTATTTCCATGTATCATTTACATAGAAGACAATATAATCTAGCTACCTATAGTCAATTTTGGCTTTCATGGATAAAAAGGTGAGTTACTAGTTAACTAGGTTTTAATAAAGATTCCACTTGAAAGAGATTTATGTTTTACCTCCCTTTACGGAGCCTCCCACCATCATAAAAAAGGAAGTTTTGCATAATCCCGAAGGACTACTAAAGGAGGGATATTGTTCAAAGATTTTCATCACTCACCCCATAAAGGATGAATGCATTTTATTTTTGAGTGGGTTGGATCACCATGGCTGAAATGATTGTATCCCACTTGGTTCATCCCTCTCACCGGCCTCGTAAGGAAAATTATTAGGAGAGAGACCCACTATGGCTAAAGAAAATTCACTACTTGGAATTAAATCAAGGTTAGGATAGGTCTGGCATTTTGATCACTTAAAAGGTGAGAGCATATCCCTACTATCCTTAGCCTCCAAACACAAACAACACAGTTCATTTTTAGATGTCTTTTAACTAAGGGAACTCCGATATATTGGGCATTTTGATCACCTAAAGAAAGGTAAGAGCATAGGCCTACTACCTTTGTTCACAAACAATAAGGTCTCCTAATTATTTTATGTGTTTGAATTTAATTTCCATAATTTGAAAGAAGTGCAAATGAATGATTTAGAGTTTTTAGTGTGAAAATTTAATGATGATAGTGAATTTTTTAGATTTAAACCATTTACCTTAGCATTTAGCTCCATCTCCTTAGCATCCCCTTTCACAAATGTTAGTCCAACACGAGAAAATAAAAGTGAAGAAATACGAAACAAATGGAAAATTGATGGAAATTTAGAAAGGAGAAGCATCTTAATTGCTACTCCATATTCAGCTTGATAGATGTTAATAATACTCAAATATCAATTGTAAGATTTACCTTCTTCACCAGGTATTTCCATCTCATTCTCCCATTTTATCTTCTATGCATACTTGTGTAATCTGTTTGCCTCTTTTTCTTAAAAAATGATTAGGTAATCCACAAGTAGCCTTCTTGGTTTTCCTCAATTTATCCATCTGCAAATCATTACAAACAAAATTTTATTTTTTTATTTTAATTCTTTACATCAGATTTAAAGGTGATGCTATTATGCTTAAAGGCGACAAACTTTAGCTTAATAGCGATGAACTTTATCTTGAAAGAGACGAACCTAGACTTAAAAGTGATGAACTTAAAGGAAACTATCTTTAGCTAGAAAATGATGAAATTCAGCTTAAGAGCAATAGAAGAAAGAGAAGAAGAGAGAAAAAATAGGTATAAGAGACTCCTTTTGTAAGTGACAAATTTATGTGAAAAAGTGACACAATTATGTCTAAAGGTGACAAAATTCTATGCAAAGGCGATGAACTTCTATGCAAAGGCGATGACTATGTTTTTCCCAAACCTGCAAGTGTCAAATTTGCAACCAAAAATTTAAAAAACACACGTATAATTTGTTAGTGAGGAATAGGCCCCATGGTGGGTGCCATATGTGTGTGTGTAAAAAGAATTACACAAACATATAGTGAAACATTAGTATAAGATTTCAAATCAAATTAAATGAACACACTAGATTAAGCATGAAAATGAAAGAATATGAGCATTCCATCGCTCTCTAATTCTAAGGATTTGAGTATTTCTCTCAGCTACAAGTAATTATCCTCAAATGAAAACCTAGAATATGAGATAATGAAGATGAAAGCTAGATCAATCATGAAATTTTTAGAAATTACTGAGAGGGGGGGGGGGTGAATTAGTGGCCTCAAAATATTCCAATAAATCAACCCAAAAAATTAGTACCACAATATTAAGCCTCTATTGATTTTCAGTCCTACAAGATGAATGCCTTCAAATATACTTATAAAATAACTATTGCTTAGAGTTATCTTTTAAACCTTATTCTTTATGTTTACCAAATGACAGTCTTTCATTTACCGAAAAATAGTAAATTTCTTAGTGTATACCGATCAATCCAGATTAGTTATGTGTAATGAAAAATACTAAAGTAATGACTCATAAACACATTGACACATGAATTTTTAACATGGAAATCCTGTTAAAAAAAAAACCACTTGGGACCGATAACCTAAAAGTTTCACTCTTCTGAAGTGAGCTCGGTGAAGAGCCAACCTTGTTAAAGGTTACAAACACACTATTAGGTGTGACCTTGTTAGAGGATTTAAAAGATTAGTTTTTCACTTGATATCATGCATCTCTATGCTACCTTCTATGACCAAACCCAGTGTAGTTTAACAAATGGTATCTAGCATCTCATGCTATCTTCATGATCAAAATTTTTAATACTCCTTGGGATGTATCTCAATATAGAAAGGATCTTCAAATCCTGCTTGGTTAAGAGGCTTTCTCAATCAATGGTTAAACTGAAAAAATAAATGATCTGTTCACATATACAACTTATACTTTCATATTTATAGATCTATTGTAAGCTCATTAAACTATTCTGATCAATATATCTTTTCAATACCTTTTCTCCACTTTTTTCTCTACTTGGTGATGTTGTGCTCTGTTGCTCGGTGTTTGCAGAAATATTTAGCTCTTTCCTCAGCTTGATTGATCAGGACTGTATGAAGTTTTTCTTCATCAGTTTCTCACCAGCATCCTCTTTTTCATTCACTCCCCTTAATTCATAATAAATTAAGTTGATATCACCGTTTCTCTCTTCTTGATTTTATTGTTCTTGGCGTGATCTACAATCTTAGCCAATCTTGAGTTAAAGAAAAACTCCTATTTTATCTCATATAAACCTTCTTTCCAATTGGATAAAATAGCTTTAAATCCTTTACTTATCTCTGGCTTTAACTTGTCAATTAAAACAATGTCAACAACCAGTTAATTCTATCTTTAGCTCTGCCAGCTAGATATTTTTTCATTTCTGAACTCCAGTTAACTTTAGTGTTTTAACTCTTTGATAAATTTGGTCAACACTTTAGTTCTCCTCAGGCTTCTCTATCAGTGTTGTCTGTCCGTCAGGGTTGTCTGTCCTTCAAGATTCACTGCAAAGCTCTGCTCATCGGTTAACACTGTAATTTTTGCTATCGGTAATGCTTGTGATTCTTCTCTTCAGTAATGCTTGTCAGTTTCTTTTCTCAGGCATTACTGTGATTTAACTTTCAGTTATTTCTGTCCACTGGGGTCCACTAGCTATCTGTGTTTGAAGTCACTTAGTGAATGCTCATATTTTATGCAATACTAAAAGCATAATCTTTCTCTCTCTTATTCTCTAAAGTATTTGACACTTTAAATATAACTGATTAGATTATATCAAGTTGACATCAATGACAATACAATCCATTAACTAATTTAATGTCTTGCATTATCTTTCTACATTTCGGGGATCAACTTAATATATTCAAACATTCAATTAGTTACATGTCATCAATCTCTCCCTTTGGAATTGATGGCAACACACTAAATTATCATACTATATTATTACTAATATAATATGAAATATAACAGTTGAAGTTCATCATTTTTCCTATTGTAACTATTACAAATGTCTAGGTCTCGGTAAACTCATATAGCTTAGATTTGTTTCTTGCAGAGTGGGTTCTTCAATCTTCAATCCCTTTACTGGATAGATGTAGCAGCTTCTTTCTTTGTTTCTAATATGTGCTCTTCCTTGACTGTTCCTCTTCTTGATAATCTCTTTTTTTTTTGACAACAATCTCTCCCTTAGATGTATTCTCTTTTTGATGGATATTTCATATGTAATCAATCTCTCCCTTTGGATAATGATTATCTCTCCCTTTGAATTATTGGAAACTTATCTCCATGGATAATGATATGATAATATTTTCTGACAATGAGATAATCTCTCCCTTATAATTCCCGATAATGGGATAATCTCTCCATTTGACAACAATGCCAAACAATTCTTCTATATCATATTCCATCCCTTTATATAATATATTCCTTGAATTTCCCTATCCATCATCAATACATTGTCTCTGGTGTTTGGTACAAATTTGTACTTTGCTATGTACAAATGTATCTGTTGCTGTCCATCCCAGTGCTTGCATCAACATGAATGATCTTCTGATTGTGTGTATCCTGATGTAGCCTCCTAGTCAGCTTACTGACCGATAGACAAGGGTTGTACCCCTAGTCTCTGTCTCAAGTACTCAAATATATCTTTTGGTAATGGGTTGGTGAATATATCAGCTAATTTTTCATTTGATTGACCATATTCCAATATCACCTCTTTTTCTTGCACTTGTTCTCTTAAATAGTGATACTTGATAGCAATATTCTTAGTCTTAGCATGCATGACTGGATTCTTAGAAATGTTAATTGCACTGGTAAAATCACAATAGATAATCACTGGTTCAAGGATCTTCATATTCCTACCTTTCAACAACTGTTTGATCCATGCAATATTGGAGCAATTTACAGCAGCAGCCACATATTTTTCTTCTGTAGTAGACTAAGAGATGCATCCTTTCTTTTTGCTAATCCATGTGACAAGTCTGTCACCCATGAAGAATGCTCCTCCAGTTGTGCTTTTTCGATCATTAATGTTTCCAGCCCAATCAATATCTGTATAGACTTGTAGCTCAAATTTTCCTTCTTTTTTATACCATAAGACATAGTCCTTTGTGTTCTTGAGATATCTTAGAATTCTCTTAATAGTAGTAATATGTGATTCTTTGGGATTAGCAGAGAATATTGCAACTATTCTGACTGCATGTGCAATATCTGGTCTAGTTTGAACAACATACATTAGTTTTCCAATCATTAATCTATACAAGGTCTGATTTACCCCATTTGATTTGTCTTCCTTTGTCAGCTTACATCTGGTAGCCATAGGTGTTCCAACTTGTTTGGAATCTTCCATTTTGAATATCTTCAACACTTCCTTGATGTATTTGGACTGATTGATATATATGCCTGCATCTTGTTGAAGAATCTATAGACTGAGAAAGAATTTGATCTCCCCAAACATAGACATTTCAAATTATTTTATCATTTCATTAGTAAAGGATTTGTATAATATTTCATTTCCCCCAAAAATGATATCATAAACAAATATTTCAACAATCAGAATATTACCATCGGTATCTTCTTTTAAGTACAAATTGCTATTTTCACTTGTTCTTACAAATTCAATGCTAATGAGATAGGAGTGAAGTCTTTCATACCAGGCTCTAGGTACTTGTTTCAATTCATACAAGGCTTTATGTAGTCTACATACCATGTTCCTCTTGTCTGGATTAAAAAACCCTTCTGGTTGTTCAATGTATACCTCTTCTTCCAGTATTCCATTTAGGAATGCAGATTTGACATCCATCTGGTATACCTTGAATCCTTTGAATGTGACATAAGAAAGTAAGATTCTAACTCCTTCTAGTCTAGAAATGAGTGCAAAGGTTTATCCATAATCAATACCTTCTTCTTGTGCATACCCCTTGCACACTAACCTTGCTTTGTTTCTTAGGACTTCTCCATTCTCATTCAGCTTGTTTCTGAATATCCATTTGGTATCGATGACATTCTTGTCATTAGGTCTCAGTAATAGTGTCCATGTATTGTTCTTCTCAATCTGTTCTATTTCTTCAATCATAGCATTGATCCATTCTTCATTCTCAAGTGCATTATTAACAGATTTAGGCTCAAAATCACAAAGTAAACATCTAGTTTTTAGTGACTTACTTCTTGTTCTCATTCTATCCTTCTTGTCTCCTATGATTTGATTCTATGGATGATGTCTTCTGACATACTTGGAAATTTTTGGTTCAGCTCTTTGTCCATCATTTTGATCATCTTCTTGACCTTCATTCTGATCTCCATCGCTTGGTACATTATCTTGAGTATTATCCTAATTTTTGGTAATTGCAGCCTAATGCTTGGGTGCAATGTTCTATTGCTCAGGAGCGATACACTGTTGCTCGAGTAGGGTGTTAGGTTCTTCAGTATAAACAAACCTGTTATAGTCCTCTGGTTCTCTTATACTTTCCTTATCATTCTTTTATGCAAATTCATCTATTTTTATATTTGCACTTTCAATGATCTTGTTAGATGACTTGTTAAGACACTTATAAGCCTTTATTTTGGTGGGATATCCTAAAAAGACAACTTCATCACTTTTGGAGTTAATATTTCCATTTCTATCATCCTTCAAAATATAATATTGACTACCAAAGATTCTAAAGTAATTTACACTGGGTGTGTAACCATACCAAAGCTCATAGGGTGTCTTCTTTGTGTCCTTCTTTAATTGTACTTTGTTTAATGTGTAGACAACAGTGATGACAACTTCCCTCCAGAAATTTTGAGTGATGCTTTTCTCAATCATCAATGTTCTTTCAAAGTCAACAATTGATATGTTTCTCCTCTAAACAATTCTATTTTTCTGTGGTGTTCTTGGTGTAGAAACCTGTCTTTTAATTCCATGCTCATTACAAAAATTAGTGAATTCATCTGAAATAAATTCCCCTCCTCTATCTGACCTTAAGCATTTCAATTTCTTATCACTTTTTTTTTCTACCATAGCCTTATACCATTTAAACATCTTGAATGCTTCTAATTTATATTTTAAGAACATAACTGTCATCATTCTAGAATAATCATCAACAAAGAGAATGAAATACCTATCTCCATAGTAACTCTTTGTCCTCATGGGTCCACATAGATGAGTATGGACTAATTTTAGAATTGCATTAGATGTATGGGCTTTACTCTTGAAACTAGACTTTGTCATCTTACCTTTTTAACACTTCTTGCACATGATATGCTCACGCTTTGACATGCTCGGTAATCCTCTTACTTTTCTTTTATTTCTTATCTTTATCATGTTTTCAAAATTCACATGAAACAATATTTTGTGCCACAACCATATGTCTTTGTTTCTAGCCATTAAACAAGTGGTTTTAATGTCATCAAGATGGAAAAGGTTACCTTTTGTCTGCTCACTAGGTCTGATCAACCTTCCTGATTCATTGAATATCTTTTCCTTCGTATTCTCAAATGCTACTCAGTGATCTGTATTGTTCAGCTGTGAAACACTTAACATATTATAATTCAATCCTTTTACCCAATAAGCATTTTCACATTTGATCAGGTTATTCAACATTATGGTTCCTTTACCTTCAACTGGACAAGGTGTGTCATTACCCATTCTTACTAAACCACCATTATAGTATTCAAAATTTTCAAACTTTTGCTTATCACCGGTCATGTGGTGAGTGCTGTCACTATCTATGATCCAAACATAATTCTTACTAACCTTAGATATGAGTACAGTTTCTACATTCCTTTCTTCTTCTTCGTCTGAATAATCCTTCAAGGATACAAATACCATCTTAATGTATTCTTTAGATTCGGTGTTAGTATCATCATCTCTATTCTTAGCTAGGTAACAATATTTCTTTCTTTTGTCTTTGTAGTCTTGGGTATCTCTTCTTTTAGTTTGTCGGTTGCTTTGGTAATCTCTATTATCACCTTTGTCAAAATTATTTTCATATTTTCTATCACTACTCCTGTCATCTTTTCTTCTGTTGGGACATCTTGCAGCAAAGTGTCCAACCTCTTTACAATTAAAACATACAAGTGGTAGTTTACCTTTGTATCTACCTTTGCCTCTCTGCAATCTTCTTTCCATTAGTTCTTCAATCTCATCAAGTCCTTGATCCTCATTATCACTTTCAATATCATTCCTAATAGTGCATCTATGACTTGACTTACTTATTTTCAAAGAAGATTTGAATGTAGATTCTATAGATGGTAAGACACTATTATCAAAGTTATTCAGCTCAAATGAAATTAGTCTACCAATCAGACTATCTAGAGTAACTATATTGTTTGCAACTACTCTTATTTATTGAATAGAAGAAACTCTAATAGCATATACATGTAGTAAGGTTCTTAAGCTTTTACTCACCACTATCTCCTCTTCAAGTACACCTCCAAATCCTTGGATATCATTGACTACCTCTTTGATTTTGCATCTATACTGAGTGATATTTTCTCCTTCTTTCATCCTTAGGTCATCAAACCTCCCTCTTAGGCTTTCTGTCTTGACTCTTAGTACATTAGCATCTCCTCCTTGTACCAACTTCAACTTATCCCACATTTTCTTTGAAGAAGTGTAGGTTTTGACATCTTCAAACTCAACATTGGAGAATGATGAGGCAAGTTCTATCATCATGCAATTATGATCAGACTTTTCTCTCAACTTCTTGAGAGTATGAGGTCATGTAGGCAGCACATATTTAGTATCAAGGTGTTGAGTAACATCATTACCAATACCTGATAGGTGGAGTCTTATTATGCTTTTCCATGGTGCAAAGTTGTCTTTATTCAACTTGGGTACATCTTTTTTGTTCATCTTGTGATATTTTTCTTGAGTTGTTAAACTCCCTTTCTAAGCACACAATCTCTGATACCAATTGTTAAAAATAACTGAGAGGGGGGGGGGGGGGGGGAATTNGGGGGGGGGGGGGGTGAATTAGTGGCCTAAAAAATATTTCAATTAATCAACCCAAAAACTTAGTACCACAATATTGAGCTTCTAGTTATCTTCATTCCTACAAGATGGATGCCTTCAAATATACTTATCAAATAACTACTGCTCGGAGTTATCTTTTAAACCTTATTCTTTATGTTTACCGAATAACAGTCTTTCATTTACCAAAAAATAGTAAATTTCTTAGTGTATACCAATCAATCCAGATTAGTTATGTGTATTGAAAAACACTAAAGTAATGACTCATAAACACATTGACACATGGATTTTTAACGTGAAAACCCTATTAAGGGATAAACCACTTGGGACCGTTAACCCAAAATTTTCACTCTTCTGAAGTGAGCTCAGTGAAGAGCCAACCCTGTTAAAGGTTACAAACACACTGTTAGGTGTGACCTTGTTAGAGGATTTAAAAGATTAGTTTTTCACTTGATATTGGGCATCTATATGCTACCTTCTATGACCAAAACCAGTGTAGTTTTCAAATAGTATTTGCAATCTCATGCTATATTCATGATCAAACTTTTTGATACTCCTTGGGATGTATCTTAATATAGAAAGGATCTTCAAATACTGATCGGTTAAGAGACTTTCTGTATCAATGGTTAAACTGAAAAAGTAAATGATCTGTTCAAATATACAACTTATACTTGCATATTTTCAGATCTATTATAAGCTCATTAATTCATTCTGATCAATATATCTTTTCAATACCTTTGATGTACTTTTTGTTCTGCTCGGTGATGTTGTTCTTTGTTGCTTAGTGTCCACACAAATATTTAGCTCATTCCTCAACTTGATTGATCAGGACTGTATGAAGTTGTTCTTCATCAGTTTCTCACCAACATCCTCTTTTTCATTCATTCCCCTTAATTCATAATGAATTAAGTTTTCTCTTTATAGACATGATATCACCATTTCTCTCTTCTTGATTTCATTGTTCTTGGCATGATCCACAATCTTAGCCAATCTTGAGTTAAAGTATAACTCCTATTTTATCTCGTACAAATCTTCTTTCCAACTAGATAAAATAAATTTAAATCCTTTACTTATCTCTGGCTTTAACTTGTTGATTAAAATAATGTCAACAACTAGTTAAGTCTATCTTTAGCTCTGCCAGGTAGATATTTTGTCATTTTTGAACTCTAGTTAATTTCAGTGTTTTAACTCTTTGATAGCTTGGGTCAAAAATTTAGTTCTCCTCAGGCTTCTCTGTCGGTGTTGTCTTTCCTTCGGGGTTGTCTGTCCTTCGGGTTTCACTACAAAGTTTTGCTCATCGGTTAACACTATAATTCTGGCCATCGGTAATGCTTGTGATTCTTCTCTTCAGTAATTATTATCAGTTTCTTTGCTCGGGCATCACTGTGACTTAACTTTTGGTTATCTTTGTCCATCAGGCTCCACTAGCCTTTGGTGTTTGAAGTCACTTAGTGAATGCTTTTTTTATGCATTACTGAAAGCATAATATTTCTCTCTAATTCTCTGAAGTCTTTGACACTTTGAATATAACCGATTAGATTATATCAAGTTGACATCAATGACAGTACAATCCATTAACTGATTTAATGTCATGCATTATCTTTCTGTATTTTGGTGATCAACTTAACAGCTTCAAACATTCAATCAGTTACATGTCATCAGAAATGATGTAAAATCTTAGCTAAATGATCAAGAACATGAAATTATGATACAAATACTCCATTACGTTATGATTCTAAATGCTTCTAATCTAAGATTGCTAAAATAACAATGCTCTTAATGATGAAAATCACTATAATGTACTTTCTATGAAATGATGATAGATGATTAACTCTATTTGTGCATCCTATTAATAGGATTTCCCAAGGTGTAGGGGGTGAGTTTAGGCAACTAGTCAAGGTATGATTAGGATTATGAGTTGATGATGTGTCCCCTTTAGATGAACAAGATTGATTCTTAAGATTGAATGGTCAAGATAGAAAAACCTATTTGTGATCCATGTGCTCTTTTTCATCTTCTCTCATTGGTTGATTTGTCTTTGTCATGTAGTGGTAGGTGAGAGATTTAAGGAGGGAATTAATTCAAAAGAATTAATTAATTATCCATGTATGACTTATTGGATTAAATTTAATTAATTGATGAACTATGTAAGGGTAAAAGTAAAAACCTATGTCACATTTTTATAAAGGAAAAGGTCAATAGCACCAAAACTGTTCACCTTCAACGATATAAAAGGGACATTTGTAATTGGAATTTGAAGATGATGTAAATTGACAAAATGTGTAAAACTGGATGAAGTTAATGTCTTTTATTTTTAAAATTGAACAAGAATTGATGTAGTTTTTTAATTTTTAAAGTCCATTTTTCAATTGCTGAAAAATGCTTAAAATTAGGGGGTCTAGTTGCTGCAAAAAAAAATGCAAATAATATTGTTTTCCTCTTATTTCAAAATATATTTTTGATGACATGTATAGCTAGTGTAGAAAAAAAGAAATACTGGTTTCTGATTTATATTTTCTTTGATATAAATATTCAAAGTTGGAGTTACGTAAAAATCAACAGTTTTTGTCTCCCGCCTAATTTTCCCTATCAGATCTACACCATTAAGAAAAAAATATATATTCTCGAAGAGGACTCTCTCCTCTAGTGTTAAATATAATTTTTATTTTTTTCTCACATGATTCTCTATTTTTTTTCTTTTTCAAACGAGTGTGTTCTCGAATGTTAAAATACCTACTTGCAGTATTTTGAAATTATAATATATTAGATGTAATCAAAACACTATAAAACGTATATGACCATAATCTTGAATCCGATCTCAAAAGGGTTTTTATTTATTTATTTTTTTAAATTGAGTTTTGATGGGAAAATAAATTTTAGAAGTGAGACATTTTGGAATTATGCAAATTTTTCTTATTTGGTTGCCACATAGGATGCCACACAAGTACGTTTGACCGAACATGGTTTGACCAGACCTGGTTTGGCCGAAACTTAGGCCGATCAAACACGGTCACGTGGATGACTGCGCCCCTTAAGCCTCATATATTAGAGAGTTTTTTTGAATTAAAAAGTCAAATAAAATGATTTAATGTGAATTAATAAATAATTTTTTAAATAAAATCATTTTTTTGAGAGTTTTAAAGGTGTATTTTTTGCGGTCAAGGGAAATAATGAATAAATATTACCAAGGAGGTTTATTTTTTCTTGCAAGCTAATTTTATACTTTAATTTTATACTTTAATTTTTTCCTTTTTTTGGGTTTTTTTAATCAAAGCATTGTTCAATTAGTACTTGAATTATGAACTTATAAATATTATTTTTGATTTTTTATTGGGTATATAATTTTTTGTATGTAGGTGAATTGAAGCTCTCAATTTGAACAATTTGTGCAATGGAGAATAAAAGGAATATACTAAGAAAATATGATCGAATAAGGGATGAAAAAATGAAAGGTCATACACAACGTAATCAAGATCAACCTATTGAAGTTCAGGAATAACCTGTTGATATTCAAGAAGATGCAATTCAAGTAGGGGAACAAATTGGTAGTTCTCAAGGTGGAAATATATCTTTTAGCATGAGAAATTTGAGGGAGATGAAAGAGGATTCACTTTTCAGTAAAATTTCATCTGAACACATGGTATCTAAAAGAATAATCAAATTACATTGCGAAAAAATGGGATGAATATTTTAAAAATAAAAGTATGGTTGGAACAACACAATTATTTGCTAGGCTATTCAGGAAAAGAGAAATGAATCCTATTTTGGAGTTGTTGGGTGTTGATAACTAGAAAAATTTAGCAGCTAGTGTAAATCAAACAATAGTTAAAAATTTGCAAGATGCAATTATTGACATTAACAACTCAAGTCGAGGAGCCGATTTAAGTGTTGCACATAGAGTGTTGATGACTACTTTATCTAGTAGGAGTTTGACACAGAGAAAATAGGTACAAGAAATTTATGATTTACTAAATTTATTTAGAATAACTATTCAAAGATATATCAGGAAGAGAAATATGCTAGATGAAAAGATTGAAAAGAGTTGGGCAAATATTTGTAGACTTCCTCAAAAAGACAAAATTATTGAAGATGTAAAAAGACGGGTCATTAAATTTTGGACCGCCCACTCTCATTTTTCTTGCAATACAAGAAATACTATATAGATGGAAGATGAAGAGACTGGTATGAAAACTGCACATCCAAAACATTTTATAGATATAACACAAAGTGAATTGTTTGAAGAACTCAAACAAGAATTTTCAAATGTGAAAATATGTCAAAGTATTTTTGAGAGGTTGCACCCTTTCTTTGTACATATAAATAAGGTACGTGAACCTTTTTGTTGTCAAAATCATGTTGATTTTAATCTATACTTGCAATCATATAAAAAGCTATGGCAGTACTTAATCCAAATATGGTCATCCCTATAAGTACAACATAATTTGTGAAGTCTATTTTATGTGGTAAATCAAAAGATTCAGATGAGTTCAAAGTATAATATATAAAAAGTGCATGCAATGATTGTGGAGATTTGCATAAATTTCCATTGCAAATTGAGAATATTAATTTTTCAACGCTAGTTTTAGGGAAGATATTTGAATATGAGACATACCGAACTAAGACCGGAGATAAATCCAAAAAAAATATAGTGAAGGAGAGTGAATTTACCTACCTTGAGTTTATGACCATATTTTTTACTATAATTTATCCACATATCCAACAATGTCATGGTGCACGATGGTAAGATAAACAATTTCTTGATTCCAAAGATTGTTTTCCACCTGGTTGTATTCTTTCAATTGTATATTTCTCTGAGAACTATACATTTTCTCCTTAATCAGAGCTTTAAGCTCAATATGATCATTATGATCAAGTTGCAATATTTGTGCAAGTGACCTATAGACACACATAATTTTATTTGGATGAGGTAGAAAGTACTAATCCAAATGAACACATTATCATCAATGAGATTCATTTCTATATGAGCGATGATAAGGTTCATGATAGGAGCTATGTGGCTCATTGTTTTGCAATGTATTTTGAAGATATTGTGAATTGCGAGATAAAGGCTTCACAACACTGGATTAGGTTTGATGGTTGTGTAGGTAAGTACATGTGCTTCAATTCATTTTAATTCTCATTTAATTAAGTTATTATTTGCACTTTTGATAATATATATATATATTCTTGATTTGTGTAAAATTTTTAATTTGATTTCAATTATTTGATTTAAATTTTATTAAATAATTATATGTATGTATGCACATAAAAATTTATCTTGCAGGATGATTTAAATCCGAAAAAACATTTAATTGACTAGCCATGCAACATGCTAGACACAATTTTAAGTTTCTATGGAACTTCTTTGAAAGTGGACATGGAAATGGAGAGCATGATGGAGCAGGAGTATGTGTGAAGCGTGCACTTCACCAACGTGAAGTTGCAAGTACAAATAGTATTCAGTACTTCAATATTATAGATACTTCAAATAATATAATTTTGGCTTAGATCTTTTTTTTTTATAAATTGATAGTTCAGAAATGTACAGGTAAATATGATAGAGAATTCAAAGAAAATTGTTGAATGGTGTCAAATTCATTTTTCTAGTTGGGACACCAAATACAACAAAATCTATTTTTGGGAAGTGAAAGGTAAAATATTTTTTTGAAAAATTCTTTCAAAATTTCATTTCATGAATTACTTTTATCATAATTGTTGATCTAAAAATGTGCAACTTTCATTTCATATTTTTAACAAATATAGACCAATCTAATCCTTACAATTGTCAAGGAATTGCTGGTATTATAAGTTTACATCAACTGATGACTATAGGACAAAAAAATCCTCCATTGATTTGAGTAAGAGAAAAATCATACTTTTGTGCTGAGTGTGTTGAAGACAATCCAGTGAGTCAATGTGAGAATGTTGAAAATGAATATGTTTCTCCTTATGAAGATGATGAAATTGGCATAAACATTCATGATCCTATATATTCAGCTGATTATGAACGTATTTCTAATTTAGTTGTTATAGGTGCGTGCGCATACATGTTCTTTTATTTAATTTTAATTTATCACAAGTGATACTCAAATTTTTCTTTAACATTTTTTAAAAAATTTAAATTGAATCCATTTGTATAGGTGATATTTTTGCTATGGTTGCGGATCCTGACAATGTGAAAACTGTAGATTATTATATACTAAGATGCATGAAAGTAAAATGCAAGTTGCCAGAAGAAAATGTAGATGGTGATGGACAACCATATCCAACTAGTTCAGTTGTTATTGAAGGCACCTATTATCAACAAACCAAGATAGACAAAAAATGGTGTTCAATTTATTGAATACATGTCTGGCCAAAAAGTTCTACATTACAATCACTTGGTTATAGCAACAAAGTTTCAATTTGAGACATTGCAAAAAAGAGGACGTGGAAACCAAAAGTGGAGGTTGCCTATTGAAGAACATGAATTTTATTTGGAGATAATTAAATATAGAGAGGATCTAGACCATATGTATTAGGATCTTTAGGATAAATTTGTTTTTGTAGCTCTCATGCTTTCATATTTGAACTCTTATTTAATGTATTGGATATTGGATATGATGAACTATAACTGACTGAATGCTTGAAGATGATAAGTTGATGATCATCGAGCTGCAGAAAGTAAATGCAAGACATTAAATCAATTAATGTATTGTATTGTCATTGATTTCAACTTGATATAATCTGATTGGTTATATATATAATGTCATAGAATTCAAGAAACTAAAGAGATAAAGTTTATGTTATCGATAAACATATAAATCCAGTGTACACTGAGTGACAATAAACACCTAAAGTCAGTGCACACTGATGGATAGAGAACCCTGAGAAGTCACAGTGTCTACTGAGCACCATGACACCGAGCATAACTAAAGAGAACCCCAAGCATAACTGAAGGTAATGCCCGAGGACAACTGAAGTCAATAACCGAGAAAACCAAGAGTTGATCACCGATAATAACTAGAGTTAGGAAATGAAAAAACTCTTAGTTGACATGAGCTATAATTAGAGTTAATTAATTGATTTTTTTTTCATCCATCAGATAAAATAAGGATATGAAGGAGATTTAAAGCACAGAAATCAAGGAGAGATTTGTGGAATAAATCTAAAGCTATGCTTTAAAGATTAAAGAAATGCATGGCAATATTTGCGGATAAAAAAAACTATTTATGTCAAGAACAAGAAAGACAAGAAGATAGAATGGTGAAATCATGTCTATATAAAGAGACAAGTAATTAATTATCAAAGAGAGGAATGTTGAATATAATTATGGTGAAGATAGAAGTCTTCATGCAGATCTAATCATACAGACTGAAGAACAGAGCCAAGAATTCTGCAGACACCGAGCAACAACATTCACCGAGCAAAAAGAACAAGGAGGGGAGTAAAGGAACAAAAGAGCATATTGATCAGAAAGGTATTATGGACTTACAATAGATCTAAAAATTTGCAAGATTAAGTTGTATTAATGAACAGATCATTTACTGTTTCAGTTTAACCATTGATTCAGAAAATCTCTTAACCGAGTGGGATTTAATAGTCCTTAATGTATTGAGATACTCAAGAGTATCAAAAGGTTTTTCTTGTTGATAGCGTAGTGAATGCCTAAGGTCAAAATACTAACCAATGATTTTAAATCCTCTAACAAGGTCGCACTTAATAGTGTATTTGTAACTTTTAACAGGGTTGGCTCTTAACCGAGATTACTTCAGAAGAGTGAAAATTTTGAGTTACCAGTCCTAAGTGGGTTTTCCCTTAACAGGGTTTCCACGTTAAAAATCCATGTGTCAAATGTGTACATGGTTCATTTCTTTGATTTTTTTGTTTACACATTGCTAAAATAGGATTGGTCGGTAAACACTAAGTTTATTTATTTAAATTCAGTAACGGCTAAGAAAAGATAAACTGCTATTCGGTAAAGCTTAAGCAAAGGATAAATATTCACCGAGCAGTAAATATATGTTAGATTTACACAAGGTATACATCTTGTAGGACTGAAGATAACTAGAGGTTTTATATATGTGATATAAGTTTTGGTTAGATTATTGGATTAATTTTTGAGGCCACTGATTCACCCCCCCTCTCAGTTATTCTAACAAGATATGCTTTTATGTATGCTGCTACATATATGCTTTGATATATAGTTATGTATGCTCGGTAAATTATGTATTATTTTATGTGTGTTTTTATGTATACTTTGATGGTTCAATGGTTTTAATATATAGCTTTTATGTATGTTGTTATGTGTGCTTTGATGGTTTAATGATTTTAATAAATAGTTATTTATACTTTGACATATACTTTTATGCATGTTGTTATGTATGCTTTGATGGTTCAATGGTTTTAATATGTAGTTATAAATTCTTTTATGTATGTCCCCTTAAGACATTAGTTAGATTATTTTCATGACCTCCCCTTAAGACATTAGTTAGATTACTTGCATGACCTCCCCTTAAGACATTAGTTAGATTACTTATGATCTCCTCTTAAGACAGTTGCTAGATTACTTACATGATCTCCCCTTAAGACATTAGATAGAGTAAATACATATGGTCCATTATTTACATTAATTGATTTCAAATTACATATATGGAAAATATATGTACATATGACATTAGTTAGATTAAATACATTCTACTTACATGTATGAAAAATATACATATGACAAATTAGTTACATTAATTGCATTTTAAAGTTTACATGTATGAAAAATATATATATGACATGAACATACATAACATGCATAAAATAAGTCTATTTAATGAACACATGAACATTCATAACACAAGAATGTACATGACATAACATAACATGTAAACAAATAAGTCAAAAATATGAAATAACATGAACATATGAAATACATATATGAAATGGATAAAATGAACATAGTTCATGTGTATATGAAATATATAAAATAACATGTATATGTAATGTCTAAAATAAACATAGTTCATGAACTATCTAGAATAACTATTAGAATAACTGATTGGGAGGGGGGGGGGTGAATCAGTGGCCTCAGAAATATTCCAATAAATCAACCCAAAAAATTAGTACCACCATATTAAGCCTCTGGCTATCTTCAGTCCTACAATATGAATGCCTTAAAACAATCTTAACAAATAAATACTTCTCAGAGTTCACTATTAAAACTTATTCTTACTGTTTACCGATTAGTAGTCTTTCATTTATCGAAAAATGGTAAATCGCTTAGTGTATACTGATGAATCCAGAATTAGTTATGTGTAATGAAAAAAATTAAAGTAATGACTCATAAACACATTGACACATGGATTTTTAATGTAGAAACCCTGTTAAGGGAAAAACCTCTTGGGACCGGTAACCCAAAATTTTCACTCTTCTAAAGTGAGCTCAGTGAAGAGCCAACCTTGTTAAAGGTTACAAACGCACTGTTAGGTGTGACCTTGTTAGATGATTTAAATAGAATAGTTTTTCACTTGATATATAGCATCTCTATGCTACCTTCTATGACCAAACCCAATGTAGTTTTTCAAATGGTATCTGGCATCTCATGCTATCTTCATGATCAAACTTTTTGATACTCTTTGGGATTTATCTCAATAAAGAAAGGATTGTTAAGTCCTGATCGATTAAGAGACTTTCTGATCCAATGGTTAAATTGAAATAGTAAATAAATTGTTCACATAAAAAACTATAGACTTACATATTTTTAGATCTATTGTAAGCTCATTATACCTTTCTAATCAATGTATCTTTTCAATACCTTTGCTCCACTTCTTTCTGCTCGGTGATGTTGTGCTTCTCTATTGCTCGGTGTTCACAGAAATCTTTATCTCTTTCCTCAACTTGATTGATCAAGACTGTATCAAGTTGTTCTTCATCAATTTCTCTTCAACATCTTATTTCTCTATTCACCCCCTAACTCACAATGAATTAGATTGTCTCTTTATAGACATGATATCACGTTTCTAAGTTCTTGAATTTATTTTTCTTGGCGTGATTTGCAATTATATCCAATCTCACTTTAAAGCTTTTACTCCTATTTTATCTTGCAGATATCTTCTTGCCAACTATAATAAAACAACTTTAAATCTTTCTCTTATCCCTGGCTTTAAATTATCAATGAAAAAAATATTAACAACATGTTAACTCTATCTTTAGCTCTTTCTAGCTAAGTCTTTTGTCATTCCTAAACTTTAGTTCTTTTTAGTGTTTAACTCTTTGATAGCTTCGGTCAATAGTTCAGTTTTCCTTGGGCATCTCTGTCAGGGTTGTCGGTGCGTTGGGAATCACTATGAAGTCCTGCTTGTCGGTAATGCTTGTTATTCTACTCATTGGTAATGCTTGTCGGGTTTCTTTCTTGGGCAACATTGTGACTTTAATTTCAGGTTTCTCTATCCGTTTGGGTGCACTACCCGTTGGTGTTTGTAGACACTTAGTGAATGATGATATTTTATGCATTACTAAAAGCATAACCTTTATCTTTCTGATTCTCTAAAGTCTTTGACACTTTGTGTATAAATGATCAGATTATATCAAGTTGACATCAATGACAATATAATCCATTAACTAATTTAATGTCTTGCATTATCTTTCTTCATTTCAGTATCAACTTAACATCTTCAAACATTCAATCAGTTATGGTTAATCAATCTCTCCCTTTGGCATTGATGACAACACACTACATTATCACACTATATTATTTCTAATACAATATGAAATATATTAAGTTGAAGTTCATCAAACTACCAAATTTATTGTTCTATAAATTATACAAATTTCTAGCTCTCGATAATCTCATATAGCTTAGATTTGTTTCTTGCAGAGTGTCTTATTCAATCTTCAATCCCTTTACTAGATAGATATAATAGCTTCTGATTCAGTTTCTGATATGTGCTCTTCCTTGACTGTTCCTCTCCTTGATCATCTTTTTTCCTTTTGACAAAAATCTTTCCTTTAGTATGTATTCTCTCCCTCATGTTACTTCTCTCCCTTTGATGGATATTTTATATGTAATATCTCCCTTTGGATATTCTGGATATTCTCTCCCTTTAGATAATGATAATATTTCTCTTCAAATTCTTAGGGACTTATCTCCCTTCGAATCTCTCTCCCTTTGACAACAATGCCAAAGTAAACTTTTATTATGCCAAAGTTATATCCTTTCACCTTTTTATAATATACTCCTTGAATTTCCCTATCCATCAATATTTACAACTTTGTATTAGCCAAAATTATCTCTGGTGTTTTGTGTAGATTTGTACCTTTCTATGTATAGATGTATCTTTGTAGTCCATTTTTTTTGCTTGCATCACCATGAATGATCTTCTAATTTGTTTAGGCTGATGCAATTTCCTAGTCAGCTTACTAACTAATAGACAAGGGTTGGGCCCCTAGTCTCTTTCTCAGGTACTTAAATGTATCTTTTGGCAATGGCTTGGTAAATATGTCAGCTAATTGTTCCTTGGATTGAACATATTCTAGTATCACCTCTTTTTCTTGCACTTGTTCTATTAAGTAGTGATACTTGATAGCAATATGCTTAGTCTTAGTATGCATGACTAGATTCTTTGATATGTTTATTGCACTGGTATTATCACAATAGATAATCACCAGTTCAAGAATCTTCATATTCATACCTTCCAGTAATTGTTTGATCCATGCAATATTAGAGCAGTTTGTAGCAACAACCACATATTCTGCTTCTGTAGTAGATTGTGAGATGCATCCTTGCTTTTTTCTAATCCATGTGACAAGTTTTTCACCCATGAATAATGCTCCTCCAGTTGTGCTCTTTCGGTCATCCAAGTTTCCAATCCAATCAACATTAGTATATACTTGAAGCTCAAATTTTCCTTCTCTTCTATACCATAAGCCATAGTCCTTGGTGTTCTTTAGATATCTCAAAATTATCTTGACACTAGTCATGTGTGATTCTTTGGGATTAGTAGAGAATCTTGCAACTATTCCAACTACATGTACTATATCTGGTCTGGTATGAACAACATACATTAGTTTTCCAATCATTGATCTATACAAGGTCCAATTTACCTCATTTGATTTTTCTTCTTTTGTCATTTTACATCTGGTTGCCATAGGTGTTCCAACTGGCTTGGAATCTTCCATTTTGAATATATTCAACACTTCCTTGATGTATTTGGACTGAGTGATGTATATACCTACATCTTGTTGAAGAATCTATAGACCAAGAAAGAATTTGATCTCCCCAAACATAGACATTTCAAACTCTTTGCTCATTTCATTAGCAAAGGATTTACATAACATTTCATTACCCCCAAATATGATATCATCAAAAAATATTTCAGTAATCACAATATTACCATCAGTATCTTCTTTTAAGTATAGATTGTTGTTTTCACTTGTTCTTACAAATTTGTTAGTAAACAGATTGTTCTTTTCAACTTAACTCCAAAATACCCAAAATGCTTAAGAACAATAGAACATAACAGTTGGGAAATTTTTATTGAAGAAACTAATTTCCCTCTGAAGTTAAAGGTATAGCTCCCTTATATGATTGATTTTTAGTGAATTTTGCTCCTTCCTAATCTAACAGTGGTATGTTCTTAACCCGAGAATAGAAGAGGCAAACCAAGCTAATCCTAGGCAGAAATAGCTCAGGCAGGATGAATTCCACTCTAAATCTAGCCAACCCCGAGATTTCATCAATCAGATTAACTCCCAAAATTGGCAATGCATGAACTTCTACTGAAAATGTAGATGCAAGAATAAAAGTAATGATGAAACAACAATGAATCAATCTATATCATGAGAATGTTTCCCAAATTTAAGATAACAACGAGTTTCCCCTTTTTGCTAATTGTATCAAATCGTAATACAAAGCTCTGGTTTGACCACTGATTGTAAATCCAACTTCAAAGAAACACCCGAATTCAACAGAAAGATAAATACAATGCAAATGGAACAGATAAAATAATGGCATTCAGACATACAAATTTGACTCAGCAAAATGTTATCTTTCACACCAAAATTTAGTCGACCTTTGTATTGATTCTGGAAATAGTACATATAGGGTCCCAGATTGGGCTGTTACAAGAAAGGGGGAGAATAAAAATGGTTCAAATTCCCCAACTATAAATGATAACTGAAAAATTTATTAGTTACAATAGTATAAAAAATAGTAAAAGGGGGAATCTATTTAAGCTTCAGTTTCCTTCCCCTTGTCTAATTTAGCCCTATAGGGTGTAACAGCTGTAATGACTTGAATGAGTTCTTCATGCCTATTGACATGGATGTTAGTGTATCAGATGATCCACCTAGAATGTTCCTTGGTGAGAATCTTGATGGTATCAGTCTGATCTTTTAGTTCCTCCATCACTCTAAAGATGCATCCACTCAATTGCTAGAGTTCTGGTACTTTGTCTAAATGAGAGGTAGAATCTTCTATCAGTTTATGCAAATAACCAGAAAATGAATTTTGCATATTGGCTACTCTGATTATTACTTTGCCCTAACCACTAGTCTGTGATTCTGTATGAAGCCCTAAGAGGAGTTTGAAATCTTTGCTCTACTCTTCTTTGATCTTAACATCTGTTTGTTGCAATCCTGCTTCAGCCTAGATGATAATTTTGATCTTAAACTCTAGTCTCTGAAGCCATTCGATCAAAGGCTCATCTCCTTTCTATAAAATCTTAGCTTTTAGAGCTTCTTTAGTCTTCATCTTTACTGCCACATGCAGCATAGCTATACATTCCTGGCATTTCACCCTCTCTGACATGAGGTTCTGTAGGTTTGTAGCAATGTTATTTCTCTCTACCTCCAACCTTAGAAGAGTGTTACCTAATTTCTCAACCACTGTTATTCCCTCAAACTCAAGCCTCTCAATCCACCATTTACCAATCTACCCATAATGCCGGTATTCTTGCAACTTAGCCAGAATGGCTTGGTTCTCCATAGCACTGGGGTCAAAGTTGGTTTGGGTGCTGGGAACACGTGTAATCAGAGTGAGGAGCTACCTGATGAAGTTGGTCAGTTCAACCGCTTCTGCCTTAAGTTAAACTTTGGCAGTCTTGAGCTCCTCGAGCTCTTCTTCTATCACTACATTGGTAGATTTCCACCAATCCACCTTGGTATCATGATGGGCCAACCCCATGTCAAATGACTACAGTTGAAAGTCTGAAAAAGTCATGTCCTTGAATCTTCCTTCCTTAATTGGCTTTGCCACTTCCATGGTGAAGTGCCCAGTCTCAAGATAACGACCCAGGGTAGACATTGTCTTCACTTTCTTCTGTTTGCTCATGGTGATATAGTGTCTTTGCTGGAAGTCCCTTCTTCCACCCTCTTCCTCTTGCATTCCAGAGTATGTTCTATCCATGACTCTATGCTAGTAACTTTGTTGGCAGAAACCAACTCCTCAATGAAAAATTTCTTGATGAATGGAGGTGTAGCCTTTGGTCTCGAAGCAAATGGATTTACTGAAGTAGGAGAAGAGGACACCAAATTGGCTACAGAAGCAACCTTCTAATTGTTTCCAGCTTCTCCTTCTGATTCTATGGTTGAAGGAGTATCCTCACCTACTTCTACTATGATGGGAGACCCTCTCCTGCGAGAATCCTGGGTCAGGGTGTCAATTGGTACATCTACTGTGACTGATTTTATCGACCACTCTAGTTTTGCATCTTTGGTGAGCTCCTTTGTTTTCTCGATATTTGGGAGTGGACCTTCTCCACTAGTCTTCTCCAATGTGATTGTTTTCTCAGGAGGTTCATCACCTCCTCCTGTCGGTTGGGTTGATCCTTTGGCAATAGTTGGGATTTTTATTGATGAAGTGGTTGCATTACTAGCAGTTTCCTTTGCCAATGTTTGTTGATTAGGAGGCTTCCTTTCTGATATCTTCCTTCGGCCTGCAGTCCATTTGACCCATTGTTCTATTCTTTTGTAAATACCCCCCATTAGAGTTGGAAAATCGTTAATGGCTTGGTCCAGCATGGGTTCAGAACTGACAGGGGTGAGCTTTATCTCCTCTAGATATGTATCATCATACATATGATTGGCATCATCTTCTAGCCCCTCTACTATAATCTTAACATTGAACTTTTTGATTTGTTCAATAGTTAACTAGGTGTAGAATCTCTCTTTGCTTTCCAAATCATCCTTACAATTTTCCTAGTAGTCTTCAATATCATGTACATGATGAATTGCAAGACTCATTTGGAATACATCCCTGGCATAGTTCACTGGATCATATTGCGGTCTCAAGACATCATAGGTTTCCAAAGAAAACTTCTTTGAGAATGTCTTGAGAACATTCTTCGCCTTTGACCGGGATGCACAACTATAAGCTCTAATGGTCATGGGGAAATTGTGTCCCTTCTTCTTAGCCTCAGCACAGAGTAAGTTCACCTGGAGTGCTTGCTTCATTACTTCGATCAACACGATCATATCAGTAGGATACCTGGGCAGCTTCAAGGGGAAATCATCAAAACCAGCAAGATGAAGATATGAGAAACCTCTAAATTGAATGAAATGGCATCCAAATTGACTAATGAAAGCCATGGCTTCGAGGGAGAATCTCCTTTTTGGATAGCCTTGTAACTCCATACACAATATCATTGTGATTGTGAATACATCATTAACCCAAAGATACTCAGCATAATTATTATGTAATTGCAAAGAGGGGAAAAATTCATAACTCTTGACATCATCAGGGAATTCCTCTAATCTGGGAAGACCTAGCCAAATTTTGAGTGTAGCCAGAATGTATAAGAGGGCTGAAGACAAGTAAAATTCATTTTGGCATTTAGCTCTACTTAGGGCCTTTGAGAGATTCTCACTTACCATAAGCACCCAATCTATGAAGTGATGCTGGGAACATATTACCTAAACTAGGAAAAAGTGATGGTCGACAAAATTGAGTGCCTCACTCTCACCTCTGATCCTATGGAGTAACACCAGGATGTCAACGATCTCTAGCTTTAGATTAGTGCCATATAATATCTTTGATAGCTTCCCTTTGGCGCTCTTGGTTTCTTGAAACCATTCTTTCATTATCTCTTTCTTCCAAACTGACTTTTTGGCAATATATTTAGTCACCGCTTGACTGTATGTCATTTGTAAATACTCAGTTTGCTCTGGAATACGAAGTGAGTTCTAACAAAGGATGTATTGAGGTAATTTGATAGTATGGTAAGGTTAGTCTTCGAGTTGCAAGGTATATACATAGGTTTAATTAGGGTCACACCACATACAAATGTAAAATTAGAGCATTAATTTGTCATACGGGTTACGTGAACACTTGGGTCAGGTTGATTTAACTCTAGTTTCATGTTTTAATCTATGTGTAGTATCATGCTGATAATAAATTTCTAAGAGTCATGCATTGAATTAGGTTTCCCTGGTAATTACTTTATTTCTTAACCTTGATTAAAACTTATTTATTTAAATCTAGTCCCAATTCTCTTTCGACCTTTAACCACTAGTTTAAAATTCAATAATCAATATCTAGTCTAATCCTTATCCTTCTAAAAATAATTAAATTCTCCCTTTCAAATTCCCATGCAATTATAGTCCTTTAATTCCCTAATAGAATATTAAATTAACCTCAAATAGAAAATTTAAATTGACCTCTAATCTCTTTGAAACACATGGGCAACATAATTCAATTTATCGTTATAAAATTAAATTAACATCTATCTATACTTTTTTACATAAAAACTGCATCTATTAATCAATAATTAACTATACAATTAAATAAACTATATCTAAACAAAATTACATGATTTAAATAAAACAATAACAAATTAAATCCATAACATATTAGCAAATCTATATATTTCACATACAAACTAAGATTTTAAATCTAGTAATTAAACTACACAATTTAAATAGAAAGTATATCTATTAAATGAGACTACATAATTCAAATAACATAATAAAGAAATAAGTCTATTTAACTAACCTAATCTTATCTAAATATAATGATACATTTTAATGATGTACCCAAAGAATAGAGTAGAATATTATTTTAATAAATTGTTCAATACATGATTAAATCTGATTATGTTATTAAATCTATTAACTATCAACTAACTACCTATTAACTAGCTATAATCTAACCTACCTACCTATCTACCAACCTATCACCCTATCTACCTTCTAGCCTATCAAGCTATCACATCATCTCCCTATCCCCCAAGGCCCACTTGCCAAGTGGGTGGGTGGGGGGGGGGGTGTGAAATCCCAAATCCTCTCAAGCCTGTGAATTTTTGAAGGGAGAAGAGCCTTTGCAAAGGTATTCACATGAACCAAGGGTGGTGGGGGCCACTGCAAAGTCTTCCATCCCATGCTGGAATTAAAGTGAAGTCAACTTATAAATTTTGCATGAAAAGGGTATGGTGGCATTTAAACCAAGGAAAATAGAGAGCATGCAAAATCCTCCAAGGCTGAGGTGGGGCCCATAACAATTTCCCCTGTATTTAACTATGTTAAAAATTCTTTGTCCTAGGGTAGGCATTTATCCTCATGTCAGACCCAATTTGCATCGAATGGGGAAGGGTTTAATCTTGGGTAATGATTATCATGTCAGCCCAAATTTTACATGGGAAAAAAAAAGGTAAGAGAGAAGATTATTGTGGGGCCCATGAGAATAGATAAAGAGCATTAAGCCTACCCCAATAAAAGACTATGAATTAGTATAAAAAGGGTAATTAAAAGGGGTGTTTAGGAGGTAATAAAGAAGTTTTAGAGAGGAAATCTTTTAGAGAATATTCTCTGTGTAAGGGGAGGGAATTAAATCCCTCCCCATACATTTTCCAGAGAGCTTTTTTGCTCTACATTCTGAAAAATGTCATGGTAATTTTGGTTATAGTTCTACACATTGATATCATTGATTTCATTTTTTTAAGTAGATACATGTATGAATTTGATTATTTTTTTTTTGTGTCATACATTATGCAACTAAAATTTGATTATTAATATTAGGTGATTATTTTCATTAATATATTAATTTCTTTGACTTACTATAGTTAGTAAACTAGTCTCTTTTTTTTAAGGATTGGGAATACAATCATTTTGAAGATAAAGTATTGATCTAATTGAGATAAAATTTTAAAATTTCAAAGGAAACATGCAATGTTCTTGACTTGAAAATTTAAAGTCACATACATTAGAGATTTCAAGATTTAACAATCCACAAGGTTTACATGCTATGAATATCATTACAAAAGAAATGAGAGTTTTTCACATTTTTCTTAACAAGCTTACAAAATAGACTTTACAACACTTAACAAAAATGATCCTCAACACAAGGAGTAATCATGCAACCTTAAATTTGCTCTTTCACAACAACACTAAAATGAAGACTCCTCCCAAACTTTTACACATCCAGCTTGATTTTAAAAACCTGCAAAAAATATGAGGGGAACCATGGGAATCTTACCTCCCAACCAAGGTCTCAAGGAGACCACCCCCGAGATTGGAGAACTAAGGCTAAACAAGGTAACACATTCCAATTCTCACAACTAACATATATGCACAACCCAATAGTTTACTCCCAACCAAGGCCTCACAAATGAGTTTGCCAAACCCATTGAAGTAGGGTGAAGGTGGGATTTTCCAAGGAGGAGAATACCATTGCATTTTCAAATTTCTCAACAAGAGTCCTTCCATGCCTTTCCATGGCTACATTGACATTCCTTCCATATACATATTTTATCATTTCTATACCAAAAACTAATATTCACAACATGGCTTCATGGAGCCCGTACTCCATGAATTTATCCCTCTTCTTCAAGAGAAGAGACTCTCACTACAATGGAGAGCCCAACTAACCCCTTCACCCAAGGCCACTTCTTTCCTTCCCAAAGGGTAAGTAATTTCTTAAACTCCCATGAACAATACTCCCAATCCAAAAGAATAAGAAATGAACAAAATCCAAATGCATTCCCAACCCAACACATAACAACAAAATCTACATACAACCACACCTTACAAGATTTACATATATGAAAACCATACAAGATTTACATATTCACTTAAACAATAACATGTAAAGCTTAAATGCAAGAGTATTCCTCCATGGAAAGAATCCACCAACCTTGGTCTAAGAAAAATGACAAGAATGTGGTTGAGAAGAAGCCCTTATTCTTTTTCTTTTCTTCATCCAACCCTAGTTGTCTCCAAAATTAGAGAGTGGGTGAACACCCACTAAGTTTTCTCCAAACCCTCTCAAAAGACCCCTAAAAGTGTACTCAAGACCTAGCAATTAATGAGATATGCCCTCTAGTCCTTTTATCTTACGTCTTGCCTCCGCTCTTAATTGTGAGTTTAGTAAGGAGTGTAGGACAAGTTAAATGCATGTGGCCATCTTCATTTTTGCCACTTTTAAAAGGTAGGCATTTTAGAGATCCATAATGATGATCTAGGTTTACCCCATAGGTAAAAACTAGCCATAACCTAAGGTACCCCCTTAGGGTTAACTAATTTTGACCAAAAATACACTCTAGGGTCACTTTTGACCCCTCTAAAGTACCCCTAAAGTTCAAATCTGAGTTCCAACTTGATGTGATCCCTACAAGACATCTATATGCAAGTGGGATTAATATAACATCCTATAAGGTTTGGTGATTCTTGTCCAAGCCCTAATTTCACATTCCACCATCCACATGGATAACACAAGTGTCAAGTGACACCAAAACAAAATACACATCACATTCACAAATGACATGTCCAAAAAACAATATGAATTTTAAACTATTAACACACATTCAGATTACGTTTACAACAAAGATCACATTGCAATGAGGTTTCAACCCCTTATTAGATTAAACTTTGGCTAACTCAATTCACATGTGTTTAGCCTTGATTCTCTGAATAATTCTATGGTTCTATTCCCTGCACACTAAACTCGAGCATCAGTAGTCCAAGATAATAAAATCACATGTAATATACATTTTCAATTTATAATTAGCAACATTAATCAATAGCATAATTAAATTCTTAATTGAAATTTTCATACAAAAATATTTAAAACATAATAATTCCATAATCATCATGACATAACATCCATGAAATAATCAAGTCTAATCATGATTCGATCTTCTCATCAATTCCCTTATCTAAACATATATAATCAAAATCAACCTCCTGTTCTAGGTCTAATCCATATCAAAATGTAATCCACACAATATAATCATGATCATAACATAATATCTCGAGTCTCTATCAGGATAATCAAAAAGTGTATCAATGTATCAAAATATAAAGTATCAAAGTGTGATCGAGCAGTAAAACTATGATGGGTTAGGGTGAGGTTTCACATCCTCCCCCACTAGACATGAACTTCCTCCTGAAGTTCATCAAAAAGATATGGGTACTGAGATCTCATCTGCACTGTGTCCTCCCATGAAGTCATGACCTCATCATAACAATCCCACTGGAACCTAACTTAGTCCAGATCTCAGCCTCGGAGTGCAAGGGTCCGTCGGGCTATAATACGAATGGGCTCCACTGCTAGCTGTCTGTCTGACTCCACCTACAAGGCATCCCAATATATAACGTGAGACTCATCATAAATATATTTCCATATGTCATGCCCAAAAGTTGGGCAAAAATACACGAACAAATTTTTTTAATAACGCATAAAAACAGGATACCCAGACAAACATAAGGGTAACATGTGCACGCAAAATGGTGCAAAGGGATAAACGAAACCATAAAAGGTCTCAAGGAGAGGAATAACTTTCACAACTATCCTAAAGGATGTCTAAAGCTTCAAACTGGATCTACACGTAAACCGAGGTAGTTGACTAAAACTCAACTAGAGTTGACCAAAAGTCAACTAAACTCTAAGATAAGAGAAGGGACATGATAAGGGACTACTACGCTCTAAAGAAGTCATAGGTGTGCAAAATGAGGTAGTTGACTAAATAGTCAACCCATGTTGACCAAAAATTCAACTGTCTCCGTTAGACATGAAACTGAAACCCTAGGGTCCAACGGGTACAGGGAACATCTGGGATGAAAATCAGGATGATCGAAGGAAGTTTGACTTACGGTTGACCAAAAGTCAACCATGCACAACGCTGATCAAAGGTAGCGATAATACCCTAAAAAGGTGTATATCGTGAAGATAAGGGGTGTATAATCCCTTAAACAAGAAAATGTTATCTGAGTAGTAATTCTAAAATGAATAAATTGATTGGATAATTAGATTTCCAAATATTATATTTATATACCTAATTATCAATATCCCTAAAAAAAAAAATTAAAGTCCTAACATTATATTTTTTTAACATACAATATTAGAATTTAATCTATCTAACATCTTAAGGAAATTACAAATTAAATTTACTTTAGCAACCTAATGAAAATTTTAAAATTAAATCTAATAAACGATAACAAAATTTAAATCATGAAGTTTTATACTAATTCTAATTTTAACGTAATTCCTTCTATAGATGACTAAATCTATAATAAAGCATATCTAAAAAAAAAAAAGATATTATCTAATAAAATCAAATCTTTTAAATCAAACTCTAAACTACATCTTTATATTGAATCTTTAAAATAAATAATGATCTTATTAATAAAAGAACTCAATTTAAATTAAATATATATATTAAAAAAAAACTTTAAAACTAAAATCTAAAATTCCTAAGCCCTAAACATCCTTATGGATGGAAGGGCGGTTAACAAACAGGAGGCTGCGAAAGGAGTGAGGAGGCGGCGGAGTTTTAAAAATTGGTGGCGGCATTATGCAGGACGCAGGGCGGCGGGTTTAAAAACTGACGACGGAGGAGAAAAGGGGAGGAGCGGCGCCGAAGGGAGAAATGGGGGGAGTGCCGGCCAGGGACGGCTTCGCCCCACTGCATAGGCAGTGGGCAGCCTGCGCGCTGTACGGCCCCCTCTGCTAAACAAAAAGGGGTGGGGAGGGCTTCGGCCCCCCCACCGCAACAGTTAAAAAAATAATTTTTTTTTTTTTTAAAAAGAACAGCGCCCAGCGCTAAGGAAAAATGCCCGTTTTTTCTTTTGTTTTAATCTTTTTTTTTAAAATCATTTCTTTCATTCAAAAGTTTAAGTAGTATATATGTGTATTTATATTTATATATATATATGTACGAACATATACATATAAATATATGTATATATATACATAAGTGCAAAAAAATATTAAATCTGGTTTAATACCACTGGTGAAATTGACTGTATTTTCCAAAACAGTGACTATAAAGAGGAATTTTTTTTGAAATTTTATTTGATCATTGCAATCTAAAAATTAATTTCCACAACTTGATCGAAGAAAAATCTTAAATTCAAACTTTATAATTTTATTATTATTTTTATTTCCAGAATTTACTAAGAGTTTATAATGAAATATATTTTACTATTAAGATCATAAAATTTATGCATTAATTAAAGCTAACACTTAATTTCATATCTATATATATTCTTATATATCTTAAAGGAGGAAAATGTAATTCCAAGTGTTTCAACATTTAAAATGGGCATTCCAAATTTAAAACTATCCAACAAGAATGGAGCATAGAGATTTTTGATAGCAAAGATTACGAGATATTGAAATTTACCCCTTCTTTTATAAGCAATTTAAAACAATATACAGGGAGTACCTTATAGCAACCACTTTTCTCAAAACAACACAATAATGATGATAAAATTTCCTAACAATAATAATCTTTCATATAACATTACAAATCTTTAAACAAACTTTACAATAATGAGAATCTTAAACAATATGGGTTACAATCAAATCTCAGATTTTGACTTTACACAAACTTCAGATATGGTGATAGGACATATTACAATAGAGTTTTTCCAGTCTTACTCATCTCCCTCATAAGGGTATTAATCATCTTTGTTATCCCATCAAGAGCCTGATACACGTTGAGGTTGACTATGGAGGCTCACCTCCCAACCTAGGCCTTTACAAGGCCACCCCTGAGCTTGAGGATCAAATCTAGAACGGGTCACAAACAGATATATCCAACAAGCAGGAAAAGAAAAGGGAGACTAAAACACAAGAAAACTTCCCAACATCAAGATGAACAAGAGGAAGTATCTCCAAGAGACATTCCAGAAACAGGGGTAGTGGTAGACCTCACTGAAGGAGAAAGCCAAGAATACACAAGCCTCACATGGACTTGATAAGGACCATCTTTACAATATGCTGTCCTGAATAATCTCCTTATACCTCCAAAATGCCCTCAGGCCCATCTTGGCTTCATGGGTATCATGTTACCCCAAGTTTATCCCTCCTCACATGGGAGACTCTACACTTAACAGGAATCATTTCCAACTACGCCTCCAAGGCTACTCTGCCCTCCCAAGGGTGAGTGTACCTTGAAGACCCATTCAAAATCAAACACAAAGTAAAGACATTGAGAAACAACAAGGAAATTTCTAACAAAAAAAATAAAAGCTTCAAGAAAACCATAAGACTCCATTAATGGAGTCCTTGAGCTCAAGAACACATAAAAACACAAGAAATTAACTTAAAAGAATTTCAACCTTGATCCAAACTATGGTGTAAAGAGGAATGGTGTTGAGCTATCCTTCCTAAGCTCCTTCTCTAAAAGCTCCTGCAAACTGAATTCTGTCTCTAAGGGTAGAGAGTGGGTGAACACCCAACTCATCCTTAAATCCTCTCTAAATAGGCAAACCTCCAACATGTGCAAGGCTTAACCTAAGGGTGAGGTAACTCTAACCAATCCTAAACTAAACCACTTCCTAACCCTCCAAGGGTGAAGTCAAAGGAAACATGGGATAGAAGAGAGAGTGAGGTTAACCAAAGTCACACTCCTCTTCCAAATTCACTGAAAGTTGAAAATGACACTTAAAGGGAGTAATAAATAAGTTTAGAGGCTCATTAATGACTGAACATGACCCCTAACCTATAGGGTACCAAGTTGGGTGACTAAAACTAACCCCGGTTACCTCCTAGGAGCCCAAAAGACCCTCTAAAACTCACCCTGAAGTTAACCTACGGATTTCTAAGTCAAAGAAATTCTAAAAACTTCTAACCCTCGGGTAAGCTTGGGTACTACTCCTGGATGACCTTAGTTAACCCTTGACTTACCTTGGTTCCCCTTTACTAGCCATGTCAATAATTAAATTACAACACTTGCCAAATTTGGCACATAAAATTAAAACATTAGACATGACTTAATAACATGAACATTTACTAATTTAATAACACACATGCAAATCACGTTCATGAAATAAACACATAACAACAAGGTCCATGTCTCTTTATATAGACAGGACGTTGGAAAGCACGGGCATTTACATAGGTTTCAGTACTGGGTCCCCGATTTAGATTCATGGACAACTTTTCCTACACACTCAATGCACACATCAGTAGATCCAAAATTAATTAAAGCAACACTTAATTTCATATCTATATATATTCTTATATATCTTAAAGGAGGAAAATGTAATTTCAAGTGTTTCAACATTTAAAATGGGCATTTTGAATTTAAAACTATCCAACAAGAATGGAGCATAGAGATTTTCTGATAGCAAAGATTACAAGATATTGAAATTCACCTCTTCTTTTATAAGCAATTAAAAACAATATACAGGGAGTACCTTATAACAACCACTTTTCTCAAAACAACACAATAATGATGATAACATTTTCTAACAATAATAAGCTTTCATATAACATTACAAATCTTTAAACAAACTTTACAATAATGAGAATCTTAAACAATATGGGTTACAATCAAATCTCAGATTTTGACTTTACACAAACTTCAGATATGGTGATAGGACATATTA